>JAMPIV010010005.1:780000-1380000 GCA_024509875.1 Oreohelix idahoensis
CTGGTATCACAAATTAGTTACGGCTGTGAATGTTCTGATCTCGTAACAATAGTAGAGAGGAGACCGACATAAAGTGCCACCTCCGCTGTGTTACTAACTGTGATATTAAAAAACAAGGAAACAGATTTTGCTTAACAATGATAAAATTGACAAGTCTTCAAATACAATTTCCTTATTATTTATTTAGTATATACACTATCTACTCTTGTGCTGAAGGGTGAATGTTGAAAAAATGGAATGTAATGGAATTGTAAGTTTACATATGATTTACAAATATTTATATTTATATAGATATGTAAATATATTATAACAAGTTTTCCAATTATAGGAACAAAAATTATATCAGCTGTGCTGTTATTCAATTATAGTACATGTATCAGCTGTGCTGTTAATTAAGGATATAACGTTTATCAGCTATGCTGTTATTTACGTATAATTTATCCACTATGATCTTATTATTGTCTCTTGCTACGCTAATTCACGTTTTCTTCATTGACTTAGATTTTGCTCACAATGCCGACAGAAATGGTACTAATGTGTACTCATCTCTTAGAAGTGCTGTCCTTCTTGGTTTGGTTGACACAAAACACCAGCTGTTGATCGTTTCGTTAGCCCACCCAAGACTGAGGGGGACTAAAGATGTAGAGTCTTGACAACCTCTATGCTCCTGCGGAGTTCCAGGCAGCTGGATTAACGACCCACGATCTCAGGTTTTAGGACACGAATAAAACCTGTAACAAGGAAAAATAGAGGCTAATTTCTGTCCTCAAGCCCACCTATTTCTATTGTATATGATATGAGCGTGTCTCAGTGTCTGCATGTAGGATGAATGACAACATGGCTCAGTATGATTTAGCAATAGCGAGACAAGACAGGTGTCTACTTGCAAAACATTCTTTCTGATAAACTAATACATGGATATCATTAAATAATATAAATTCAATGCATGAATACATTCAATAATATAAATTCAATACATGAATACATTCAATAATATGTACACCTAGGTGTGATACAACAATTTCCTTCCCCCTATAATATACCAGGCCCTTGCTAAACTGGATGGCAACATATATCCTAACCATATTGTTGTTCTTATGATAGGAGTATGTGAGACGAGGACTGTTTGGTGATATATCAGGTGGGAGTTATAGGAGACAATAGATTGGAGTTAGATGAGACAAGAGATTGAGTCCTAACAAGGACTGTTTTGGTTATATTTCAGTTGGTTTTATCGGAGATAATAGACTGAAGTTATAGGAGACAATAGATTGAGTCCTAACAAGGACTGTTTTGGTTATATTGCAGTTGGTCTGAGATAACAGATTGAAGTATAGGAGACAATAGGTTGAGTCCTAACAAGGACTGTTTTGGTTATATAGCAGTTGGTCTTATCAGAGATAATAGACTGAAGTCATGTGAGACAATAGATTGAGTTATAGGAGACAATAGATTGAGGTATGAGTCCTATTAGTCTTTGTCTATTCAATCATAATAGGAAATACAATCATTATACTTAATTTCCCCAAGATACAATCAGTAACCTGATAGGTAGTATAAATGACGCACAAAAAATACCAACATTATAGACCTGCTGAAAGCCTATTTTCCTAAAGGTTATCGTAAATATATTTACCCTCTAAGATTCAAACCGGCCAGATTTTGACTCGACTTAGCAAAGCAGACTGCAGGTCATAGCACTCCAGGTAAGCTATAAATCAAGGTGACAACTTCTCCTCTTCAGTCGGTCGGTATCTCTGGCGTCGCGTCGGTGATGTGTGATTATGCATAAAATCCGCCCGATTATATAGGTAGGTGAATGCTTAAGGAAAGCGTTTGGTTGGTTCCTGGCGGAGCAAAATGATTGGTTTCCTCCGGTTTAGTCTCAAGCGCTGTACAGCCTAATTTTATTCAGTTTTCATCCGCCATCTTGCGTGAACAAGATGGCCGTTAATTTATTCTGTCTCAGAGACTGGTGAACGTTGCTCGTTGATTGGTTGAAGCAAATCTGTATCTCGACATAGTGATTAACAAAGTAGTGGGTTACACTCGTTTCACGACATAGCCCCCTCCTTTCCTAGCTGTGACTTGTCATAGCTGACGTGTAAACCCCTGCTGTAGTTAATCCTTTTGCGTCTGTCCTTCCAGAGTACTAGGGTGTCGACTTAAAAAATCAGCTCCTACATTGTCTCTTCCCGGAATGTAATTCACGGTAAAGGAATAAGGCGCCAGAAGCAGACTCCACCCTAACAATCTCGAATTTAGCTTTTTAGATGCAGCCAAGAATGTTAAAGGTTGCTGATCGCTTTGGACAATGAAGTGTGTCCCATACAGATAAGGTGAAAATTTGTTGATGGACCAAATTAGAGCTAAACATTCTTTCTCTATGGTCGAGTAGTTCAACTCAGCTGCATTCAGCTTCCTACTGGCGTAGGCGACTGGTAAAAGTACCTCCGGCTGGGCTTTTGATTTCTGCAAGAGAGTTGCACCAATCCCTATACTGCTAGCGTCCGTCCTTAATACAGATTCCTGTGTGATATCGGGTAGCGTAAGGATAGGTTTGCTGGTGAGTTTTGCTTTTAGCTCTGTGTAAGCTTTTTCACAATCAGCATTCCATTGGATTTTGTCCGGCTGTCCTTTCTTCGTTAAGTTAGTTAATGGTGCACACAGAGAGTTAAAGTGGGGTATGTACTTCTGATAGAACCCACATAATGACACGAATGATCTCACATCTTTCTTCGTTTGAGGTCGGGGTGCCTTCTTTAGCTTCTCTATATTCTTTGGGTCAGGAGACATATGACCTGTAGAAATAGTGTGACCTAGGAATTCCAACTCCTTACAACCGATATAGCACTTGGTTGGACGTGCAGTCAATCCAGTTTCTCTCAGTCTGTCAAACAACATGGAGAGCGCTACTATATGCTCTTCAAATGTGTTTGTAGCAACAAGAATGTCATCCATAAAGTTAGTGATATGGGGATTTTGTAGAGGTTCCAATACTTTCCTCATCATTCTTGAAAAGATACTGGGAGCATTTTTCAGGCCAAAGGGTAGTACATTAAACTCGTAGTGTCCGTCTGATGTACTAAATGCCAGCATTTTCCTTACTTCTGGTTTCACTGGTATTTGGTAGTATCCCTTGCTTAGATCTACCTTCGATAAATACCTAGCCTTACTCAGTGTAGAGAACAGCTGGTTGGTGTCAGGTAATGGGTCCACCTGAGATTCTGTGATCGCATTAAGCTTCCGGTAGTCAATACATAACCTGTGTTCACCACTCGGTTTTCTCAATAGCACCACACTTGAGCTATAGGGAGAGTCTGACTTCGAGATAATGTTCTCCTTCAACAGATAATCAACTTCCTCCCTTAGTGCTTGGGCTTTCGCATAGGGTATAGGGTATGTTCTCATGCATACTGGGGTAGGGTCTGTAACCTTGATGTCGTACTCTAACAGATTCGTACGACCTGGCTTATCTGTGAGCACATCAGCATGGGTTTCCAACACTTTCTGAACCCTCTTCTTCTGCTCTGGAGTTAAATGTTCACTAATATTTACTTGAACATAATCCTCTGTAGTTGTGAGTGGATACTCCATAGAGTGAAGTGGTTCACCGTGCATTTCTGTTGCAATGGCTAGGGTCATGATATGTGCAACTTCTGATGATTCCTTGTCATAGTATTTTTTTAAGAAGATTGACATGATATACCTTCTCCTTTCCTTTCTTGTCAATCTTATAATTGGTCCTGGAAAGTTTCTCCAGTATGACATAGGGTCCCTGCCATCCAATCTGCAATTTATTATTGCTGCTCGGCAACAGTAATAACACCTTTTCACCCACCTCCAGTTCCCTATCCTTTGCTTTTTTGTTGTAGTACGCAGCATGCTTCCTCCTGGCCTGTCTTAAGTTATCATTGGCCAGTTTCCAACCTGCTTTCAATCGAGATGTCAACTCGTTGACGTACTGGTATGAGGAAGTCACTGTTTCCTCTGCTTTTTCATCAGTCCATGTCCGCAGCAATGCTTCCAGTGGACCTTTGAATGGTCTTCCAAACAACAATGTAGCTGGAGCCAATCCAGTTGAATTGTGGGGTACTTCCCTATATGCAAATAGTGCCGCGGGTAATTATGTATCCCAAGTATCAGGTTTTTTACTCGCCAGCTTTCTAAGGATTGAAATAAGCGTACCATTGAACCGCTCTACTTGACCGTTCCCTTGGGCATGGTAGGGACTACAATGATAGTGCCTGGCTTGAAATATCCTGAACACTTCTTGTGTTAGCTTTCCCTTAAACTGAGACCCATTGTCAGTCAATATCTGATGCGGGAAACCTAATCGGGTAAATATTGTCAACAGGGCCTCTGCCACGTGCTTTGAATCTATAGCTGACATGGCCACTGCTTCTCCCCACATAGAGCAAGTATCAACCAAGGTTAAGATGTAAGCATTTCTCTTCTTGGTCCTAGTGAGGGATCCAACAATATCTACTGCAACACGTTCAGAAGGGGTTCCCATAATAGACATTTCTCCCAGTGTTGCTGGTGCAGTCCTATGCTTAGGAGCTACTCTTTGGCATTCTGGACAGGATCTTACATATCTTTTTATGTCCTCTGTAATTCCTGGCCAGAAGTAGTGACAGGCTATCCTTTGTCCAGTGGCCCCTATTCCCATATGTCCACTGAAGGGTATAGCATGTCCTAGCGTCATAACCTTCTCCCTGTAAGATTTTGGCACTACAAGCTGGCCATGCCCTTTAGGTCCTGTTCCAGCTTTTCTGTATAGTAGGCCATTCTTCATATACAAGTCTCCTTTCTCTGGAGGGTTATGTGCTTTAGGCAATTTGCCAAAACAAGGCTTCAATGTGCTATCTGCTGCCTGAGCCCTTTTCATCTCTTCTGGATGAGTATTGATAGGATTCTCCTCCATTTTCCTGGAGCTTTCCCTGGTCTGGACTGTTGCCATAACTACAGGTTTTATAGGTTCTCCAAGGAAAACATACCTACACCCCAAAATCAAAGGGTAAATAGGGTCGTCCATCACTGCTGCTTTGATTTCTCCTTCCACATAGCGAGATCATATGTTGATTCGGGCTATGGGTAATGTCATGGTTCTTGCTCCCTTGATAGGTCCTCTGATTTCCACTGTTTCTGTGGTTATCTGGTCAGGACTCACTAGAGAAGAGCACACAACTGAATCAAAGTCCAATCCTGTGTCATATAAACACAGTACTTGAGTGCCATTCACGGTCACTTCCTCACACACAGGGGGATGATGGAAGTCTTTCTGACTTACTGCCATTTCCTTCCTTCCCTGATTCCCTGTTGTAAGACATGCAGCATGATGAGGAGGATTCTTCCTTCTGCAGTCCGCAGTATTGTGGTTACTCATTAGACAAGTTTTACACCACTTTCCTTCCTTCCGGTAAGGTGTCTTATCCGATCTTAGAGGGTTTTTGTCCTTTTGATCAAATCTTTGTTTGTTCCTTGTGGTATGGTCCTTTTGTTCATATTTGGTATAGTTTTGTGATGATTTGAAGTTTTCACCCTGCTTCTTCTTATTTCCTAATAATTCTGCCCGAGCTGCTTGATACCTCTCAGCAACAGTTACAATATCTTCCAATCTCTCTGCTCCTTGTTCCATGATAAACTTCCTCATTTCTTGAGGCATGGACTCTTTCACTTGCTCCATCATTACCATTTCTTTCAGATCTTGACACTTCCCTAAACTACTCCATTTTTCCAAATAGGTTTCCAATCTAGCCGAGAATTGGTGATAGTTTTCTCCTGGAAGAAGTTTAGCTGTTCGGAATTTCTTTCTATATGATTCTGAGTTCTTTTCATATCTCACAAGCAGTGCCTGCTTCAGGATTTCATAATCTTCCTGGTCATCTCTTGAGAGCTTCAAATACACATCGTAGGCCACACCTCTCAATCCCTGAGATAGTTTAAGACTCCATTTTTCTTTCACTAAGCCATAGGTAGTGGCTAGTCTTTCGCATCTATCCAGGTACGACTAAATGGCGTCTTCTTTCTCAACAAATGGGTCCAGATGAAAATTCATGGCCCCACTTGAGGTGCTCTGGCTGGAGCTACTCTCAGAGTGAGGTGAGCTACCACCATTATTGCCAGTATTTGCCTGAATTTCAAGCTCTTTTAATCTCAACTGATGGTCTCTCTCTGCTTGTAATTTCCTTTCCTCATTTTCAGCCTCCCATTTCTTGGCTTCAATTTCTAATCTTTTGGTTTTTCTCTCAGCTTCCAGTCTTTTGTCTTCTCTCTGAGCTTCCAGTCTTTTGTCTTCTCTCTCAGCTTCCAATTTCCTTGCTTCAGTCTCTAATTGCAACTTTCTTTCTTCCCTATCCATATGTTTGTCCACTTCTGTTGTGACATACTGAGTGAGAGCATCACCTGTCATATTTAATTCCTTACCCATCTGCATGATCGCTGTTCTGAACTTCACTAGATCAGCCATGGCGTTACTTAGATAGGGTATGTATATTTACTATAACCAAGTTATTGTAATTAAACTTAATTAATTTAAATGAACAAAAAATTTCCGTGCAACTTTGTGAGCATCAACTATTTACTGAGTACTAAATGGTACTCCTCCTAAGAAAACAATAAAAAAAATCCTATTATAGAATATCTAAAAAAAATATTTTGTTATGTTATCTATGGGTGGCACAAGATAGAGTGTAGATCGATGAATAGACTAAGTATGGCTCAAGATATACAGAAATATCCCAGGAACGAGCCCCCAGTGTGGCGAGAGGTTTTATTTGGCTTTAAGATCAGTATAGTACTGACAATTACAGAAATAGAATTTCTGCAGAAAATGGTGAAGTCCCAGTGTCTGAGAGAACTACTGGTATCACAAATTAGTTACGGCTGTGAATGTTCTGATCTCGAAACAATAGTAGAGAGGAGACCGACATAAAGTGCCACCTCCGCTGTGTAACTAACTGTGATATTAAAAAACAAGGAAACAGATTTTGCTTAACAATGATAAAATTGACAAGTCTTCAAATACAATTTCCTTATTATTTATTTAGTATATACACTATCTACTCTTGTGCTGAAGGGTGAATGTTGAAAAAATGGAATGTAATGGAATTGTAAGTTTACATATGATTTACAAATATTTATATTTATATAGATATGTAAATATATTATAACAAGTTTTCCAATTATAGGAACAAAAATTATATCAGCTGTGCTGTTATTCAATTATAGTACATGTATCAGCTGTGCTGTTAATTAAGGATATAACGTTTATCAGCTATGCTGTTATTTACGTATAATTTATCCACTATGATCTTATTATTGTCTCTTGCTACGCTAATTCACGTTTTCTTCATTGACTTAGATTTTGCTCACAATGCCGACAGAAATGGTACTAATGTGTACTCATCTCTTAGAAGTGCTGTCCTTCTTGGTTTGGTTGACACAAAACACCAGCTGTTGATCGTTTCGTTAGCCCACCCAAGTCTGAGGGGGACTAAAGATGTAGAGTCTTGACAACCTCTATGCTCCTGCGGAGTTCCAGGCAGCTGGATTAACGACCCACGATCTCAGGTTTTAGGACACGAATAAAACCTGTAACAAGAAAAAATAGGGGCTAATTTCTGTCCTCAAGCCCACCTATTTCTATTGTATATGATATGAGCGTGTCTCAGTGTCTGCATGTAGGATGAATGACAACATGGCTCAGTATGATTTAGCAATAGCCAGACAAGACAGGTGTCTACTTGCAAAACATTCTTTCTGATAAACTAATACATGGATATCATTAAATAATATAAATTCAATGCATGAATACATTCAATAATATAAATTCAATACATGAATACTGATAAGGGTGGAATTAGGATGCCGTCAAATTACCACCTCTATCGACACCAGGTATTACAATGCAAGATGTGGGTGTCTTATCTGGTTTAGATTGTTGCTGTGTGTGTTGCAGTAGAACAGTTCACAGGTACACCACAGGCAACATGACGTGTAGAGTCATAAAAAATGGTAACTTCGCTGTAGGTTTATACCATTTATTGCACGCCACAAAACAGTCATGATACTTATGTTATCATCGGCATAGTAGAACGAATGCAGCATTCAAACTCATGTTAACTGACAGTCATGTAGAAGTCAATACTCAATAGTTGTATGGAAAACAAATATCATAGCGAAGCTTGATAAATAATACATATAACTTCTGCAACCGTGGTCAGCTGCAGATCCTTAATGTTCATAGACAATAATAATTATTCCTTCCTGATGCTAGCAGATCAGATGTATACAATACGTCCGTTTACTGTCTGCACGTGAGTAGCATACATGGATTACAGGTCAGCTCGACCTTTATAACCTTCCTAAGTCTAACCATCTGACTTGGACGTGATCTCTGATATAACGAATCCTGGAACACAGACAATAGTCTTGTTGGTCTAGAGCGACCCATAGATATATAACTAGTTCAGGTATAAAGATACCGGTGACTTAATCCTAGTCAAAGTACCTCTCCATTTTGAATCACACAGGCGAGCAAAAAGGCGACAAAATGACGAACCTCTAGATGATAGCCTAAAGTTCGATACAAGAGGAATTACCTTATTTCGGAAAATCAACCATGAACATATGCCTCCAGGCAGGCTTGAATAATACGGGGAAATAGTCTAGTTAGCTAACTAACTCACAAAGACAATGTATTTCCCTCAGAGAATCACAAGACGCAGTCGCGTCCGCTCGCTAATCAGTCCATTTCTCAACTGCCCGACCTGGGCGGAACAACAAACGACAACCAAGTCGAGACATGCGCAGAGTGACAATCTCTGAGTCTCTGTTCACAATAAGACGATTCTAAGAACATTCGAGATAAAAGTCTTACACAGTCGCGCCTTTTATGGACATGAACAGAAGCGTTAAGAAAGGTTTCAAACATCTACAACAGTTGACTGATACTACCAAATAAGGAGATATGGTCACGCTTCGTTCAAGACATTATAGACCGAACGTGTCTCTATACAAGAGGAGGTAAACTCATAAAAAATAGCAGTATCGATATATCGGATTCTGTCCCTTTGACCATAAAATATATATAACATGCATTTCAGTCAAATAATGATCATACATACGAAAAACGATCATACAAAGACTTTGGAAAAAAAAAGTAATTATTTGTGCGTAACATTACCGCACCCTCCCGGGAAAAAAAAAATGAAACATTTTTTTTTTTAAATCCTGGAGCCGGAAAAATCTAGGCTCCTAACGCACGTATGATGCGCGGATATACCTAACAAAATAGCTCAACACTTGGAGCAAAACTGAGATCATATCCCAGGTCCTTAGAGAAAAATTTATCTAAGTATACGCGTATATATCCCAGGAAGGTGCCACCAACACAAACCACAATGCTGGCAACATCATAATAAAAGTCAAATTATTCTCATACCAATATATGAAATCAAATATATTATTATGATATCATACAATGTGTTGCAAATAGCGGTGTAATATATTAATATACCGCACTATTTTATTACATAATGCATCAGTAACTAATAAGTAATACATGTGTTGATCTTCGTTGACATAAAACATTCGATAGAAGAAGATGTGGACATCATCCGCTCCCAATCTAGGACAGGACTTGATATACTCAAAGTTCCACAATGGACACAATCTCGCATCTTCAATGATGTGCTGCGAAAATATCAATAACACAGATCTTAAAGACAACTGGTAAATCTCTCAATACAATCCTGAAAATAATTTATTTAAATGTGGCCGAGTGATCTTTTGGCCCGTATATCACTAACTAAGCCTTCTTAGATAATTACATGGTACAATGTTATAAATTCCCCCTCAAAAAAGTGAGAAACAAAAAAAAACTACTAACATGTCATTATAACATTGGACTGTATATCAGGAAATATATATATGACAGAAGAATCATGTGGAATCGTGTGGGCATCTGGACAGAATGTCCGCCATTACATTATCCGAACCACGGATAGCTCGAACCGAGAAATGAAATGGTTGAAGAGCTATGGCATAACGAGTGGACCTCGAGCTCTTCAAGTTTTTGCTCTGAATAGCAGTAAGCGCTTTCTGGTCGGTTTCCACAATGAAATGTGCGCCTAGAAGAAATCTTTGTAACTTCAGAATAGACCATACCATAGCCAATAACTCACGGTCTAAAACCGAGTAATTCTTTTCTGCAGCATTTAATTTCCTAGAGATATACATCACCGGATGCAGAGTATCAGAATACTCCTGCATTAGTGCTGCCCCAATCCCAGTTGACGAGGCGTCACTTCGAAGAACAAAAGTCTTCTCAATAGTAGGTAACCTAAGAATAGGTGGAGATGAAAATAGGTCTTTAACCTGGTCCAATGAGGATTGACATTCTTTTGACCAGCGGATCAAATTAGGCGACCCTTTCTTCAATAAAGTAGAAAGCGGTGCCATAATGGAGGACAGATTCGGAATGAATCGTCCGTAGAATTGGATCAAACCTAATAGACTCCTTACTTGTTTCTTTGTCTTAGGGACCGAAATGTTAAGTATTTTTGAAACATTGTGGTCCTCTGTCTTTAAAAGACCATGACCAACACGATGACCTAGGAAAGAAATCTCACTAAATCCTATAAAGGCTTTAGAGGGTTTTGCAGTCAAGTTATACTCGCGAAGAGTAGACAGTAATTCGTATAAACCCAAATAATGATCTTCCCAGGAATCACTGAATAGACAGATATTATCTAGATATGCTATGACATCTGTACGATATGCGAGAATTCGGCGCATCATGCGTACGAATGTAGCAGGGGCGTTCATAAGACCAAAAGGCATGAAATTCCATTGGAATAAACCCCTAGGTGTAGAAAAAGCTGTAAAAGGTTTGGCACGTTCAGTTAGCGGGACTTGCCAATAACCTTTAGACAAATCTAGTTTGGTAAAGAATCTAGAATTAGAACGTTTATTGAGTAGTTCTTCTAATGAAGGCATAGGTTCAGCGTCGAACTTCGTAACTTGGTTCAATTTGCGATAATCTACGCAAATGCGAATGTTATTATCCTTCTTTCGAACAATAACCATAGACGAAGAGTATGCTGAAGTGGATGGTTCAATGATTTCCAAACGTATCATTTCATCCAATTCTTTCTCGACTTGAGACTGGAAATGGATAGGTATTGGATAGGGTCTGACTCTGATAGGATTATGATCAGTTAGCACAATGTCATGTTCAATGACATGTGTGTGTCCCGGGATGTCTGTAAGAACATCCTGAAATGTTTGCAACATCGAAGAAACTTGTCGATGTTCCTCAGCGGAAAGATTTGGAGAAACGGTCACGTTTTTCCAAGATTCCGTAGAATAAAGTGGGACCATAGAAAGAGGAAGATTGACATCAGAAAAAGTAGTTTCCTCATCCTGTATAACTGACAGCGATGAGTATTGACCATGAGGTACTTGAGAATTGTCCGTTGCCTGGAAAATAGGCTGCAAATAGTCTGGTCTTTCATGAAATTCCGTGAGCATATTTATGTGGAAAGTTTTATGCTTTCCATCAATATCGACAACATAGTCGACATCAGAAATTTTGGAGACTATTGCATATGGACCTTTCCATGCAATTAGAAGTCTGTTCTCCCTTGAAGGAAGTAGAACGAGAGCTTTGTCACCTGGACAAAGTTGTCGTAGACATCTATTCTTATTCGCAAACTGCCTTGCCTTTTCTTTAGCAAATTCGGAAGACGAAGTTGCTAGTCTGCATGCCTCAATGATTTTTTTCCTAAGAGCAATGACGTACTCATAAGAAGACTGAGTCTCATCGCTAATATTATCGGCAGTGATTAGATCGTGAAGTAAAGACATAGGGCCGCGCGGTTGCGCGCCAAAGACAAGTTCAAAAGGGGAAAACCCCGTATGTTCATTGGGGACCTCTCTATACGCAAAGAGAGCCGCGGGTAAGACCCTGTCCCAATCCTGAGGATGATCCTCAGTTATTTTACCCAGTAAAGTTTTTAGAGTCCTATTTAAACGTTCGACCAACCCATTAGACATTGGGTGATAGATACTGCTGAGAGACCTTTTTATATGTAGCATAGACATTACCTGTGACATAGTGTCTGATATCAGTTGAGTGCCATGGTCTGACAATATTTCTCCGGGAAAACCCAAGCGAGAAAATATCAGCCAAAGAGCGTCTGCGATATCAGCAGTTGAGATGCTCTTGAGAGGTATTGCCTCTGGCCAACGTGTGCACATATCGACACATGTAAGAATAAATTGATGCCCTCTAGCCGACTTAATTCTAAAAGGACCGATAATATCTATTGCCATTTTTTGAAAAGGGCGAATTGGAATGTCAGCAGCCTGAATAGGCGCAGCATGTCGTGGTCCTTTAGATTTGACCTCCTGACATACTTTGCAAGAGCGACAGTACATTCGTATGTCCTTGCTCACAAATGGCCAAAAGAAAGCCGCAAGAACTCTCGACTTTGTACGGGAAAAACCCATATGTCCAGCACATTGCGAGTCATGAGCATGTTGCAATATTTGCACCCTCATGCTCTTAGGCACAAGAATTTGTGAATGAGTGGATGTAGTCGAGTCTTGTACCATACGTACAAGTACGCCGTTCTTCATAGAAATCCAAGATTTTCTATTAGTATTTTGATTAGGATCACCTTTTTTTGCTAGAATGAAGAATTTTTGTAACGACGGATCTTCTTCTTGCAATTTGATAAATGAGTCACGTGTAATAGTCAAGTGACTATTTTGTTCATTTACTTCATCATTATTAGTTAATGAAGTTTGAGGTGGATCCAGAGCATGTGCTCTTGTGACCACCGTATTGGTAGCTTCAATGTTTTGCTCTTCCCAAACAGCAATCTTCTGTGGGGTACATTCCCTAACTCCGTGAATACGACCAATAATAAGGTCCGCAATAGGGTTTGGAAGTAGACACGCGTGGACCTCTCCCGTGAAGAAAGGAGTAGCAATATGTATTATGGCAGTAGGATATTTTTCCAACGTGCCACCAAATGTGACACATTTGATGACCTTTCCTGTAGCACAGAATGGATCTACAAGAGATTGCCTAACCCCGACAGTAGTACATCCAGAATCAAACAACACCGAGACTGGATTACTATTTACAAGCCCCTTATGTAATATAAGAGAACCTCTCCCATCATGAGCAACATTAGCAGGAAGAGCGGGCAAAGGATGACCACAGCTTAGAGTACTAATGGTTTTCGGATCAAATAAAGTACTGCATTGGATACATTTATTTGCCCTACCAAAGTCAAAAGATGAGCATCCGATAGCATTATGGTCTTTATCATTATTAACCTGTTTATCTGCTCCCTGAGATTCTTGTTGAACAGAGTTTGTCTGTTGATATCTTTTTCTCTTCTGTTGCGATCTACCGCGACCATTATTGCCTCTGCAATTATCATTAAAGTCCCTACTGTAATTTTTATCCTGGTTTGCGTTCCAGTTTCCATAACTGTCATTACCATCTCTATGCTGTTGAGAACCTCTATTATCTTGGTATTGAGGTCTCTGCAAATAATATTTTCCTCTATACCGATTACCTTTATGAAAATTTCTAAAGTTACCGGGAATAGAATACCGTGTAATATTAGGTTGTCTCCAGTTCTGGGAAGAAGAATCTCCCTGAAATTGATTACCATGGTTCTGGGCATAATTACGGTTACTCTTTTTATTGAAATTTTGCTGGCTACCCTGAAATTTACGCATAAAATTCGGGCCATAAGGTGCTGCCGAAGCAACTGGCAGACCTTCTTTTACCTTAGAGTTGCTAATGGTTATGTGAGGATGTGCAGTAACATACTGGCTACAGTATTCTTCCATTTCTTTTATATTTTTAGGCTTACGCTCATGAAGAAAAGAAAGAAAAGCTTCATTAACAGAAGACATAACCTTGTCTCTAAGAAGTAAGTCCATGAGGGCTTCAAATGTACTTTCTGTCTTAGAAAGCTCAACCCATCGTAAAAAAGTAAGACGTATGCCTGAGATGAATTCTGAGAATTCAACTCCAGTTTCTGGTAACATGTTTTTAAATTTTAGACGATATCCGTCTTCGTTAAGTTGGTACTTCTTTAACAATGCCGCCCTGACAACCTCATAGTTGTTCTTGTCAGGCACATCTACCATACCCAACAAAGTCAAAGCATCACCTCTAAGTATCTTGGACAGATGATAAACATATAATGTTTTATCTATATTATGCACCTTACATGCACTTTCAAATCTATCTAGATAAAATGTTATATCATCAATTGAAGCATTGAATGCTGGTAAATTAAGCTTGAAATCAACAGCATTAGACTTATTAGCAGATGATACCTTATTAGCATCATTAGCATTACTAGATAATTTCAACTTTTCTAACTCCAAAGCTAAGAGTTTTTCTTCATGTTCCATTTTTGCTTTTCTCTCATCAGACTCTCTTTGTAACCTTCTTTCTTCAGCCTCAGCCTGTTTTTCTAATCTTTTATTTTCAGCCTCTATTTCAAGTCTCTTATTTTCAGCTTCTTTTTCAAGTCTCTTATTTTCAGCTTCTTTTTCAAGTCTCTTATTTTCAGCTTCTTTTTCAAGTCTCTTATTTTCAAGCTCAGCCTGAAGTCTCTTCTCCTGAGATTCTGCGTCTCTTTTTTGTTTTTCCATTTCCATTTGTAATCTCTTTTCATCTACCTGCATCTGCAGTTTTAAATTTTCAGCATCTATTCTCTTTTGTTCAGTTAGTTCTTTCATTTTCTTTTCCTCCGACTTCAATGCCTTGGCATATTGAACAGTCGCAAATTCTTCTAATTTATCACCTGTCTTCCCAAGGGCTTTACCCTGCTCAATAAAGTACTCAAATGTAGACATGATGTCTAAAATGTGAGTACAGAACCTGAAATAATTAATTATCTTATTTCAATCTTAATAGCAACAAGACTTAATAAAGTGCTTGTATAATTACTATGTTCACTCCAATCTCTGTGGGAAACAAGACTTGACACCAATTTGTATTATCAGTTGTACAATAATATCACAAGTCACCTCTTAATTATCAGTGCACTACCCAAATCAGTGCATAACCATCAGTTATTTATCATAACTGCACTACAATAGTGCATAAGGAAAAAACCACCAGCTAGTTATGATAAGTGCACTATAGATCAATAGTGCATGAGCATATATGTAACAATAGTGAAAGCTAACTATGCAAGAACTATGCAAACAATAACAAGACAATGTAAACAAAAACAAAGTACCAACAATGTAAACAAAACAAAGATCAAAGTCAATGTAAACAATAACAAAGATCAGAGTCAATGTAAACAATAACAAAGATCAACGTCAATGTAAACAATAACAAAGATCAGAGTCAATGTAAACAATAACAAAGATCAAACAATACGAAAACATTCGCATAAGTCAAATAAATAAACAGCGAAACTAAAAAGAATATGATGACAGAATGCGAAGATATGACAAACAAATGACGCTACAGTATATACACAAAAATTTACGTGAAGAACTGAATAATAGAAAAGAGAAGACCTACAAATACAAACAATTGAAATCGAAACTAAAAAACAGAAAGAAAGAGAAAAACAAAAAAAAAAATATACAAAAAACGAAAATAAAGCACAACTCGTCACAACTAAACAGATATAGCAACGATTGTCGCTAGCAAATTTCACAATAGGAAATTCGCACAGTCCCTAACGAAAACGCTAACAGTAGAACCTCTGTGACGTGGTATCATCTACTGAAAGACACCGCCCAACCGAGAAAAACCCGCAGAAATATAAACATATAAATACAAATCCAAATAACATATAACATGTAAACATATAAAGAGTGCGAAAAATGTGATAGACAGAAGGCTCAGTTAGAACATAAGGGCACAGTTCACAAACAAAACAGGCCACTTAACTTCTATGTATCCACAACGTCAGCACAGTTCAGAACAGGATGTGATCAGCATTCTTAGGACAATGATCCAACGTTGATCCATATCTGCTCTCGTAAACTGCCATGACGAAGGAAATGAGCTTCTAACAGGAAACAGCTTCTGACAGGAAACAGCTTCTGAACTTGACCTTCTGAATCTGCAACAGTAATTCTGAGACCGGAACAGTTGTTACGGCACTTGTCCTTCTTCTCAACAGATCAGGAAATCCATTCGCTCGGTACTTGTCCTTCTATTTGTAGACAAACTTCAATACCGCCGAGCAGCGCCGGGTAGTTTCAAAATATCAACAACTGTCAGTACTGCTGCGTCTTTCAAAAAATTTCATCAAAGGTGATGAATAGCAACTGCAATGTTGTCTTGTAGTCTGCTGATGATGTCTGGGTTTGTTGACCCCCTTGAGAGTTGGTACCAGAATAAACCAACTATTGGCCACCATGAATTGATAAGGGTGGAATTAGGATGCCGTCAAATTACCACCTCTATCGACACCAGGTATTACAATGCAAGATGTGGGTGTCTTATCTGGTTTAGATTGTTGCTGTGTGTGTTGCAGTAGAACAGTTCACAGGTACACCACAGGCAACATGACGTGTAGAGTCATAAAAAATGGTAACTTCGCTGTAGGTTTATACCATTTATTGCACGCCACAAAACAGTCATGATACTTATGTTATCATCGGCATAGTAGAACGAATGCAGCATTCAAACTCATGTTAACTGACAGTCATGTAGAAGTCAATACTCAATAGTTGTATGGAAAACAAATATCATAGCGAAGCTTGATAAATAATACATATAACTTCTGCAACCGTGGTCAGCTGCAGATCCTTAATGTTCATAGACAATAATAATTATTCCTTACTGATGCTAGCAGATCAGATGTATACAATACGTCCGTTTACTGTCTGCACGTGAGTAGCATACATGGATTACAGGTCAGCTCGACCTTTATAACCTTCCTAAGTCTAACCATCTGACTTGGACGTGATCTCTGATATAACGAATCCTGGAACACAGACAATAGTCTTGTTGGTCTAGAGCGACCCATAGATATATAACTAGTTCAGGTATAAAGATACCGGTGACTTAATCCTAGTCAAAGTACCTCTCCATTTTGAATCACACAGGCGAGCAAAAAGGCGACAAAATGACGAACCTCTAGATGATAGCCTAAAGTTCGATACAAGAGGAATTACCTTATTTCGGAAAATCAACCATGAACATATGCCTCCAGGCAGGCTTGAATAATACGGGGAAATAGTCTAGTTAGCTAACTAACTCACAAAGACAATGTATTTCCCTCAGAGAATCACAAGACGCAGTCGCGTCCGCTCGCTAATCAGTCCATTTCTCAACTGCCCGACCTGGGCGGAACAACAAACGACAACCAAGTCGAGACATGCGCAGAGTGACAATCTCTGAGTCGCTGTTCACAATAAGACGATTCTAAGAACATTCGAGATAAAAGTCTTACACAGTCGCGCCTTTTATGGACATGAACAGAAGCGTTAAGAAAGGTTTCAAACATCTACAACAGTTGACTGATACTACCAAATAAGGAGATATGGTCACGCTTCGTTCAAGACATTATAGACCGAACGTGTCTCTATACAAGAGGAGGTAAACTCATAAAAAATAGCAGTATCGATATATCGGATTCTGTCCCTTTGACCATAAAATATATATAACATGCATTTCAGTCAAATAATGATCATACATACGAAAAACGATCATACAAAGACTTTGGAAAAAAAAGTAATTATTTGTGCGTAACAAATACATTCAATAATATGTACACCTAGGTGTGATACAACAATTTCCTTCCCCCTATAATATATCAGGCCCTTGCTAAACTGGATGGCAACATATATCCTAACCATATTGTTGTTCTTATGATAGGAAAATGTGAGACGAGGACTGTTTGGTGATATATCAGGTGGGAGTTATAGGAGACAATAGATTGGAGTTAGATGAGACAAGAGATTGAGTCCTAACAAGGACTGTTTTGGTTATATTTCAGTTGGTTTGTTCAGAGATAATAGACTGAAGTTATAGGAGACAATAGATTGAGTCCTAACAAGGACTGTTTTGGTTATATTGCAGTTGGTCTGAGATAACAGATTGAAGTATAGGAGACAATAGGTTGAGTCCTAACAAGGACTGTTTTGGTTATATAGCAGTTGGTCTTATCAGAGATAATAGACTGAAGTCATGTGAGACAATAAATTGAGTTATAGGAGACAATAGATTGAGGTATGAGTCCTATTAGTCTTTGTCTATTCTATCATAATAGGAAATACAATCATTATACTTAATTTCCCCAAGATACAATCAGTAACCTGATAGGTAATATAAATGACGCACAAAAAATACCAACATTATAGACCTGCTGAAAGCCTATTTTCCTAAAGGTTATCGTAAATATATTTACCCTCTAAGATTCAAACCGGCCAGATTTTGACTCGACTTAGCAAAGCAGACTGCAGGTCATTGCACTCCAGGTAAGCTATAAATCAAGGTGACAACTTCTCCTCTTCAGTCGGTCGGTATCTCTGGCGTCGCGTCGGTGATGTGTGATTATGCATAAAATCCGCCCGATTATATAGGTAGGTGAATGCTTAAGGAAAGCGTTTGGTTGGTTCCTGGCGGAGCAAAATGATTGGTTTCCTCCGGTTTAGTCTCAAGCGCTGTACAGCCTAATTTTATTCAGTTTTCATCCGCCATCTTGCGTGAACAAGATGGCCGTTAATTTATTCTGTCTCAGAGACTGGTGAACGTTGCTCGTTGATTGGTTGAAGCAAATCTGTATCTCGACATAGTGATTAACAAAGTAGTGGGTTACACTCGTTTCACGACAATTGCCATAGTCAGTTATGACTGAAGGGCTGTCACCTCAGGGGCGCATTGCCATAGTCAGTTATGACTGAAGGGCTGTCACCTCAGGGGCGCATTGCCATAGTCAGTTATGACTGAAGGGGCTATTATTATTATATATATCTTTATCATTTTCCTTTGTGGCGCCACTGCAACCTAGTCCTATTCTTTCTAGGTATCTTCAGAGACCCACGGACATACACGTCTATATATGTACATACATACATTCAAACGTACCTACATACATACGAACGTCCATGCATACATTTATACATACATACATACGTATGTGTACTATATGTGAAAATGTGCGTGTGTGTGTGTGCGTCTATGATGACGTGAACCATAGACAATGTTACGGCTGGAGAAATAGACCTGAATGTTCACGTGAGCATCTCGGTGTATAAAGGAGCGTGTGAACGTGTGAGAGTTACCGTATAACCGGGAGGAGGTGTGTTTTTGTGTGGTATGTGGGGTCAATGAGGAAACAAACCGGCGGGCTTGATGTTAAATGCTAAGTGACATAACATTCATAAGACGTGACATATGAGTTACCAGGCTGATCGAATTATCCGAGTCCAGGAATTCGCCAGTTGATGATCTTGTGTGTGGCTATGTGTGTGTGTGTGTATATGTGGGGTTGTAAGTTTCTGTAGCGTGGGTTTATTTACATGCTTCAGGAGTCTTCTCATTTTGCGATTTTCTTGTATGCTACTCGTATGTGTTAATGGTTATCTGTTCCTCTTGCTGTGTATCATATATACACGTACTTCTGACCACACTGTCTATCTATCTATCTATCTATCTATCTGTCTATCTATCTATCTATCTATCTATCTATCTATCTATCTATCTATCTATCTATCTATCTATCTATCTATCTATCTATCTATCTATCTATCTAATCTAACTCTCTATCTAATCTATCTATCTATCTATCTATCTATCTATCTATCTATCTATCTATTTATCTATCTATCTATCTATCTATCTATCTATCTATCTATCTATCTATTCTATCTATTCTATCTATCTATCTATCTATTCTATCTATCTAATCTATCTAATCTATCTATCTGATCTATCTATCTTATGTTATCGATCTAATCTATCTTATATATCTAATCTATCTATCTTATCTAATATATCTAATATATCTAATATATCTAATTATGTATCTAATTATCTAATATATCTAATTATCTATCTAATCAATCTAATTATCTACCTAATTATCTATCTAATTTATCTAATTATCTATCTATCTAGTTATCTGTCTATCTGTCTGTCTGTTTCTCTATCTGTCTGTCTTTCTCTATCTGTCTGTTTCTCTATCTGTCTGTCTGTCTATATGTCTGTCTGTCTGTATGTCTGTCTGTCTGGCTATCTACCTATCTATCTATCTATCTATCTAATCTATCTATCTAATCTATCTATCTATCTATCTATCTATCTATCTATCTAATCTATCTATCTATTCTTTGCCGCACCTGAGCTGAAAGACGAAAGAACAACAAATAGTTAGTTATACAAAAATATTCAAGTTTAACACAAGACTTGATACAGGAATGTGTACTATACTCCCCCTCCCCCCCTCCCCCCCCCCACAAACCCCCCGCTCAGTGTTTAACAAGTATGAATAACCACCCTCACGTTTAGTTCTCTCTCATCTGTCTGTGTTTCCGTCCGCATATATGCAACATCTGAAATATCCATATTTAAAAAAAAAAAATAGATTTCTCAATATGGGCATATTTGTGCTTAGTTCCTTTGTTATTACTTGGTATGCTGTTTACTTTCACTATTGTTCCAGTTTTCTATGTTTGAATATTGCTTTTTGATTTGTGTGTTTTGTTATTAGTTAATTTGTTTCTACTCGTCTCCTCTATTCTGTATCATTCACCCATATCCTTTATGCACACTTCCTTGTTTTCTATCAGTGACCGTAATTGACGAAAGCTTATTTCGAATCATCCCGCGTTTCTATTTTACTGTTCGTTCTCAAAAAGGATTACTGCGTCATTTTTCATGTTTTTTTTTAATTTACTATATTAAATAATATCATAAACGCAGAAAGCAAATAATTGTTCACAAATGACCAAAGCCCGACAGAAGAATGGACAGATTATGTTAATGAGAAAACGGCTACTCCTCACGACGCATACGAGAATGTGAGTATAAAAGTAACCTACTGCCATATTCACAAGGAAGGTCGGCTGTAATGGATCTCCAACGTCTTCTGCCTCTTGTCTTGATGATGTTCTCTGATAGACTCTTTCCTGTACATCTCTTGATGTTACCTTCCGACTTACGGCGCTGAAGAGTTAAAGGCAAACATGCAAGAGGAAGACTGTGCTACAAGTAGATAAATAAAGTCGGTAAATTTAAAGTACTTTCACAGCTCAGATCTAAGAGATCACGTGACAGACAATGATCAATAGAGCTTTTACCTCTTTATGCATATGTGACGTATAATGGAAAAAGAGTCTACAGTAATCTGACAGCTTATTGCAACCTAATAGCTGCCCTCTGATTTGCTAGCTAAAAACCTGCATTATACAGTCTGTCTTTATTTACACAAGCTTACTCTCTCGTCCCGCCTCTTCGTTTTAACACGAGCTAACGCAATGTTTACAAACTGCGTGACCTGTGAGTCATAACAGGAAAGCAAATCAGGCTGTGTTTACCTCGTCCCCTCACGCGAGCAACTGTCAATCATAATAGTTCTCAGACAGGCTGGCATGTGAGGAAGACAAAAACACAGACCCTTTAAAGTTTCGTACTCAGGGGAAGTTTGAAACCCCTGGGCTCTTTGATCTTCAGAAGCGGGCATTCTTACAGAGAAACCCGTTAGGGAACAGTAAGTCTTTTGATGACGGTCGAAAACCTCGACGAGGACCGACCGTAAAGCCTTTATCTTGATACGCTTAGCTTCTGAATTCTGGGTAACAGCGGAACGCGAAATTAACGCATTTAGAGATCAGAGAATCCTAATGATATATATATATATATATATATATATATATATATATATATATATATATATATATATATATATATATATATATATATATATATATGTTGTTTTCTTAACCCCATCATCAGTTGTCAGTCAGAATTTTGAATAGTCTAGCGCAGTCCTAGAACCAGTCTTTATTGTTGGAAAATGGATTTCTAGTGTTCGTGGAAATTTTCATTTCTGAATTTTCTGGTTAAAAAAAGGATAATAGTGCTAATGTTTTAAGAACTGATAGCTTTTAACATTGTTCTTCACTTAGATTTTTCTCGCTAGTAAAACGAGTGAAATAAAGTAACGCATAGCTGTGACCGTACGTTCGTCATTTCAGGAAAATTATACTAAGAAAAATAACTTATCACTTTTTAAACTGAAACAGAGGATAAATGTGTAAAATAAAGTCTAGAAAAATAAACTGATAGTTTTAATGATAACAGACTATATCCATAACTTAGATAAAAATACAGAAGAGAAGGAGCGATGGTGGAAAATTTCGTTTGGCAGACCCTTGACCAATCGGTGAGCTGAAAATAATGAGAGCACACACGCGTTGGTACCCAGCTAAAAATCCCCGGGTTAGACAGTTGCAGAAAGAATGTGAGACTGTCCAGACGCATAAGTGTTAACTAGTCAAAGACTGTGTTTTATTCTTTGAAACTGATTTGTTAATCAGTTATAAATATGCGGTTGTGCATTTTCATAGTTAACCTATTTCTGACATTATTCAGGATAAAGCAGTAAGTAGAGTGATTTGTATCCATTAATTTGAAACAGAGACAGCAAATACTTAGAAACCTTGATGATGCCCATATTTGCTTCAGGAGAAGAAAAACGTAGAGAGCTTTAGGTTACAGAAGAAACCAAAAACCCTAACAAAATGAATAATTGTTCGATGGTTTTGTCAAATATATAGGGAGAATATTTGACAGGATTTCTCAATAAGAAGGATGCTGTTTTTATACTCATATTACAGAGGGGTGCATTTGGAAAAAGGAAATGTATGCCTTTGGATTGAACGTTGGATGTAAGATGCCCATTCATGTACAAAATGAACTTTTATTGCATGCATATTGTCTTCAAATAAAATTCACGTTGATATTTAACCTCAGGCAGTCACCCAGTATGTTTTGACTTAGAAGGAAAGAAGAAATGTATGTTTGTGAAGAAAAAAAGGAAATGATACTCTAAAATTGCTCAAGTACTAACATCTAAGAGAACCATCCCCGAACCTGGAGTCCCATTAATTAGAGAGGAATGAAGAACTCTGGGGAGATTGGCCAGTAAACCTACCTACTCTCTGTCAAGGAACTAAAGTAGAAGTTCTATAATTAAATAAGAAACACAGGGACTATCACATATCTCTATATGTGTCGTGAACTGCACCGCCACATAGCGATTTCATACCAGATATTCTATTAAAACGTTAAATCACGCCACCCGCATAGCCAGTAAACTGATAGTGAAGGATAGATACAACGTTATATTTCATTTGGGCATATTTGTTATAGTGTCTATTATTTTAATCATATACGGCAAAGCCAACAGATGCTGACAATTAATAGCGATTTAATAACAGGATATCATTGTTTAGGCAGCGCGTATGGACAGATTAAATAATAATTTTCATTGTACGCTGACGCCGGCGAGCAGAGGCGGGTGAGTTAACATAACTAAGACCCGTCTGAACTCAGCTGCCAGCTGAATTTGTTGACGGGTAAGAGTAAGGAAACACCGTGTGCCTTTTAAATTTAATCAGGACTGACGGAGTGGAGAAGAGATCGTCTTGTCCCCGTCTGTGTGTGTGGATATAGGATTAGCATATTTTTTATATACATTTTTCTTGTATTCTTCGCAGACCTGATCACAAGGGCGGCCAGCGGTCTTTTTCTTTTTCCTTTTTTTGGATTTGTTATTTTCTCCTTTTCTTGGCTGTGCGTCACCATTTTCATTTGCGAACGGGAGAGTATTGGAGGACAATAAATTTGGTTTTATTTAATAACTGGACTTACAAAACCCAGAGAGATATATAATTTTACCAGCCACAAGTTGGCCGATAGAAGAACCATCATCAGCCTATGAACAAAGTTCTAGCAACCAGATGTTTTCCCAATACTGGAAATATGTTTTTCCCGCTAAAGAGTGAACCTCAAGAACTCTCTCAGTTTTTTAACTATTTGTAATAAAACTTACAGGAGACGCAACCACATTAGGCTTTCACCTCATGAACTAATTTCGGGGGATGGACTGGGGCCAATTTGAATCTGCGACAACTGGGGAGACAGAATATTAAGTGAATTAAATAATATATTCATGGACTAATTCTATTACCAAGGGATATTACAGACCTACCATACCAGGCAATTAGGGAAGAGTGTGAGTGGCCACTGTTTGCAAGAGTGTGCGAGTATATTTTTTTTTTCGGAGAAAACTATCCATATATCTGATTGGTCTAAAAGTTTGTTTATTTTACTGGGTCTCATAGAGTACCACTACTGTTCATTCTGTAACAGAGTGCTAACCTTTAACCTTTGGGTTAATAATTTTAGGGTTCTTTTCTACATTTGGGGAGGGTGCACGTTTTATGCTTTATTTCATATGCATGTAAATGACTCTTTGATCTTTTCCTTTAGATATTTTGATGTTGTCGAGTTTTAATTATAATAAACTACAAAGAAACTTACTTTTGTGTGTTGGTCAGACCCATACCCATTTATCCTTAGTTTTTTCACGTTTGTGTGTCTTGTGTCACATAGCTGTGTGTGTGTGTAGATTAACTTATCTTTCCAGATAGGGAGATAAAAAGCTGTCTTGCAATAAAGTACAGTCGTACGGATAGGCTGGAAGAGATTACTTAATCACTCCAGAGACAGATCTTTTTTCCTCAATTCAACCACCTGTGAAAAATCTATTTCTATACCTTCTCTCGTATCTGTCGACATCCACTCTATATACTCAGACTAACCAAATAAAACAATTAACCTTCCGTACGACAGCGTAATTGGCACCGAAAAGATCACGGGACACACAAACAACATAGGAGTTTTGAGCTCTTTATATGCAAATTTGACTGAAAACATCACGGGACACACAAATAACATCGGAGTTTTGAGCTCTTTATATGTAAATTTGACTGAAAACATCACGGGACACACAAACAACATCAAAGTTTTGAGCTCTTTATATGTAAATTTGACTGAAAACATCACGGGACACACAAACAACATCGGCATTTTGAGCTCTTTATATGTAAATTTGACTGAAAACATCACAGGACACATAAAGAACATCGGAGTTTTGAGCTCTTTATATGTAAATTTGATTGAGAACATCACGGGACACACAAACAACATCGGAGTTTTGAGCTCTTTATATGTAAATTTGACTGAAAACATCACGGGACACACAGACAACATCGGAGTTTTGAGCTCTTTATATGTAAATTTGACTGAAAACATCACGGGACACACGAACAACATAGGGGTTTTGAGCTCTTTATATGTAAATTTGACTGAAAACATCACGGGATACACAAACAACATCGGAGTTTTGAGCTCTTTATATGTAAATTTGACTGAAAACATCACGGGACACACAAACAACATCGGAGTTTTGAGCTCTTTATATGAAATTTTGACTGAAAACATCACGTCTTCTTCTTCTTCTTCGTCTTTGATCCTTAGCCGCCGACCGTCAAAGCAGTCAGTGGCCATCACGCCTGGTGGCGTCTTGTAGGGCAACAACAAATTGATTCCACTTTGCTCGGTCGGTGGCCATCCTTCGTACAGTGCCCCAACTCCGGTTCACTCCCCGCATCTCAGCCTCCACAGCCCCCCGCCAAACCGCCCCTGGTCGGCCTCTCTCTCTGCCCCCCCCTAGGAGTCCACAGCATAGGTGCCCCCGCGATGGCACCGGGGTCTCCCCCGAGGACATGGCCAACCCAGCCCCAGGGTCTGCCAGCTGTGATGGTGTTCATGTCCTCATGCTTGCTCCGAGTAAGCAGACCTTGGTTGGCGCTGGCATTCGGCCAAAAGATTCGGAGAATTTTTCTTAGGCATGTTGTGTGAAAACAGGACAATTTCGACATTTCCTTCTCTGTAACTCTCCAGCATTCCGCACCATAGAGAAGCACAGAAAGCACACAGCTCTGATATAATCTTAATTTTGTGCTTGTGCTGTACTGAGAGGACTTCCAGATATTGTTTAGACTATAAAAGGCAGACTGAAAGAAAAGATCACATCAGACACTAAAAATTTCAAAGTTTGGAAATCCCTATTCTTTCTAAATTTCAGTGGTCTTGCAATCCGACTCTGCACAAGTCATTGGAAGAAATAAAGTCAGGGCAGCCGGAGGTCAAAAAGTAATGCCTCCTATTTTTTATGTATGTAAATACTGCATCGGTGTGCAATTTGTAAATTTAGCAGGATTCCCCAAACACTCTTCTGCACTGTATAGCATTACCAACCTGTTTCAGTAACAGGTGGCACCACTGTAACAGTTTAAAAATGGCTGCCAAAAGACGTTCGGTTAAAACAACGTTATGTCATAGAATTCCTCAATGCTGAAGGCGAGACCTCAATTCGCATCCACGAACGTTTGAAGAATGTTTATGGAGATTCAACAGTGGATGATAGCACTGTCCGACGTTGGGTACATCGTTGTGACGAAGCTGAAGTAGAATCCAAGAGGCAGTCAATGGAATGGCATCACACAACATCGCCGACAAGAAATAAGTTCAAAAGTTCACCATCTGTAGGGAAAGTTATGGCCTCCGTGTTTTGGGATGAGAAGGGTGGGATTCTTCTCGACTTCTTGGAACAGGGAAACACGGTGAATGCAGACCGTTACATTGAAACTTTGAAGAAGCTTAGAGGTTGTCTTCGGCGACTTTACCCATTAAAAGATCAGAGGACTGCACTACTGTTGCATGATAATGCCACGCCACACACCGCTAAACGCACCATTGATGCGATTGCAGAATTTGGCTGGACATTATTAATACATCCCCCTTACAGTCCCGATCTTGCACCTTCTGACTTCCATCTGTTTGGACCACTGAAAGAAGATCTTCGCGGACATCACTTTGAGGACATCGAGACCCTTAAACGCGCCGTACGCCAGTGGTTTAGGAAAAAGGACACACATTTTTTCCGTGCGGGGATACATGCCCTTGTGAGAAGATGGACAAAAACTGTAACAAATAACGGAGACTACATTGAGAAATAAATTTTTGACGTTCAGACTTGGGGCTACATTTCAATGTGAATTTTATCTGCAGCTACAATGTTGGTTTCATGCTCCAGAGGGAGCAGGAAGGGAGGTAACGACGATGATCACTAACAAACGTATACAATTACAATGATATAAATGAAAACTGTACTTATTTCCGAACCTGGCACATTGTTTTAACGTTGTTATTTAAAAGAAATGAAAAAAAATTTGTCCTGGGAAGATATGAACCTTTTTCCCCACATGCGCCACAAGTCTAAATATAAACACAGTCGCTAGGGTAGAATGGAAGACTTTTTCAGAAAATGGTTGTAGCGTAAATGTAATTGTATTAGAGAAAAATTGATTTTCAATAATGCCCAACAAGTTAGATACTTAGAACGGATGTTTACAGTTTTAGTAAGAGCTCTCTCTCTCTCTCTCTCTCTCTCTCTCTCTCTCTCTCTCTCTCTCTCTCTCTCTCTCTCTCTCTCTCTCTCTCTCTCTCTCTCTCTCTCTCTCTCTCTCTCTCTCTCTATCTCTCTCTATCTCTCTCTCTCTCTCTTTCTCTCGCTCTCTCTGTATCTCTCTCTCTCTATCTATGTATTTATCTCTGTTTTTCTTTCTCTCTCTCTCTAGAGAGAGTGAGTGAGGAGGTTGTTTGTGTTGGCTTTCCTAATCCAGAACAATGAGATGAACAACTCAAAGATAAACAACAAAGAAGCTGCACCATAAAGTAGCTACAATATGCAAGGAAAAAAAAAACAGCTTTTTATTTATCCTCACAGGATGATGATAGTTCACACAACTAAGCTGAACATTCTTATCCATTACAAGCCAAAACAAAAACAATTTATCCAGAGAACCGAACAAACAAAAGAATAAAAATACTCTATTTTCATTCTGTATCCTAGCACCCACAAGGTCAAACCGTAAATAATTATTAATTAATTTCTACATACACCAGCAGTACTAAACCAAAAGACTATATTTCTGCATAAATATGTAGCCTACATTCTGAGAGAAAAACCTACAACCTTACACACTTATCTAGCAGAATAATATATTAGTGGATTTTTATAAATATTTGTACATCTCCATTTAAACAAAATTGCAAAAAAATTCCGGGCACCTGTAGTTGGGGATCGGTGATATGTGGAAGAGAGACATAAAAACACTGGACATAAATCCAGCATATCTGGGAGAGCGAAGTTGCCGATCATACCAACTGTAGTTGGGGGTCAGGGATATGTGGAACAGAGACATAAAGGTATTTCTATGGGCGCGTTCTTTTCTTTTCTGCTTGTTGTAAGAGCTTCTATTCGCCCAATCTCTATGCGTCGCCGTAGAGTGCATCGCCACTTGGTATAATCGGCATCTTCGCCCTCCCAGATATGCTGGATTTATGTCCAGTGTTTTTATGTGAATCTCACACTGTCTTAACACTGAAACGTGTCAGGTTATATTCCTGTCCTACCCCCGCATCTGTTTGTTATGGAGCTGCTCAGGGCTCCAATCATTTCAAACAAAAATGTTGGGTGGGGTAATATCATAATATTCCGACATGCAATAATTTTGCGCGTGATGCACAGGTCACATTTTCCATATATGGCAATCAAACTTCCAATGCCTCGTATACCAACTCGCAAACACATCGGAAAACGCTCTCAGAAATGTGTGTAAGATGTAACATCTTATTACTTTATCGAAAGAAATCTTATCAGTCCTGTCTGTCCAAAATGTGTCATCCCCTATTACCAGCTTTGCGACGAGCGCAGTCTCGCCTTATTAGCAATTAAACACATTCGCGGGGCGATTTTGTGTTAAACTGAAGTCTGATGTCAGCCGCTGCCGATATTAACCAACATGGTTGTCGATAATATTATCTCAGCCGCTCCTGCAAATATCTTATCTCTGAGAGGGATGTAAGAATGACAATACCAAATATCTGCTACACATAGCAGAGAAAGAAAGAAAGTGCGACAATTGAAAGCAAGCAATAAAAATCAGTACAAAATGTAACTGATACTGCCGTAGTGAAACAAAGATCGAGAAGGAACGCCCCCTTCTGTCACAACATCATACACCAGAAATAATGGAGATACTGAGCACGAAGTGCAGGTCAAAGAAAATTGTCCTTATTACTCATGTAGCTCAAAGCTGCAACTATTAATCGCCCAGGATTTCTGTTTCGGCCGACTTGAATTTAATCGACTAGCTGTTGCCTCGCTTGTGGTATACCTTAGGGTTTATTATGCGCATGTGTGAGAAAACGACTTTTAGTGCGTACTAGCGAAAAAAAGTCGTTTCCTGTGTATTTATGAGAAAACTACGTTTACTGTGTATTAGTGAGAAAACTTCGTTTACTCTGTATTTGTGAGAAAACATCGATTTATGTGTATTTGTGAGAAAACGCCGTTTACTGTGTACTTATGAGAAAACGGCGTTTGCTGTGTATTTGTGAGAAAACATCAATTGCTGTGTACTTACAAGAGCACAGCGTTTACTGTGTATTTG
This sequence comes from Oreohelix idahoensis, assembly GCA_024509875.1. NCBI lineage: Eukaryota > Metazoa > Mollusca > Gastropoda > Stylommatophora > Oreohelicidae > Oreohelix > Oreohelix idahoensis. Next base: position 809,611 of record JAMPIV010010005.1, read on the forward strand.
TTAGAAAGTGACGTTTACTGAGCACTTGTAAAAACACGTGTGCTTTGCACTCATGTGAGGAAAACGTTGTTTGCTGTTTAAATGTGTAAAGAAATGTTGCTTACCATGAACTCGTGTCAGGAAATTTGTGTGTGTACAAGCATGGGAAAATGTTTAACATTGTGTACATGTGAGGGGACATTTTGTTTGTTATTATGTGTTTGTGAGGGGAAAGTATGTTAAATGTTGCGTAAATGTAGGAGAGAAAAGTATGTTGCTTTTTATGTAAATACGTATGAAAAGCACACTAGTTACTAAACACATATGTGGAGAGAGTTTGTTGGATACTGTGTACAAGTTATGTGAACGTGCGTTGATTACTGTGTACATGTTATGGAAAAGGTATTTTAGTTATGGTGGACATGTGAACTGAAAGTATTTTAACTACTGAGTATGTTAAACTACTGTGTACAAGTGAGCGGGAAGTGTCTTCGTTATTTTGTACATATGAGGGAAAAGTATGTTGGTGTTTGATCTGCCTGTGAAGGTAAATGTGCACATTATTGTGTACATGTGTCAAGGGACGTCTGAACATGCTCTTTAGTGTGTTCTCTCACACCTTCAGCCCTACGGCAGTATCATTTCTTTTTCTTCATTTTTCTCACCAATCGCTTTTATTTGGCATAAATCATGCCTTTTCATTCTTTTTACTCTCTATGTTGGATCAGTAGAGTGAAGTCTCTAACACTCAAATCCCCTACGGAAGTATCTGCTATGGGATTACCTTTATCTTTTTACACGCAGGTGAACTGTGGTATTATCAGGTGATTAGACAGGCCAACGGATTACGCGGTTATCGCTTGAGTCGCCTTTGAAAGAGACAGGCCAACGGATTACGCGGTTATCGCTTGAGTCGCCTTTGAAAGAGACAGGCCAACGGATTACGCGGTTATCGCTTGAGTCGCCTTTGAAAGAGACAGGCCTGTGTTGACACAACGGGGTATTGCCCGATCGTTGAATAGAACCACAGATGATTTGTCAAGACGGTCGGCGGGCATATCTGCCTGGCGCACCCACAGGCGTTAATTAGATTAGCGCTTCCGCTGTCCCCAGTCTGTATCATTATTACAGATAAATATGTCTGGAGAAAACATTGGTGGAAGACATTACGCCAGGAAAACATGGTCACAATATTGTGAGAGGCAAATAGGTGCAGCCGGAAATATTACCGCATGATTTGACAGAGGTCACGCCTTGGAATATTAAATGCAATATTTTAAAACACGTGGGGGATATTTTGAAATTAGACACCCCAACCCAGTGCTAAAGAGATTCGATTGGTTTGATATGAGGGCCGGAATAAAAAATGAATTTCATTTGAAAATTTGGTGGAAACACAATCTCTGATTTGAACTGAGAAGTGGGAGATATAATCTAGCGAAATCAGTGACACAGAACTTAGAAACTGCATCGCATCGTCAAGTGAACAACTCTCAGAAGCCAGATCGACATCGAACTTATAATCCTTATATTAAAAGTGATAGATGGAAGTATTTGGGAAACTTAGAACCTTAAAAAGTAAGCTCGTTTTTATAAATACAAACCCTGAAAAACTTAAGGGACCAGGACTTTAAATATTATGACTGGATACCTAAGGAATTGGTTTACCCGTCGTGAGAGAAACTTTCTCAGACCAAGTGTTTCGCAGATTCACCCGTCATAAGAGGGATTCAAAATTTCCACACCAAGTGATTCGAGACCATATAACCTAAATTGTTCGTGTCCATTCTAAACTGTGCGAGGAGATTGTGTATAACCCAGTTTGGGGTAAGTTGTGAACATTTCTTTTACAAAAATGAATTTGACATGTTTTTCTTGATTAGTGGTTATATATATGAGGCAGGCAACCTCATTATACGGAAATAGTATATTCTTAAACCACTACAGCAAGCGCTGATGATTTCTTCTGGCTAGTCGTGCGGAAAACCGACAGCAGAAGTGACCCGAGACTCCGAATGGAGCAGTGGTTACTAATAATTACATCATATGTGCCTTAAGAGTATAATATTTTGTGAGATGTATGCACTTTGTTAATTGTAACTCAGGCAACTCATTATTCGCGCCGTCCAGACACATTTTCCCAGTTTAATAGCCGGAAGAATATTGGTGATTTTTAATCATCTTCCCCTAGCTACACTGTGTACTCGGGAATGTAATTCGTCTGAGAGATTTACATTGGTGGGTGGACAGCAAGAATGTGCCTGTTAATTGGCAGCCCATAAATGTACTTAGCAGAGGCATTTGTTTTTCTATTTTTGTCTAAAATGTTCGTGGAACGAAGCTTGTCATGAGTGAAACGCAGGGAATCAACACCAACCGCCTAAATTGGACAAGTTGTGTAAGAAGAGCCCTCATCACCGAAGAACTGACGAAAAAAACGGCTGCAGGACCCCCTTATATCAGTTAAGTGCTTATAAAAAGGCACCCGCAACCGGACATAATTTTCTGAACTATATCCTCACCCTAAATCTCCGTGAAGAGAACATTTAATTCCAATATAAAATTCACCAGCATTTCATTTATTTTAAACTGTTAATACTAATTGATTATTAAATTTGTTACCTGTTGTCTTAAAACTAAACAATAGTTGTTTATTCAGTTATTACATGTAGGAAAGTAAACGTATAAAAGGTATGTTTATTCTTGTGTACGTTTGAAGGGAAATGTGTTCATGATCGTGTAAATGTGACGTAGAGTGCTGTGGTTATTGTGTGCAAATTGGGTAAAGTATGTTATTTATCGTGAACATGTGAGCTAAAAATATGTTCTTTATTGTGTACAAGTGAGAGGATATATGTTCATTATTGTGTACTTATGAGGGGAACGTTTGTTGGTAATTGTGTACGTGTGAGGACAAAGTATGTTGATTTACTGCGTACATTTATGAAGAATTATTGATTATTGTCTATATATGTAGGAAAATATTAGTTCCAGAAGCACACTCCAGAATATTATGTGCCGCCATCGATTAGCGAAATTGTCTGCTATCGACATGAGCCGACGAAAGTGTCCAAGATTGTTATGTACTTGCTGAATTGTCTTGTAGAATTATGTGATCTGAAAACACTGTATACTAGTTCTCGGAACTGACAACGTAATCACATTAGGACCATTAAATAGATGATGCTTGTTTTGTGTGAGAGAGTAAAGTTATTGCAGGGAAAGATCTTTGTAACCTCGTGTCAGGAGTAGCGCCAAGACTATACTGCAACAGGCCGCCTTCACGATAGTAAAGGAGACAAGTGAGCACTTATGCAGTACAGATACGAGTTCTGTGTAAACCGCTTTTATTTCCAGCAGGAACCATTGAACGAACTAAACTACAGAAGCCGTGATTATGGATTTGACATTAACGCTGACAACAGAAAAATAGGTGTCATATTTAGTAAAAATTAAGAATAACTTGAACGTCAAGATTGGCATACTGTGTTTCGCGAAACTGTCACGGGATTTGCCTCCCCTTTGCTCTGCAGTAGTGGTCCACCAGTGGGAAAAACTCAAGAGTATCTAACATGGCTCTTCAAAAGGTCTACCTTCGCACAAGATTACTCTTGGCAGAGTTGTAGATAGAAAGATAATGATGCTTCTATCTCAAGGGAGTATTCACAAGATAATTAAGAAGTCAAGAACAATGGTGCATAGCGCAGAGCACTATTAACTTATACCTGATCCGGCACCTTTTGTGAAGTTTTAAGCAATGGTATGGCTTGTTCGAGCCCCCAGCTGGTTTAATCCAGCGAAATTCCTGTTATAAGTATGTTTGGCTCTATGGTTGTAACTATATGTACATGTAAATATAAGATTTTAGATCATACATGCGCTCTCTTATCTATAAGAACTGAATCAACTATGAATTTGTAAATTAACATATAATAAACTTAATAATCAATTCATCTTTACCAAATTGAAATAAATGTGGATGAAAGTGATTTTAGACGGTTTTAAAAATGGTCTTCATTGAGACTTAATAGGGGAATGATAATTATTGTCCGTTGCTTGCGCCTGTTACCAAAAAGCACTTAACTGGCTGAGTACTGCACTTAGTCGTTGTCAGGTCTTTTTTGATGAGGACTATTCTCTAGAGGCGTCTAGATGAACTTCACTTCTAATGTCAAGGTGGGTGTTTTCACAATGTGTCCAATGTATGTAGCTGGTGTCGAACCAAGCTACGTGAATCACAAGATAGTGCCGAAGAGTCTTACTTCAGACTGGTCTGGTACTAAGAACTATAGGAAAAATAAAAGAACAAATGCCTCTGCTAAGAACATTTGTGGGCTGCAGATTAACAGGCGCATTGTCTCGCTGTTCACCTGCCAATTTAGCCTCTCTGAATAATTATTCTCCCTGAGTATACATAGTATACATGGGATAACTCAAGGAATATGATTAGAAATCACCGTTGTTCTTCTAGTTACTTAAATGGGGAAATGTGTCTGGACAGCGCGAGTGCAAGGATATGCCTGAACTAACATTATAAAAGTACAGTTATCTCCCAAAATGATACTATACAGCCTAGGCACATGTGAGGTAATCATCTCACTGCACCGTTCAGAGTCTGGGGTCGCTCCTGCTTTCGCTTTCCTGAGCGAACTAGCATAAAGCAAACACCAGTGTTTGCTGTAGTGGTTTATGAACATATTATTTGCATATGTTGAGGTTGATAGCCTCCTATGACTGATATAACCACTTCGCAAGTACAGACATGACAAATTCACATTTACTAACTTACTTAGTCGTTCCCCTTCTACCGTGAGGTGTAGAGGTTTGGAAGAGAGAGCGACAGGCTAGGTGAGACTGTTCTACTTGGGTCTGCAGGGGGTGGGATTTTAGGCTTTGACATATCGTCTGGTTGCGGACCATGTGTTGCGTGAGAAATTCTCGCAACATCGTTTTATTACAATATATATTTTGTAACGCAAGGGCAACAACTGCTTGAAATTTATAGTCACTTTTCTCGGTAAGCAGCTGTCTCCTCGCGTTGGTATTGAATGCAGTTAAGTTTGCTATGCTAGACCGTTTTCTCAGAAAAACGGTTGGCAACCTGTTGGGTTATCCTTTTAAGGTAATCATTCTTACGCTGGTTCGTAGTAAAGGTCCTTGCGTCTTAAGTTCTGAGCTGTGGTCATTTTGCGCTGGACTGCGCATGACTGGTCTTGCTTCTTGGTCGATCGATTTCCGCCCACCAGTCAAGTGAGCGATTTTGAATAGCTAGGAAGATGCCCCGCTGAGAGGGGATCTCCGCTATTTTTTGTTCTGTCAGGAATGTGAAGTCCTCTTAATGGATATTTCGTTTATTCGAGATAATACCTCTAGTGTATTTGCACATGCCGGGAGGCGTAATATTTCTGTGTATTTCCTGAAGGCAAGGTAAATTAACTTTTCATTAACTCTATCGATTTTTGGTCGTGAGCGATTTTTGATTCATAGCCTGTCTTCGAAAGGCGTCGTCACGAGATGTTTTCCCAGCTCACATGTCGCTGTATTGTACTGCATCGGTTGATGCATGTCCCAAGGACCATTACTTGCTACTTTGTTACATGAACTAGGTTTGGAAAACCTTTGTTATCTAGAGGATATTTTTGAGGACATTATTTATACTTCGGCAGACGTGCCTGTCTTGCTGAAGTCAGATTAAGGAGAGTGAACTGATCTCATACATCTGGTTATCTTCTGGCTAAGATAGAAAGGGATGGAGAATTTTCCCGACTACATTACAGCCTTATAATGTATTGACATGCCTGTGAATCACCTTTATTATGATGCTGTCTACCGTCCATTGCTATACTGACATTGTTGCTGTGATAATGACTGTCTGATGTACCTACATATTCGCGTATACATTTTGTCACTGTGGCGTCCACAATAAATGATACAGAAAAACGTCACTAGCTGTTACAAGCATCATTGACTTTATACGTCGTGAGTTAACTGACGTCTTTGTATGGATTGCCCTGTTTTTGTATGATCATTGTTTGACTGTACATCATCTACACACTTCACAAAACCAGACCACGGGCACCATCACTCACCTCATGGTGCACGCGTCATTTGACGCCCAATTACTCAATCATAATATAAATTGGGCGTCATCACCATGTCTGGTCATGTTACTTCAACAACCTTCACCAGATACCTCATTTCTGAGGTTTGGATCTGGCTTTCGCGGGTTGTAGTCATTGCCAATGACTCGCATCCATATGTCAAGACTGGGACGTAGGGGGAGCGGTATACAGCCATCTTCGTTTTCTTACCAATCTCTCTCTTGCTAAGAAATCCTCAATTTATGGAGAAAAAGTCTCCCGGCTACTGCTTTTCGAGTGGCCAACTCTTCTGTGATGCCTCCATTTCGGTCTATAATAGCTCCGAGGTATTTAATGTGGTCGACCTGCTTCAAGACCTGTTCTCCCTACTAAATCTGATGTCTTCTTTCTTCTCACTATGATATCACTATGGATTTGGTTTCAGAGCTGCTTATGACCACCCTTCTCTTCTCCAGCTCTTCCTTCCAAACTTGCAGGTTGGATTGGAGATGTGGCTCTGATTTAGCAATCAGGGCAACATCATCAGCAAATTCCAGCTCTGAAATTCAGACCTGTCTCGTCTTCCAGTACCCCACTAAATATTTTCTTGTTCTCTCCTTACATGCCTTGATGACATCGTCCATGAGGAGTTTGAAAAGATAAGGTTAGACGACATCACCTTGTCTTACACTAGTGGTGGTCCTGAACTTTTCTGACTTATGGTTTGCTGTCCTCACATAATTTCTGCAAGACTTTTAAAAGCTCTGTATAGCATAAATCAGAGGTGATGGAATGTTCTTCCTTGCCAAACAGTCCCAAAGTTTGCTCCAGGGGACCCTGTCAAACGCCTTTTCTAGATCTATGAAACAATGATGGATCTCACTCTTATACTTAAGGGTCTTTTCACTCAGCTGTCTGAGTGTGAACATTAGGTCATGAGTACTTCGGTTTGCTCGGAATCCGCACTGGACCTCATCCAATTGGGCTCAGCTAGGCGTCGGAGTCTCTGCTCTTGGATTCTAGAGTAGATTTTACCAGGGACACTGAGAAGGGATATGCCTCAATGGTTTCCACATTGTCGATTGTCACCCTTTTTGAAAATTGGTGTTATGATGGCAATCTCCCAATCCTTTGTTATGGTCTTGTTGCAACACGCTCCCTGTAAGACCCTTAAGAGTAATAGATCGCCTGATGCTCCTATGTACTTAACCATTTCTGTTGTTATACCATAATTCCCTGCTGCTTTGTCCATCTTGATGTTCTCCAGTGCTGCCTTCAGTTCTTCCATCTTTATGTCATCTTCACCACCATTGGTTTTCTGTTCTGTGCTAGTGGTTATCATTTCTGATGCTTTACCTTGCTCACCGTCAAGGAGTTCTGAGAAATAGTATTTCCATCTCTCCATTTCTTCCTTCGGGGCAGTAAGCAATTTACCTTGCTTGTGCTTTATAAATTTGAGAGGGCATTGTTTTTCCTTCCTCATGTTCTTTAGGGTCTTATAGAACAATTTCTGGTTTTCTTGCGCATCTTTTTCTAGCTTTTCTCCAACTTCTTCCTAGGACTTCTGTTTTGCTGCAAGTAAGGTGCTTATGTTGTTGGTTCTTTGCTTCTGTTGTGAGTTTCACATACTCTCTATATTTCTCTATTTGTCCTGCTGTGTTTTTAGCTCCTAAGTATTGTTTCCATGCCATTTTCTTCTCTCTTATTTTCTCTTTGACTTCATCTGTCCACCAAGGTGTCCTCTTTCTCTTGTTCCCAAGTCGGGCTTCACCAAATGCTTCTGCAGCAGCTTTCCTTATAATGTCCTTGAATTTAAGCCAGAGGGTTTCCAAGTCATCAGGTTGTTCTTCTGTGTTTCTCACCGCTGTAGCAATAAGCCCCTGATATCTGGTTTTAATTTCTGGCTCTCAAATTCACTTATTTTAAAATGTATGTTTACACTCACCCCAAATGGGATATATAAACTCCTTGCCCATTGAAATGGACACAGCAACGTTGATTTGATGCTTCGAACACTCGATCTAGGGTAGTGTGTGTCAGAATCGCTCTTATGACTTGTGTTTTTGATTTCTTAAGTTTCCAGTCTTTGTATTTAAAAATTCTCTTTTAAGTTATAAAGACGCCCAAATAATTCGATCTGTCTCTTTTAATTTTGGAATTATTTGTCCAATCCTTCTCTCTGGCTAATGGGAGTTGTTACTTGACGTTGTTGAAAATGGAGTCTGATTTGATTCTCCGATTTCCCTAGATTATATTTCCATTTATCAGTTAAAGTCCCAGACTGGTATTTTTCGACAAACTTGCCAATGAGGGCTAAAGTTTATGTTAGGCTGTCGATTTAGACCAATCCTGTCTCTTTAGAACTATATGGGTCAGGGTGTTAAATCATTACTAACCCCTGCGTGTTTTAAAATATAAATTTTAAAATTTAAACTTGTGACCTCTTTTAAATATGGCATGTTTGAAACGATTGGCAGACATTCGGAATGAAGGCCCTATACCCATTCCGATTGGAGCCCTGCTTAACATCGTAACAAACAAATGCGGCAGAAGACAGGCAATTTAACCTGGCACTTCAGCCAGAGTATAACACTTTTAAAATCTACATCGCGCCAAGAAGACAACCTGGCCTTGCCAGAGTTAAGACTAAGATCAGCTTTTATTTATCGGACCGGATTTGTTTGAAATTCTTGAGGACTTAAGAGCCCAGGAAAACACTAATATTATTAACGAGCAACACCGAAATCTGAGGAAACTGAAACACAAGTCAAAGTGGGAACTTATTGTTAAAGTAACAACACTCAGACCAAGTGTAAGAGGCCTCTACACGTGCCTTTTTTTCTCTGAGCCAGCAGTCTGTGAGCCTACAGATTGCCATAAGTTGTACATTTTGAATTCTATATTTTTTCATTATTAACATGTGAGCTAATACGTGAATATTAATATGTGAAAATTGCTAGTGGATGTCCAAGTCCTTTGAGGCTGGCAACCTCAGCAAATAGAATGATGATTTCATGAACCACCACTGCCAGTGCTGCGAGCTTCTTATATAGAACCAAAAGCAGAGATAGTCCCAAGTTCCATATGGAGCAGGGAGGGAATGATAAAAGAAATTATGTACATACTTGTTATATTATTAACCCTTTCAACCAGTGTAAATGTAAAACATATTCACTCTAAATGTAATGAGCGTTTCAACCCTTTCAAGCAGTGGACATGTAAAACATATTCACTCTAAATGTAATAAAAGTTTATAACCTTTCCAACCGTTGTAAAAGTAAACATATTCAAACTATATTGTTAACATTTTAAACTAGTTAAATATAAAACTTGTCATTTTAAATGTAAAGATAGTATTTTCGCCCCCTGGGATTAAGATTAATTTTCAGAGAGGGTAAAAATTCTGAAGATAGACGGGATGGTGGAATATGAAGATGGGGACACATAAGTATGTGTCGGGAAACTCAATACTCAGAGGGTATTTGCTTTTCTGCTTTTGCCATACTAGTTGGTGGTACGTTGAGGGTACTATTTCTGGAACAAGTGAGGGTATAAGTGGCCTGAAGTCGACGCTAGACGCCATCATCAGACGTCTTAGAGACGCGGGACCAGCTTTGCAGTTACTCCCTGATTCTACTTGGAACGTGCTGCAACTCTTAATCTTGACCAGGAATGTGAGCAATGCAGTCACCTATCTGCGAAGAACCAAAACACCAGCGGGAGCAGAAACCTCATTGGCAGCTAAGTAGTCAAATAAAAGCTGCCAAGTGAAACTTCCCCTTATTTAATTCCCCATTAACATCATATGATGATGATCAATTTTTGTAAAAGAACATTTATTTTTTAATAACTGTTAAATCTTAAGTGATTATTAAATTTATTATTTATATCTATCCAAACTTAAAGTTGATTTAATCCTTTTGAATGTGTTGTATCCCTATGTCTCAGACAATTTCTTACACACTCAATCAGAGCTACTATATAATAATAAGAGGAAATTCGCTGAATTAACTCAGCTGGGGGCTTCAACGAGCTATTATAAGATTACATAAACCTTTACAAAAGTTCTAGGCAGATCCTAGAGTTAACGTGCGCAGCCAATGCAGCATTATTCTCGCTTTTCTGAATATCTTGTGAACACTGCCTTGAAGAAGAAGCATCATTATCCTTCTATCAACAACTCTGCCAAGAGTAATCTTGCTACCTTTAAAGACCCACATCAGTTACTCTTGAGATTTTGCCACTGTTGGAACACGACTGCAGAGCTAAGGGGAGGCAACCCGTGACACATGTACATAGCTTTCATGAGACAATCAAAGGCGTTTATAGCCTTTATCAGACAATCAAAGGGGTATCTAGTATTTATCAGACAATCAAATGCGTCTATAATCTTTATCAGACAATGAAAGGGGTCTATAATATTTATCAGACAATCAAAGGCGTCTATAATCTTTAACATCAAATCGAAGGCGTCTATAGCCTTTATCAGACAATCAAAGGCGTCTATAATCTTTATCAGACAATGAAAGGCATCTATAATCTTTATCAGACAATTAAAGGGGTCTATAGCCTTTATCAGACAATCACAGGCATCTATAGCCTTTATCAGACAATCATAGCCGTCTATAGCCTTTTAGACAATCAAAGGCGTCTATAAACTTTATCAGACAATCAAAGGCGTCTAAAGTCTTTATCAGACAATCAAGTGCGTCTAAAATCTTCATCAGACATACAAAGCGTCAATAGCCTTATCAGACAGTCAAAGGCGGCTATAGACTTTATCAGAAAATCAAAGGCGTCTATAATCTTTAACAGACAATCGAAGGCATCTATAGCCTTTAACAGACAATCGAAGGCATCTATAGGTTTTATCAGACAATCAAAGGCATCTATAATCTTTATCAGACAATGAAAGGCATCTATAATCGTTATCAGACAATTAAAGGGGTCTATAGCCTTTATCAGGCAATCACAGGCGTCTATAGCTTTTATCAAACACTGAAAGGCGTCTATTGCCTTTCAGACAATCAAAGGCGTCTATAATCTTTATCAGACAATCAAAGGCGTCTATAGATTATCGGACGATCAAAGGCGCCTATAATCTTTATCAGACAATCAAAGGCGCCTATAGTCTTTATCAGACAATCAAATGCGTCTATAGCCTTTATCAGACAATCAAAGGCGTCTATAATCTTTAACAGACCATAAAAGGTATCTATATGCTTTATGGGACAAAGGCGACTGTCACGAAAGGGTGTTGAAGTTATTGAAATCTAAAGTTATCTTGGACAAAAAAAGATGTATCAGATGATACCAGGATAGTGCCAGATAAGAGACTGGTCTTACAGGAAATACCCCTGTTGCGTGCATATTTTGACGCACATATTACAAAAATCGATATGGCTATTTAATATGGGAAAAATATAGACATTCATTCATTTGTGTATGAAAATGCTGTCTATGGTAAAAGCGAGAGAATCCATGTTTGATTCACACTTTTGATTATAGGAGTAATCGTTCTGGATATTGATCCGGCGCAAGGATATTGCGCTTACGTTTGTACTTATTTTTTAGGGCCAGAAAATATATTAATTTGCTTATTGTGTTTATGGCCTGAATTCATATGTATTACATATTATTAGTACAAGTAGAATCAGTCCTATATTGTATATTTTGGATGGGTAGGAGGGACTAGATTCTTGTTATTCCGGTCTAGCGGAAGTATGAGTTGTCTTGACAAGTCGTGATGAGTTCCGATGTACCGTGATAATGGCGGGTACGCACTTTTCAAAGGGCAGGTAGATTCTTAAGGAAATATAATTCATGAAGTGGTTTTCTTCTAAAGGAGATGGTATCTCTACTATAGTTTATGTTAGAGACTCTCCTAAGGTACGGTACAATGTATAATTCGGACTCCATGTATTGCCAGACCCTATTTTGATGATCTCATGTCGATTCGACCTAGATGGAACATTGTGCTTCGTATCGCTAGGGTCGTGTTTTGTATCGACGAAGATGACAGACTTTCCTGCAGCGGTTATGGCTACGTGAATTAACCTGATCACCGTAGAGCTGTATGGAAACATTTTTGAAATCAGTTATATATACCCATTATAAATTAACTCTGGCTTATATTCTCCTTCCTATGAATGAGTGAACGACAACTCAGGGAGGCAGCCATGTTAGATTTCGGTCATCATATGTTTTGATCACTGCCAAGAGAACAGATTATTTATCCTATTATCGGACAGTGACAGGGAGATCTCAATCTTGCTAGAAACCCCCCTTTCGTGGTTTCATAATATATACTACAAACTATGGACGTCAAGTAACTTTAGTTATTTACCGATCTGCCTTCACTGACGCGTTTAGTCAGATAGGGGGATGCGGCCATAATGTATCATGACATTGAACTTTTGATGTACTGCCCATTATTTCTGAATGTGTCATGACTTCAGATCTGCTATGTATACCTACAAATTGATATGTCAACATACCATGATGTACTCGTATGTCCCAGTGTGTACGTCTGAATAAATTGAGTAAACAAAGATTCCAGCAGTCTGCATTGGTGCCTTGTAGACACATGTGTATGAGTGGTTATATTGGTCAGCACACGAACAGTACACCATTCGCGGTAATCACACTCTACACTTCTACTTCATACATACACCATCCTGCGTCGGTTGGAGTGACCAAGTTTAGGGCCTGCTTCCCCTGGAGCCTTTGCCTTCCCTAACTCAGGACTAGGGTGAGTTACCCATTTACAGCTGGGTAGACTGGAGCATGCCTGATCTCAACAACACACCACTCTTCCTTACAGAGCATACCGACTGACACTTTACAGAGTGGAAAGAAGAAACTTTACAACCCCATTTTCTGAAAAGAATAAGGGTGTATTGACATCAAAGGTAGAATCCAGCTGTATAAACCTCCAGGTGTGATGAGAGTGGATGTCCTGAAAGTCTATTTGCTACCTTTCACGATTCTCCAGTGATATTATATGTTATTATTATTTTTTATTATGGCTAATTATGCTAGGGGTACTAATTATGGTCTATCTATATATAATATGTATCAACAAAACTTGGAACTCAATTTAAAAAATTTCAGCAAGTCTGATGGTACATATTTACAATTTATTTATCGTATACCGTTTCTCTTTTCGGTTAGGTAAATTAGAAGAAATTCAAATGTATTTACAACATAAAATTAATAAACATAGAAAATTTAAGTATCAAATAGAATCATATTTTTCTACACAGATTAATATTAAAATTAAATATGGTTTGTCACTAATGTTGAACTGTGAAGGTAGTAATAGATACATTCTGTCCATAAGTAATCATCCTTCACTGTGTTTTTATTACTTTATATTTTATTTTCTAGTGGTATATGATGAATAGGCTGACCAGTGGCTTTGTGTTGACACTTATCTTGTATTGTAGAAATCAATCGCACTCCCGCCATGGACTAACACGTCTGTGAATTGCCAGGCAGTGGAAACATGGTAACTGGCTCCAATGACTTTAAGAGCACTCGCACCTCAGAGTCCAACAGAGATAGATGATTCATATACTTCTGGTAGTTTGCAGGATAAAACCTGGAATACAAATAATCACAACCCCTGTATGGTCCAGCACTATTCTGTCCTCCCATACAATGGACATAACAAACAGTGTCAGACATTGTGCTAACATTTGCACAGGACAATTTACCTCACTACCACTCACAGCCAGTTCACTGTGACTACAATTTCCTTATAAATCCTAAGTTAGATCCCTGTGTCCACGATCTGCCTCCATACAATGATTTGGTCTAGTATAAAATACTAAGTAATACCTTGATCGATTCATTACAATAATCCCTGTCATCCTTTCTTATGTTCCGGATAAGTGTGTCGTTCCTTTAATAAATACTCCTTTAAATACTTTATCAAACTTTCAGTCGTACTTTGGTCATCATTCTCAATTATTCTATACATTTCACAAGGCTGGCTTTTGCCGCTAAAAGATTACACATGCTTGTATTTCAGCCTGCATCACACTCGACCTGTAAGTTTCTTACACATGCTACACACTTCTTAACGCACAAGTGGATTAATCACAGGAATATATATATATATATATATATATATATATATATATATATATATATATATATATATATATATATATATATATATATATATATATATATATATTTTCTCATTCTTACCCTCAGGCGAAACACACAAGCTGTTAATCGGCATATAATGTCTGCTCTACAGATACGGATGGCAAAGGTACATGACGTTTACTCTTTTACCGCTTCTTCTGTTCAGCTGTGGTTTTTAAATTTTGTGGCCTCAATTTAGCCAAGGGCAAGGTCTTATATACTAGCACATCTTCCGTATCGGATGGCATGGAGCAAAAAGGGTGTTAAAAATCTCATTATGAGGCATAATTTTGCTCTCTGTTCAATTAATAAAAATTAGTATTTCAAATTAGTATTATAACAGCTTGATCTCCATATAACTGTGCCCAAGCTCGCGCCCTGGAGAGGACACTCCAGCTTCACCCTATAGGTGTCGGCAAAACACGGGAAGTAGCAGTTACCGGTTATAAGCATTTTGCCCAATTGGCGTAGGGCATGGCGCCAGGGGCTACTTCCGACAGTGGGAGAGGTTCTAGGATCTCACTGGACAGCTACCGCCCGCTTCAAGCTGGGCAGCCCCCAGTCAATAAGGTGTTGTCCCGCCACTGTCTGCTTTCCCCATTGGGTGCATGGGGATTAGGGTCAAACCCGAACTGTGGACAGAAAATTTTGCACCAAGCAATTATCGAAAAAATAGAAATAAGCAAACTCTCAGATTGGGATGCTGGAACGTCCGGACTATGTTGACTGGACTATCTGAAAACCTACAGGATGTAAACGATGTAAGGAAGACAGCCATAATTAATGATGAGCTTAAACGACTTCAGGTGGATATAGCTGCACGTCAGGAAACGCGCCTGGCGGGCTCTGGAATGGTGAGCGAGAAGGACTACACATTTTATTGGCAAGGGAAAGATCTTGATAAAGCTAGAGAACACGGAGTAGGTTTTGCGGTAAAAAAATCGCTAACTAACATGGTTGAACCAGGCGATAATGGATCAGAACGCCTGTTAACGCTACGCCTGCAAACTAGCACAGGTCCCATCACCCTTGTCAGTGTGTATGCTCCTACTCTGTACTCTGCCTCAGAAGCTAAAGATGAGTTCTACGAGAATCTAGCAGCAGTAATCAAAAGCATACCTAGGCAAGAACAGCTTGTTCTCCTTGGTGACTTTAACGCTAGAGTGGGTGCCGATAATGTTTCATGGCCTTCATGTCTGGGCAGGTTTGGTATTGGCAAGATGAATGAAAATGGACAACGGCTCTTAGAGTTGTGCATCCACCATGACCTCTGCGTGACCAACACCTACTTTCAGACAAAACCCCAGCATAAGGTGTCATGGAGACACCCACGATCCAAGCACTGGCACCAACTTGACCTGATTCTCGTCAGAAGGCCACTCCTCAGGTCTGTGCTCTCCACGCGCTCGTACCATAGTGCAGACTGTGACACAGATCACTCCTTGGTTTGCTGCAAAATCAGAGCACAACCAAGAAAACTCTATCATGTCAGACATGAAGGGAAACCACGCATTGATACCAGCAAGATGTCAGACCCTTTCATGATCGCTCAATTCACTGCGACCTTCAAGAAAGTGCTCAGTAGCCCTCAGCATGGTGATACTATTACAGAGAACTGGGAGCATCTACGGAACACCATTCAAAGTACTGCACTTGCCACCTTTGGTAAGAAAACAGCAAAGTCAAATGACTGGTTTGACGCTTCATCAGATGTGATGGCACCTGTTATTGAAGCTAAGCGCAGTGCTATGAATGAATACAAACGTTCACCGAGTGCCAGAACCCTACAGATCCTGAGGGCTACGAGAAGCAAAGTTCAACAAACTGCTCGACGCTGTGCAAATGACTATTGGCTCCAGCTCAGTGAGAGCATCCAGATCGCAGCGCAAACAGACAACATTAGACAAATGTATGACGGTATAAAGAAAGCACTTGGCCCCCATAAAAGTAAGACGGCACCGCTAAAACCCATCAGCGGAGAGAAGCTAACCGATAAGGGTAAGCAGATGGAGAGGTGGGTCGAGCACTACTCTGAGCTTTACGCTAGAGACCATACCGTTACGCCTGCAGCCCTTGATGCTGTCAATAGTCTGCCAACTATGGAGGAGCTGGATGCCGAACCAACATTAGAGGAACTCAGTAAGGCCATTGATAGCTTGGCCTCTGGCAAAGCGCCAGGCAGTGATGGGATTCCTCCTGATTTAATCAAATGCTGTAAGAGCACGCTATTACATCCCCTGCATAAGATGCTGTGCCAGTGCTGGGAAGAGACAACTATTCCTCAAGACATGCGAGATGCCAAGATTGTAACACTGTATAAAAATAAAGGAGACAGAAGTGATAGCAATAACTACAGAGGCATCTCTCTTCTTAGTATTGTTGGTAAGGTTTTTGCCAAAGTCATCTTAATGCGACTACACAAGTTAGCTGAGCGCATATATCCAGAGGCACAGTGTGGATTCCGAGCTGGCAGATCAACAACAGACATGATCTTCTCTCTCCGCCAGCTTCAGGAAAAAACAAGAGAGCAGAAAAGACCATTATATATCGCCTTTATAGACCTCACAAAAGCATTCGACCTGGTTAGTAGGGATGGACTCTTTAAAATCCTCCTGAAAATAGGCTGCCCTTCTAAAATGCTGGAAATGATAAAGTCATTCCATGACGACATGAAGGGAACAGTCCAATATGCTGGAAGCACGTCACAGCCCTTTGATATACGAAGTGGCGTTAAACAAGGCTGTGTTCTGGCTCCGACCCTCTTCGGAATCTTCTTTGCCTTACTCTTGAAACATGCATTCAGAGATGCAACTGAAGGAATATGCCTTCACACTAGGTCAGATGGCCGTCTGTTTAATATTTCAAGGCTGAAGGCAAAAACAAAAATCAGAAGGGTCACTATAAGAGACTTGTTGTTCGCTGATGATGCTGCAGTCGTCACTCAAAGCCAACAGGAGCTTCAGAGCTTGATGAATCGCTTCACTAAAGCATGCAAGGACTTTGGCCTCACAATAAGTCTAAAGAAAACGAATGTGCTGAGTCAGGATGTGGGTGCTGCACCAGTTATCACTATCGATAACTATGAATTGGCAGTGGTGCACCACTTCACATACCTAGGGTCTACCATCAATGACAAACTCTCACTGGATACAGAAATCGACAGCCGCATTGGCAAAGCTGCAGCTACCTTTGCCCGCCTCACATCGCGTGTTTGGGGGGAAACTCTAAACTCACAATGAAGACCAAAGCTGCGGTATATAATGCCTGCGTCACCAGCACACTCCTATATGGCAGCGAGACCTGGACGACCTATGCTAAGCAAGAAAGAAGGCTCAATACCTTCCATTTGCGGTGTCTACGCCGCATCCTCGGTATCTCGTGGAAAGATAAAGTGACAAATGTCGAGGTGTTGTCACGTGCTGGCCTTCAAAGTATGTATACGCTGCTTAGACAGCGCAGACTTCGCTGGCTTGGCCATGTTCGCCGCATGGAAGATGGTCGCATCCCAAAAGATATCTTCTACGGACAATTAGCAGATGGCAAGAGAACAGTTGGGCGACCACAGCTGAGGTTCAAAGATGTGTGCAAGAGAGATATGAGGGCACTGGACATGGATCCAGCAACATGGGAGGATAAAGCTGCCGATCGCACTAAGTGGCGATGCTATTTACGGCACCACCTCAGATTGGGCGAAGAGAGGCTCACACAAGAAGCAGAGGTGAGGAGAAAACGTCGAAAGGAGCACCACGAAAATAAGCAGCTGAGGGCTGCCACCTCAGGGGCGCCTTCCCATAGTCAGTTATGACTGAAGGGGCTATTATTATTATTATTATTAGTATTTCAAGTATCTTTCTTATTTATGGGGCGATTTTGGTCATCTAAAGCTTGAATTATACTGTGAATTATTCTGTATTTGATCTATCTACTAATTCGTTAGTTTTGCAAAATGCATTTTAATATATACATGCTTTAACTAGCTAAATTGGGACCAACCTGATGTAACGAAGCCCTTTCACTCAATATTTCTATCTTACTAAAATACTATTCGAGAACGTTTTTACACCTACCTCTAACGTAACATTCCCGTTGTTGAATTATATAATCCTTCCCGGTGATACTTCTTTATTCTTTCCAAAATTAAATGGCATTGTACCAATGGTTACACAAAATGGGCCTCTAGGTTCAAGCATAGTACGTTTCACAACACACACTAAGAATGACGCGTTTTCATTGGCTAGTGTATCAGAGAGTTCTCAACATATGGCGTGCGGTATGGTCAGATTTACTCCTAAGTATACAGAAAACCGTGTTGTTAGACAGACTAAATCACGACAGCGACTATAATCTTTATCAGACAATGAAAGGCATCTATAATCTTTATCAGACAATTAAAGGTGTCTATAGCCTTTATCAGACAATCACAGGCGTCTATAGCCTTTATCAGACAATCAAAGGCATCTATAATCTTTATCAGACAATCAAAGGCGTCTATAGTTTTTATCAGACAATCAAAGGCGTCCACAATTTTTATCAGACAATCAAGTGCGTCTATAACCTTTATCAGACAATCAAATACGTCTATAATCTTTATCAAACAATCAACGGCGTCTTAAACCTTTATCAAACAATCAAAGGCGTCTATAATATTTAACAGACAATTGAAGGCGTCTATAACCTTTATCAGACATCAAAGGCGTCTATAATCTTTATTAGACAATCAAGTGCGTCTATATTCTTTATTAGACAATCAAAGGGGTCTTTAATCTTTATCAGACAATCAAAGGCGTCTATAATCTTTATCAGACAATCAAGTGCGTCTATAGTATTTATCAGACAATCAAAGGCGTCTTTAGCCTTTATCGGACAATTAAAGGCGTCTATAAACGTTATCAGACAATCAAAGGCGTCTATAACCTTTATAAGACAATCAAAGGCGTCTATAGCCTTTATCAGACAATCAAAGGCGTCTAGAATCCTTATTAGACAATCAAAGGCGTCTATAATCTTCATCAGACAATCAAAGGGGTCTTTAGTCTTTATGAGACAATCAGAGGCGTCTGTAATCTTTATCAGCCAATCAAGTGCGTTTATAGTATTTATCAGACAATCAAAGGTGTCTATAGTATTTATTAGACAATTAAGTGCGTCTATAATCTCTATAAGACAAATCAAAGACGTCTATAATCTTTATCGGACAATTAAAGGAGTCTATAGTTTTTATCAGACAATCAAAAGGGTCCATGACAGAAAAAAGTTAAGAAACTCTGTACTGGAACATTCCAAGAAAATCATAATGTCTGCTCCACGTGATCGCAGTTCCCATTTAGTAGTTATCGTCCTTTTCTCATGGCGGGAAATTTATGAGCAGAACATAATCGATAAGATTAACAAGAATTATGGGATAATATTCAAGGTCAATAATGAGAATTGTTTTTTTTTTCGAAGTATGAGAAACGTTATAGAGGTATAAATGGTTGGGGTAGAGGGGGGAGGGGGAGAACGGGTGATGATGACCCTAGGGTAATAATATTCAAAGAGAGAGGAAAGATAGAGCGAGACATTGACAGAGCTGCTTCCATGAGCTAATATGTGACACAAAAGCTAACCCCAACAAAAAGAAAAAAAATGGCTTTGCCTGATAGAAGCTCTTTCCATATCAAACACCAGGACATGCGCGATCATATGTTAGACAACTCTAGAATGTGAAGAGCGTCACATATTTACACATACATAGACACGTGACCATTTACAAAATTGTGGCCCTGTTAATAAAGGCGTCGAGAAGTATGGGCTTACGTAGGAAATATGATGGTGTTGCGTAGACTCAAATAATATTGTATTGCTTAAAAAATTGGATTGTGGAAAATTTCAGGAATTTTCACCTCGACGCGTGGTTGTGATAATAAAAATGGTGACTTTGGCGGCTTCCGGCCGATTTTGATGAGATTAAAGAAGACAAAACGCGTCGTTACGTCTGTGACGGTTGAAAAGTTGCTTACAGAACAACAACAAGCGATAGATTAGAAAAAAAAGAACATCACTCGATGCTGCTAAAGAAAAGAATTTTAAGAGAATTAATATATTATTGTTTTGATTAACCAGAGTAGATATAACCACTTTTCACATTACGTAGAAATAGACAACCCATTTGGAAATCGAATTACGAGAACACAAATAAACATTGTGTTTCAGATATAAGAAGATAGAGACATCCATCTCACGTATCCTCTATAACACCAATTCGCTCCCGTGGCTAGGCGGTGGGTGCCGTTCGGAAGGTCCTGGTTCGATTCCCGGTAAGCCTATCACTTCTGTTATTTTTCTGTTGTCTGGTCTTCTACTTCTTTATTTCTCACTGAGTGCCTGATAACACGTGACCTTTGTGTGTTGTTTGTTTATTTATAACACCAGTATCGATTGTATGTGATTTGTAAGAAGATAAATATATCATTTATTTCTTTAACAAAACCGCATGGACAGAAACATATCCATGTTACAAACGAACAAAATATCCTTTTCGCAACTAATCTTTATGATCATAACCATATATACAAGCTTTAACATATGTCTCTCTGTTTTATAGCTCACTGATACTGAAATAAATATATTCTATTTACATCTCACCGGTGACAAATATAAATATATCTGATGACTAAATGGTTTAGTGTTATATTGTGTTTGTAATAATCTAATAACCTCTACACCTCAAGGTAGAAGAGAAATGACTAGTAAATATGTATGTACTAACATAAACATACCCACACACGCCTACACATGTAAAATCTAACCTACATAAACTTTATCGATCCATGTTAGATCTTGTTTATTTTGCTAGAATCGTATCCAAGTAATCATCATTAGCTGCCATCTTTATATCGAAGATCGGCTGCAATATATCTGCAACGTCTTCTGTCTCTTGTGTTGATGGTGCACTCTGTCAGACTCTCTGCTGTCCATCACTTAATGTTATCTTTCCACTTACAGTGTTGTCTTCTTATTGCTCGTTTACTTTCAACTCTTCTTTCTATTTTAATCTTCGACAAGATGTTACGCCTTTTTTGTTTTTTAAATGGCCAAAATATTTTAGCTGCCTAACTTTGATCTCGTTCAGTAATTCTCTTTTCCGCGCTACAATGGTAATAATAACGTATCTAATGTTCGATCTTGACCTTGGAGTATCATCTCTACAGGAAGTGAACTCATACATGTATCTTGCAGGCAATATCGAGACAGTTGGAGGAACGGACAGTGATATCAAAATATGAATGCTGAAGGCCGGAGGAGCTTTCCTGGCACTGGAAAGATTATGGAAATCAGATACAACACAAAAATAATAATTTTTAACTCAAATGTCACGTCATTCCTGTAGCCTCGTGCTGAGGCATGGACAACAACAAAAAGAAAACAAAAATTACAGACTTTCATAAATGGATGCTTCTGTGGAATAAAAGGATTGGCATTGTATAGCGAGATCACTATAATGTAACTGATGACAAAAACCTGACAAGTGCCAGTGGAACAAGAGGTAAGGAGAATGCTGGAGATGGATCAGACACTCATTGATAAAACATGTTGATAGCATTATAAGACAGTCTGGTTTCTCGAATTCTCAGAGTAAGAGGAATATAAGCAGATTAAAAAAAACATTCAGAAAAAAAACCTTGAGGACAGACATTAACGTGATTAAAGAGACAAGGAAAGATCCTGAACGGATGACACAGGCAGGAAGGTTCGGCACGACGTTGCTGGACCATTTGCTTCACAGGGTGCTGAAGTAGATTAATGATACTATCCACACATTACTAACTATCTAAGGGAAATGACTTGAAAATAACAACTAAAGAAAAAACCTCCGACAGCTGTTCGAGGACATATACAAAAGACTAGCGTTGCACCGTGAAAGTGAAAATAAACACACATTAAAATTAAAACACGATTTTCATAGCGCATAGTTCAGCTTTTTTTTTTAGAAATAAACAAGCAATTTGTTTTTTCCTGATGTATAAATCATTGACGAAAAGTCATAATAAGTTTAAAAAAAAAGATTCAATAAAGTTGAAATGAAATGAGAAGTAATGAAAAGACAATGGGAGAATGAATGACGTCATCAGGACATCTAGTAGAAAAACTACATGATAATCATTCCCTCCTTCCCCTGTCATGTCTTGGCTGATCACTTGCTCGTCTGTTCTATATAAACGATACCATACCCGTTATGTTTCTGACAGTATAGTGTATTGCTTTTGGCTGCAATAAAAATGTGTGTACATGTACATTACACTAAGGAACTGTGTACACTCATGTAATGTTTGCTGTCCCATTCCAGATAATAAAGTCAAGATCAATCCAGTACCTGTAGTTTTTGCCTGAATTATCACAAAAGTCTGACATTCAGTATCCGATACGTAACAAAGGTGAACAGGAGATACCGGTTTATGAGACTCTGAGACTGAGGGGGAGACAATTCCTACAGACATGAGTATCAAAACTCCGCTGGGAGGTTACTCAAAAATTGCTAGGCAAGCACGCACGTGCCGAACCCAGACACTAACCATTTGCACAAGTGATCTAATTCTGCTCTCGGTCGGGGAAATAACAGGGGTAGCTCAAAGTTAACAGGGTGGATAATGTAACAATTCCAGAATCCGGTGGTCGATAAATTAATTTCAATTCTACAAGAAACTAATAAACACCATAACTCGCCCGTAAGCACGTCAATAAAGCGACCTTTTTCCGGGTATTAATGTCTGGTATAGAATTCCAGGAATTCAAACTTTCATATTGTTTTTGTCCTGTCTGTGGACACATTTTGATTGACATGTTTATTTTAATTTTGTTAGTAGGAACGTTAATATAGTCTTTTATAGACTACATTAAGACATTTGACAAAGTGAATCACCTGTATATTATCAAAATCTTAGAAAGCATAAACATCTATGTTAAGGACCGAAGAATAATAAAAAAACATATGTTGATGACAAACAGCAGCTATAAGAATCAGCAGCCAAATAGGAACAGGTAAAAAAGTGTTAGATGTGTCCTGTCACCAGATCTGTTCAATTTGTACAGTGAAGAAAAAAACGTGAAATCCTTAGCGGATATATCAGAAATATCAGTGGGGGGACATAATATAAATAACGTGAGATACGCTGATGATACTGTCTTAATGACCAATAGTGAACATGAATTGTAAGAAATGACAGATACAGAAGTGACAGAAAGTTAAAATAAAGACCTTAGCATTAGTAGCAAAAACGACACAAGCTATGGTCATCTCGAAGAAAATGACCTCTCCGGAATGCTTTATCAGAGTGAATGGAACAGTTTAAAAAATGGTCAATAGATTCAAATATATGGGCACATTAATAACATCACATGGAAGATGTATGTCAGAAGTGAAGAGTAGAATATACCAAGTAAAAGCATCATTCTATTTAAAATGAAAAGCATTTTATGCAACAACTCTTTGTCTGGTGGAAATAAAAAAAAGAGCTCTTCAGAGTTATATAGCATCAATCCTAATATACTGAAGTGAGCCATGGACCATTAGTAAACAGGTAGATAAAACATTACATGCCACAGATATGTGGTTTTACGGAAGAATGTTAAAAATAACACGAGCAGCTAAAATCAGTATTGAGGATGTCTTGAACGATACTGTGATAAACGGGCGCCAGGTCCTATTGCTGTCATTCCCATCGTCTCTCTTTTCTTTCATTTTCAACCACATTTGCTCTTTCATCGTTGTTCAAGTAATCTTTTAATCACGACTGGACTTTAAACAGTAATTCGTATTACACGCGACTTGTATCTAAAGTTTAACGTAACGCTCCTTTGATTCAGTTTCCCACCTTGTTAAACGCATCTGGTTTCATCATAATCTTGGAAAACACACCTGGCTATAGAACGATTTCTTTTTAAACATAGGTCCCTGTGCAGATATCGTCAGGCATAGGACCATGGAGTATTTAATAATTTGGAGACACGCGGCTG
This sequence comes from Oreohelix idahoensis, assembly GCA_024509875.1. Classification (NCBI taxonomy): domain Eukaryota; kingdom Metazoa; phylum Mollusca; class Gastropoda; order Stylommatophora; family Oreohelicidae; genus Oreohelix; species Oreohelix idahoensis. Next base: position 833,820 of record JAMPIV010010005.1, read on the forward strand.
ACACCACATGGTAGTCTATTCATGGTTAAGCAGCTGTTTAAATAAACGTCGGTCATTGCGCAATTTACAATGTATGCACGCAAACAATAGACTCCGGGCGTGAGACATCAAAGGCCTGTGACACGGACTACAACCTTTGTTTCCAGGTGTTTTTTTTGCATTGGCTAGCCAATTGTCAAACTCCGGTTTGCCATGCCGCACGGCATTGAAAGTTTGTGGCGAATAGCCCACCTACTTTTAGGCTGACAGCGGAAAAGAGAGATCCAAGGTCTGAGCCACAAGATGGAAGCCTCGCTATTGCTTCTATGAGCGGAGTTACACATCACAGGCCAACTGGACCCATCTGAGACTTGTTAGAGATATAATGTAGCAAAATGTTAATCAGAGATCAGTACAGTTTCGGTACAGCATGGTGTAGACCATTTCCCAGCAGTCTAGCCTTAATAAGCGTGTTCATTCCAGTGTGGATATTGAAATTCATTTATGTGGAATTTATAGTGTTCTTAAAGGAAACTGCGATAGGGAAAAGGATTCCAACAGAGGTCTGAGTCGACATATTACGTGTTGAATGTCTAACCTGAAAGAAACTAGCAAAGTGTACGTCTGGATAGCAGAATTCGCCTTTAGGCCTTCCTTAACTTCCTCAGTTAAGAAGGAAGAAATCTCGCCCACGTTTACAAGGTTGTCGCAGCATTTGTATTCACCTGTTATATCAAGTTCAGCTCTGTCGAAAACTTACCACCTGCTTCAAGCTAAAGAGCTCAAAAGTTGATTCTCATATTTAAGCGCAGTTTATGAAGCAGACTTCACAGTCACAAGTTGAGTCGTATATACAGATATCAAGTGCAGCTTACTCCAAAGTATATCTTGAAAATCAAGCGTACACACTCAAGGAGATGAGTCTACATGCCAAGATCATTTCGTGACGATCTCCAGTCTGGCCAGTTCCCTTAGGAGATCAGACAACAGACATTTTTCATACGACAACTGTCAACTGTTTGTCAACGCTACAGAGATATTGTCAAACATTGAAGGACTGTATATCGTCAACGTTCTCAGTACAACAAAAGTATTCGTCAGAACGTCCTCGTCTTAGAGATAACCCACTCAACATAACTTATAACTACCTTGGAACATTCTATGCATACATGTGAATCATCCTACCCGGGTAAAGCATTTAGTGACACATGGACTGTGTAGATTACTCATCATTTTGGTAACAAGTATCATATCACATCATCATTTCGCTTCACATAGGTTTATTCTTCTATTTAACTAACTACAATATTAATATTCAATCTGTGTGTTTTTGTGTGAATCGTCTTCTACCATCATCACGTTCTAACCATTACTAACCCGATATGTGTAGATATTTAATTAATAAACCCAATAATCGTTTGATCATTATCTAGTTCGTTAATGTATTTCTCGTGCTGTCGGTGTTAAATATTTACATATAGGTGAATTTCTACACTCAGATCAGGTTGGGGCTCTTTCTGTTACGGGATCTAAGGGCAGAAGCTAAGGTCGTGGGGAAACAGAACTCTTTCCATAATTCACTAGAAAACACTGTCTAGTGGAAAGCATTCGCATTCTTCTTCTTGTCCTTATCTAGAATAGGTCTCTATTCTTTCTTAACGAGCCAATTTCTGGAGACATTCTTCATAATATTTCATAGGCTATTTCCGGCTAAACTACTGTTGTAGTTGCCCCAGTATACTCCATACGACAAATACTAAATGCGTAAAAGAAATTTACTCTGGACAGTAAGAAAAAAAATGTTATGGAAAGAAGTCAACAACAGATTTGATTGGTAAGAAGTTCTGTTATATAAAAGTATGTCACACAGATTTGGTCAGTAGTACTGTAGATAGGAAGTTCTGTTACATAAAGGTATGTCACACAGTTTAAATAAATACCAGATTAATATTTAAAAAAGGATTTCAGCTTTGGTTAATTTTCCTATATTTAATGTCATGTTTGAAAAGAAAAATGTTTATTTACAGATTCCCCGTGCAAAGAAGTTTCTCATTAAAAACTAAGAAGATTGCCAAAGTTAACTTGCTATTCCCACCTTCGATTTCATTATATTATAGCGACAACGCACAAGAATCGCAGTACTGCCTATTTTAATAATACCTTTATGTTTCATTAATTATATGACCTTTCACTGTGACAGCTTAAGCCGTCAACGAAATGCACACCGAACTGTCTTATCCTGTCTGTTGTGGGTCGTCTTTCCTGCTCTACAGTAGTGGTCCAATGATGTCTAAACTCCGAGTAAAAGGACGAGGGTCTTCAAAGTCATCAACCTTCGCTCAAGATTGCTCTTGGCAGAGATATAAATAAAAGAATACTTCTATTTCAGGGAGTCTCATTGGAATTTATAGAATAGCAAGTATAACAACTTAGTCATCTAAGTTGCTATAAATGTATTATTGTCCACGCCCACTTCTGTGAGAAAAAGTATTTGATTCGTGTTTTATGAGCCCCTGCTGAAAGTGTTTCAGAAAAAGTTATTAACGTGTATAGCTATTGGTAAATCTGTATTTTTTTTTTAAATAAGTCATACGGGAGCAGACATTAAATTCACTCACTAGTGATTAACTCAACTCTAGCTTTATATTTACGTATACATCAGATATGAGTTACTTGCTAAACAAGTTTAAAATGAATAAAAGTTGATTTTGACAAAATAAAACAGTTAACGTTATCATCATAAGATGATATGGTGGTTTGTTAAAAAAAGTGGAGTCATGAGCTGATCTTGTACTGCGTACTTAGCTCAAAATGGGGTACCAAAGTTGTCGCTGATTACTGGGTGCGTCACTGATGGTCCCCAGAAGTGTTTTGACTGTTCCTTCTCTTCATGGGTCGAAACTTTTGGCAGCAAGGCCGGGTTAACTACTCGGGTTGCATAGTCAAGTGTCCACAAGACCCGTCCAGTGTAGGTCTCTTAGCGTCAACTGCTGGCAACTTGTAGTAAAAACTGAGAGGAAACAAATGTTTCTTTTAAGTACTGTGTCTCCTGATATAAACATCAGGCGACCACCGTTTCCCTCTACCATTTCTTCCTCAGAATTTTGCCAGATAAAGTACAGCATTGAATCTGATCCCATCGAGTCAGATGAAAGTGCTTTAGGAGACGGAAAACGACAAATGTGTTTTATAACTATATAACATACATATAAAACTTAATTCTAAAAGGTGGACAATAAAAACCCGCACGAATCAGTCACCAGCTCTTGCAGCGGTAGTTTATGTGCAAGTTTTTATATATATATATAGTGGCTGCCAGCCTCATGTGCAACTGTACATTTACAAGCAATGTATACATACAAAAAGCAAATATAAAATAATAAAATATACATGTTACAACTTACCCCAAATTCGGGCGAATTAATACACAGATTTGAGGCACACAAACCCGTAATACATCGGGCAACTGTTTAAGATGCCGTCGTCCTTCAGGTGAGTTGGTTTTCTAACTTGGTACACTTGAGTAAGAATCCTATGCCTTGGGGAGTGAAGTATTAACACAGGAGTTTACTTCTTCTTTTAATTTAAAACGTGTTCCTATTTCTTTCGCCTGTCCTCTAATAAAATCCTAAATATTACATTTATTCTGGCTGTCTATGTTTTTCCTTGACGAAGATGGAATACTGTGCAGAAATCTTAAAATGTTTTAGGTTTTACACGATTTTTTTCGACGTCCACACACTTGGCTTTCCGTGAAGTTCTATTTAATCTTAATAATGTACAAATATTGCACCATGAGGATCTTGTTGTGTGAAACACAATTAAGGTTAGTTTTATTTCTAATCTTAACTAGCCCCCATGATAAGGAGTCTGACTTTTGTAGGGGCTTCCTCCGTCCTTCTCTTCTCATCTGAGCATTATCATAAGACCATATAAGGTATTGCCTCTCTACTGGTCATGTTTGCCAAAATCACGTGCCCTGCCTACCCTAAATCATTACTACTGATAATCTCTTAAAAAGGTTTTAATTTCTCCTCATATTTGTTTTTCTTCTACAAAAAGTCATCATAATGGAAGTCGATTATATCATTTATCTGTCTTAATTTTTTCTAGGATTGCTATCCTCCGACCGACATCCCTGTCTCCTTAACAACCTGACCCAGAAATATTTCCCATTGTCCTAACATTCCCAGCATGTCATGTCTAGACATGTACTAATGGCAGTCCGTGTATTGAAAAGTTAGTAAGTTATCTAAAAAATGCCATCTGTTGTCAAATTATCAGACTTATGCAACCAGTTGTTTATTCAATCAACCCGTCTCGCTACTTAGACTATTAGACACATCTACCGTCTTGCCGGAAGTCGTTACGTAATCTGCCAGGCGATAGCCTGTTTAACACATCCACGCCTGGTGTCCAAAATAAACAAACTTCACAGCAAACAAACGGAGGTCAATGGGTCATTGTCTACCCGCTTTCGCATAAGTGCCGAATAAGGTAACCAGGTCGTGAGTGTCCTTACGAAGCGTAAGATTATTATCGGTCAATATCGATGTAGAAGTAAAGAAGTGACTAGACAAAGTAGAAAAAAGATGCAACGAATAACGACAGAGAGGAGTGGAGAAATGGAAATTGTACGACTTGGTATGACGTAAATTACGTCACGCTGTGTCATCTGTTGCATGTAATTCATTATTTTCGTTACACCTGTTACCTGTGTCCAAAGTTGCTATTGCGATGTGTTTTTATGTAGCCGCTATTTCTTTTACCTTGGTGATTTCAATGCAACGCTATCGGTTGGTTACCTCAGTAAGTAGCCTAACTCAAACTACCGTTATCCCTCACCTCTTGCTCCATATGTATTTGCCTGTTCTTTTTTCATCAGTTATACACCTGTGATCATTTAATCATATTCTACTTTAAGCACCCATTTATGAAAGTCTGTTAACTTCTATATTGTTGTTTTATTATTATCCATGTTTCAGAGCCATGCAATAGTATTGCCTTGACATCTGAGACGAAGATTCTAATTTATGTGTCGGACTAAATTTTTTTTCCATAATACATGTCTTTCTCAATGCAATGAAAGTCCACTAGCCTTTTGTATTTTTATTTTGTTATGACTGTCTGTTCATCCAAGTTTGCGTATATCGCTGCTAAGATATATGTGCAAGTTTACACCATGGTGATGTATCTCCAAATGCAAGCATCCAATCATTTGTTGCAATGTGTTATCATAATCGTTGTCTCGTTTGGGTGTGACCCATTTGCTGTAATCATGTTGGTGTTTTCACAAACCAATCTATAAACATGACACCGTGACCAGAGGCGTCGCAGGCACATTGATGAAATGATCTTAAAGGTCTTGTTAAGTTGTTCCCCGGTTAGTTCCTGGGGGTCTGTTATGAGACAAAGAAAGAATAATTCTTCCCCTCCCCAGGAATGTTATACAAGGCGATTAGTATAAGGTTGTGCTTGGTGCTGGCAATCCCATCATGCATAAGAAAAGGTACAGAAACCAACTCTGCCGGAGAATATAAATGCTTAATGCGGCAAGATACTACTCAAAATCATACAGGAAAGAATAAAAAGTAAAGTAGACAGCGAAATCCAAGAAGAACAGTTTGGTTTTAGACGGAACAGTGGAACAAGAGAGGCAATATTTTGCCTAAGAATATTAGCAGAAAAATATACAGAGGTCCAAAAAAGTATGTATATGTGCTTCATTGACTATAAGAAGGCTTTTGACAGAGTCCATCATGAGAAAATAATTGAATGCCTCGAAGACATAGGTATTGATGGAAAAGATATAAGAATACTCAGTAACCTTTATTGGGAGCAAACTGCCACAGTAAGATCTGGAAGGAATTATTCACCATACATAGACATAAAAAGAGGTGTCAGACAAGGTTGTGTGCTGTCCCCCTGCCTATTTAATTTATACACCGAAAAAATTTTCAAACAGATACAGGAAATACCAGGACTGAACATCAGTGGAAGGTCAATAAACAACCTTAGATATGCAGATGATACCGTGTTGTTAGCTGAAAGCGAACAGGAGTTACAAGAACTAGTGAAGCAAGTGAACAGTATAAGTCATGAATATGGACTCGACATTAATATTGAGAAAACAAAAACTATGATAATTAGCAAAACAGACGATAAACCCACATTAAAGATAAGCGTAAATGGGGAAATCCTGGAACAAGTCAAGAGCTACGTATATCTTGGTCATATAATAACAGAAGATGGCAGATGTGAAACAGAAATCAAGAAGAGAATAGGAATGGCCAAAACTACATTCAACAACATGAAACATATACTGACATCCAAACAGTTATCTCACAAATTAAAACTGAGAATCATAAAGTGTTATATATATTCTGCATTTCTGTATGGTGCAGAAACATGGACGATGAATAAGCAGTTGGAAGAAAGAATTGAGTCTCTTGAAATGTGGATATATAGAAGAATGGGGCGTATCTCATGGAAAGAGATGAAAACAAATAAGGAGGTCCTAGAAAATCTAGGTATGAAAAGAGAACTAATGAGGGAGGTCAAAGTTCGACAGCTAAAATACTTTGGCCACATAAAAAGGCATAACACCTTGCAGAAGACCATAACAGAAGGGAGAGTTGAAGGCAAACGTGCAAGGGGAAGACAGCGCTATAAGTGGGAAGACAACATCAAGAGATGGACAGGAAAGAGTCTATCAGAGTGCACCATCAAGACAAGAGACAGAAGACGTTGGAGATCCATTACAGCCAACCTTCGCTGTGGAGATGGCAACTGATGATGATGATGAATGCGGCTTGGTGCGGCTTGGTGCGGCTCCCCCCACGGGGAGCAGCTGCATTGGAGGCTCCATGAAACGTAGGAAGCAAAAAGCAGAACTCTGATCACGTGATGACTGTACGTTGTCTTTCAGTTACAATTCTACACTTCTTAGGTTAGTGAACTTTAGGCGGGCTCCATAATGACTCATCGATTTCCAAAGATATTTTATCTATAATGGCCTAGCTTATTTGTAGTTTACAAACCCGAAGTGAAGTGGGGAGTTAGAATCCAAGCTTTGTTAAACTATTACTCCATTCCAAACTCTGTTTAACTATTATTTAATTCTAAGTTATGTTTAACTGTTACTTAATTCCAAGCTCTGTTTAAATATTATTTAGCTCTAAGCTTCGTTATTATCATTCTGTTTCAAGCTGTGTTTAAATATTATTCAGTTCCAATCTCTGTTTAACCATTATTCAGTTTCATTCTTTGTTTTAACTATTATTCAATTCCAAGCTCTGTTTAACTGTTATTCAGTTCCATGATCCGTTTAACCATTATTCAAATCCAAGTTCTGTTTAAACATTATTCATCTGTAATCTCTGTTTAATTTTTATTCCGTTCCAAGCTGTGTTTAACCTTTATTCCATTCCAAGCTCTGTTTAACCACTATTTAGTTCCAAGCAATGTTGAGCCATTATTCAGTTCCATGCTCTGTTGACGTGTTATTCAGTTCTAATCTCTGTTTAATAATTATTCAGTTCCAAGTTCTGTTTAACCATTATTCAGGTATATGCTCTGTTTAACTATTATCCAGTTCTAATCTATGTTTAACCATTATTCAGTCCCACGATTTGTTTAACCATTATTCAGTTCCAATCTCTGTTTAACCATTATTCAGGTCCAAGCTCCATTTACCAATTATTCAATCTCACGCTGTGTTTAACCATTACTCAGGTCAACGCTCCGTTTAACCATTATCCAATCCTACGCTCTGTTTAACCATTATTCAGCTGCAATCTCTGTTTAACTAGTATTGCCTGTTCTCCTCTCAGTTGTCTCTATGGCCTCTTTTAATCTCTCAGGGAAGATCGAGTTTAATATTGTCTCTGGCACTGAAAGTAACATACCTACGTAATTTGTGCCCATTGTGATTTGTGTTAAAATAATAATTTACACACGTACTAATAAAAGTGCCATCTCTTTAATTTTAGGAGTTACTGCAAAAACATTAAACTGTCTTGGAGAAGAAATAAGGCACAGTTTCGAACTGGTTAACAGAAATACGGTAATGGAACAGACAACGTATCGACAACATTTTTTTCGGTCAGGGTAAAGTACTGACATTAAGACAGACACAGATAACAAGCACATAAATCAACTGCGGAAAAACACCTGGATTAAAACAGAACTGAACAGCCAGGTGTGTTAATCCGACAGACATGACAACAGGGTACTGCCAAGTAAAACATTTGTGGTTTTCTCTTCTTTTTTAAATTTCTTTAGCGATTTCCAGTTAGTTCACGAAATAAACCCGTGCATTGACGGAGCCCGAAAGGTGAGCAAAGTATAGTAACACTAATCTACCATGCATGGCGAAAATATCACTAATGAGGGTTGGGAATAGGACCGGTTACCATCCAGTAGAAACTTTAAGCCACACACATACACACAAAACTTGAAATAATATGAACAAATGAAAATGAAGAAAACATGGAAAGACCTTGAACCGATGGCACGAGACAGAAAGACCTGGCATGTGTTTGTTGAAGGCCTATGCTCCTTGGGGAGCTAAAGGGTTTTGAATAAATACGAAGTAAACAAGACAGCCTCACAAATATCGTTGTTCGATTCTCATATCTCTATATTCTATCGACATGTTTAACCTGTGACCTACTTAAGAAATCAGTTGAGGTAGATGTGTGTGACATGAGCATCGCCATGGGCATCATTATCGTCATCATCATCATCAATAACAACGACGACAACAGCAACATCATCTTTATCATTAACAACGATATGAAACATTATCTGCAATATCAGCAACGTCAAATATTATCATGTTCGACGCCATGATCCTTCTCCTTATCATCATCACGTTTGTGACGATAATTGAATATGTCCTTCTTCATTCTTCGTTCTCTCCTGTATTAAAGAATTATGTCTTCATTTTGCACACTCATCGTCCTATTATTTGGCATATGTTATGCACCTACATTCTTGCCTAGTCACTCTGATAAGAGTGGATTTGAGCTGAAATGATAACTTGCCACCCTTATCGACACCTGGTATTAAAGTGCAAGATGTAGGTGTCTTCTCTGATTTAGAATGTTGCTGTGTGTGTTGCAGTAGAACAGTTCACAGGGTACACCACAGGCAACATGACGTGTAGAGTCATAGAAATGGTAACTTCGCTTTAGTTTTATACCATTTATTGCACGCCACAAAACAGTCATGATATTTATGTCATCATCAGCACAGTATAACGAATGCAGCATTCAAAATCATCTTAACTGATAGTCATGTAGGATTCAATACTCCATAGTTGTATGGTAAACAGATATCATAAAGTTCTGGTTCGTGAAGCTTTATAAATAATATATATAACTTCTGCAACAGTGTCAGCTGCAGATCTTCAATGATCATAGACAATAATAATTATTCCCTTCCTGATGCTAGCAGATCAGATGTATACAATAAGTCCGTTTACTGTCTGCACGTGAATAGCATACATGGATTACAGGTCAGCTCGACCTTTATAACCTTCCTAAGTCTAACCATCTGACTTGGACGTGATCTCTGATATAACGAATCCTGGAACACAGACAATAGTCTTGTTGGTCTAGAGCGACCCATATATATATAACTAGTTCAGGTATAAAGATACCGGTGACTTAATCCTAGTCAAAGTACCTCTCCATTTTGAATCACACAGGCGAGCAAAAAGGCGACAAAATGACGAACCTCTAGATGATAGCATAAAGTTCGATACAAGAGGAATTACCTTATTTCGGAAAATCAACCATGAACATATGCCTCCAGGCAGGCTTGAATAATACTGGGAAATAGTCTAGTTAGCTAACTAACTCACAAAGACAATGTATTTCCCTCAGAAAATCACAAGACGCAGGTCGCGTCTGCTCGCTACTTAGACCATTTCTAAACTGCCCGAGCTGGGCGGAACAACAAACGAAAACCAAGTCGAGACATGCGCAGAGCGACAATCTCTGAGTCGCCGTTCACAATAAGACGATACTAAGAACATTCGAGATAAAAGTCTTATACAGTCACGCCTTTTATGGTCATGAACAGAAGCGTTAAGAAAGGTTTCAGGCATCTACTACAGTTGACTGATACTACCAAATAAGGAGATATGGTCACGCTTCGTTCAAGAAATTATAGACCGAACGTGTCTCTATACAAGAGAAGGCAAACTCCTAAAAAATTGTAGTCTCGATAACTCGGATTATGTCCCTTTGACTGTAAAAAACATAATACACACTTCAGTCAAAAAATGATCATACATACGAAAAATGATCATACAAAGGCTTTGAAAAAAGTAATTATTTGTGCGTAACATTACCGCACCCTCCCGGGAAAAAAAAATGAAACATTTCTTTTTTTAAATCCTGGAGCCGGAAAAAAAAATCTAGGCTCCTAACGCACGTATGATGCGCGGATATATACCTAACAAATTAGCTCAACGCATGGAGCGACACTGAGATCATATCTCAGATCCTTAGAGAAAAAATTTATCTAAGTATACGCTTATATATTCCAGGAAGGTGCCACCAACACACGCCACAATGATGGCAACATCATAATGAAAATCAAATTATTCTCATACCAATATATGAAATTAAATATATTATTATGATATCATATAATGTGTTGTGCAAACAGCGGTGTAACATATTAATATACCGCACTATTTTATTACATTATATAAAGCAACAGTAATTAATAAGTAATACATGTGTTGATCTTCGTTGACATAAAACATTCAATAGAAGAAGATGTGGACATCATCCGCTCCCAATCTAGGACAGGACTTGATATACTCAAAGTTCCACAATGGACACAATCTCGCATCTTCAATGATGTGCTGCGAAAATATCAATAACACAAATCTTAAAGAGAACTGGTAAATCTCTTAATACAATTATGCAAATATATTGTTTAAATGTGGCCGAGTGATCTTTTGGCCCGTATATCACTAACTAAGCCTTCTTAGATAATTACATGGTACAATGTTATAAATTCCCCTCAAAAAAGTGAGAAAAAAAAACTACTAACATGTCATTATAACATTGGACTGTATATCAGGAAATATATATATATATATATGACAGAAGAATCATGCGGAATCGTGTGGGCATCTGGACAGAATGTCTGCCATCACATTATCCGAACCACGGATAGCTCGAACCGAGAAATGAAATGGTTGAAGAGCTATGGTATAACGAGTGGACCTCGAGCTCTTCAAGTTTTTGCTCTGAATAGCAGTAAGCGCTTTCTGGTCGGTTTCCACAATGAAATGTGCGCCTAGAAGAAATCTTTGTAACTTCAGAATAGACCATACCATAGCCAATAACTCACGGTCTAAAACCGAGTAATTCTTTTCTGCAGCATTTAATTTCCTAGAGATATACATCACCGGATGCAGAGTATCAGAATACTCCTGCATTAGTGCTGCCCCAATCCCAGTTGACGAGGCGTCACTTCGAAGAACAAAAGTCTTCTCAATAGTAGGTAACCTAAGAATAGGTGGAGATGAAAATAGGGCTTTAACCTGGTCCAATGAGGATTGACATTCTTTAGACCAGCGGATCAGATTAGGCGACCCTTTCTTCAATAAAGTAGAAAGCGGTGCCATAATGGAGGACAAATTCGGAATGAATCGTCCGTAGAATTGGATCAAACCTAATAGACTCCTTACTTGTTTCTTCGTCTTAGGGACCGAAATGTTAAGTATTTTTGAAACATTGTGGTCCTCTGTCTTTAAAAGACCACGACCAACACGATGACCTAGGAAAGAAATCTCACTAAATCCTATAAAGGCTTTAGAGGGTTTTGCAGTCAAGTTATACTCGCGAAGAGTGGACAGTAATTCGTATAAACCCAAATAGTGATCTTCCCAGGAATCACTGAATAGACAGATATCATCTAGGTATGCTATGACATCTGTACGATATGCGAGAATTCGCCGCATCATGCGTACGAATGTAGCAGGGGCGTTCATAAGACCAAAAGGCATGAAATTCCATTGGAATAAACCCCTGGGTGTAGAAAAAGCTGTAAAAGGTTTGGCACGTTCGGTTAGAGGAACTTGCCAATAACCTTTAGACAAATCTAGTTTGGTAAAGAATCTAGAATTAGAACGTTTATTGAGTAGTTCTTCTAATGAAGGCATAGGTTCAGCGTCGAACTTCGTAACTTGGTTCAATTTGCGATAATCTACGCAAATGCGAATGTTATTATCCTTCTTTCGAACAATAACCATAGACGAAGAGTATGCTGAAGTGGATGGTTCAATGATTTCCAAACGTATCATTTCATCCAATTCTTTTTCGACTTGAGACTGGAAATGGATAGGTATTGGATAAGGTCTGACTCTGATAGGATTATGATCAGTTAGCACAATGTCATGTTCAATGACATGTGTGTGTCCCGGGATGTCTGCAAGAACATCCTGAAATGTTTGCAACATCGAAGAAACTTGTCGATGTTCCTCAGCGGAAAGATTTGGAGAAATGGTCACGTTTTTCCAAGATTCCGTAGAATAAAGTGGGACCATAGAAAGAGGAAGATTGACATCAGAAAAAGTTGTTTCCTCATCCTGTATAACTGACAGAGATGAGTACTGACCATGAGGTGCTTGCGAATTGTCCGTTGCCTGGAAAATAGGCTGCAAATAGTCTGGTCTTTCATGAAATTCCGTGAGCATATTTATGTGGAAAATTTTATGCTTTCCATCAATATCGACAACATAGTCGACATCAGAAATTTTGGAGACTATTGCATATGGACCTTTCCATGCAATTAGAAGTCTGTTCTCCCTTGAAGGAAGTAGAACGAGAGCTTTGTCACCTGGACAAAGTTGTCGTAGACATCTATTCTTATTTGCAAACTGCCTTGCCTTTTCTTTAGCAAATTCGGAAGACGAAGTTGCTAGTTTGCATGCCTCGATGATCTTTTGCCTAAGAGCAATGACGTACTCATAAGAAGATTGAGTTTCATCGCTAATATTATCGGCAGTGATTAGATCGTGAAGTAAAGACATAGGGCCGCGCGGTTGCGCGCCAAAGACAAGTTCAAAAGGGGAAAACCCCGTATGTTCATTGGGGACCTCTCTATACGCAAAGAGAGCCGCGGGTAAGACCCTGTCCCAATCCTGAGGATGATCCTCAGTTATCTTACCAAGTAAAGTTTTCAGAGTCCTATTTAAACGTTCGACCAACCCATTAGACATTGGGTGATAGATACTGCTGAGAGACCTTTTAATGTGTAGCATAGACATTACCTGTGACATAGTGTCTGATATAAGTTGAGTGCCATGGTCTGACAATATTTCTCCGGGAAAACCCAAGCGAGAAAATATCAGCCAAAGAGCGTCTGCGATGTCAGCAGTTGAGATGCTCTTGAGAGGTATTGCCTCTGGCCAACGTGTGCACATATCGACACATGAAAGGATAAATTGATGTCCTCTAGCCGACTTAATTCTAAAAGGACCGATAATATCTATTGCCATTTTTTGAAAAGGGCGAATAGGAATGTCAGCAGCCTGGATAGGCGCAGCATGTCGTGGTCCTTTAGATTTGACCTCCTGACATACTTTGCAAGAGCGACAGTACATTCGTATGTCCTTGCTCACAAATGGCCAAAAGAAAGCCGCAAGAACTCTCGACTTTGTACGGGAAAAACCCATATGTCCAGCACATTGCGAGTCATGAGCATGTTGCAATATTTGCAATCTCAAGCTCTTGGGCACAAGAATTTGTGAATGAGTGGACGTAGTCGAGTCTTGTACCATACGTACAAGTACGCCGTTCTTCATAGAAATCCAAGATTTTCTATTAGTATTTTGATTAGGATCACCTTTTTTTGCTAGAATGAAGAATTTTTGTAAAGAAGGATCTTCTTCTTGCAATTTGATAAATGAGTCACGTGTAATAGTCAAGTGACTATCTTGGTCATTTACTTCATCATTATTAGTTAATGAAGTTTGAGGTGGATCCAGAGCATGTGCTCTTGTGACCACCGCATTGGTAGCTTCAATGTTTTGCTCTTCCCAAACAGCAATCTGCTGTGGGGTACATTCCCTAACTCCGTGAATACGACCAATAATAAGGTCCGCAATAGGGTTTGGAAGAAGACACGCGTGGACCTCTCCCGTGAAGAAAGGAGTAGCAATGTGTATTATAGCAGTAGGATACTTTTCCAACGTGCCACCAAATGTGACACATTTGATGACCTTTCCTGTAGCACAGGATGGATCTACAAGAGATTGCCTAACCCCGACAGTAGTACATCCAGAATCAAACAACACTGAGACTGGATTACTATTTAAAAGCCCCTTATGTAATATAAGAGAACCTCTCCCATCATGAGCAACATTAGCAGGAAGAGCGGGCAAAGGATGACCACAGCTTAAAGTACTAACGGTCTTTGGGTCAAATAAAGTACTGCATTGGATACATTTATTTGCTCTACCAAAATCAAAAGATGAGCATCCGATAGCATTATGGTCTTTATTATCATTAACCTGTTTATCTACTCCCTGAGATTCTTGTTGAACAGAGTTTGTCTGTTGATATTTTTTTCTCTTATGTTGCGATCTACCGCGACCATTATTGCCTCTGCAATTATCATTAAAGTCCCTACTGTAATTTTTATCCTGGTTTGAGTTCCAGTTTCCATAACTGTCATTACCATCTCTATACTGTTGAGAACCTCTATTATCCTGGTATTGAGGTCTCTGAGAAAAATATTTTCCTCTATACCGATTACCTTTGTGAAAATTTCTAAAGTTAACCGGAGTAGAATAACGTGTAGTATTAGGATGTCTCCAGTTGTGGGAAGAAGAATCACCCTGGAATTGATTACTATGATTCTGGGCATAATTACGGTTACTCTTTTTATTGAAATTTTGCTGGCTACCCTGAAATTTACGCATAAAATTTGGGCCATAAGGTGCTGCCGAAGCAACTGGCAGACCTTCTTTTACTTTAGAGTTGCTAATGGTTATGTGGGGATGCGCAGTGACATACTGGCTACAGTATTCTTCCATTTCTTTTATGTTTTTAGGCTTACGCTCATGAAGAAAAGAAAGAAAAGCTTCATTAACAGAAGACATAACCTTGTCTCTAAGTAGTAAGTCCATAAGAGCTTCAAATGTACTCTCTGTTTTAGACAACTCAACCCATCGTAAAAAAGTAAGACGGATGCCTGAGATGAATTCAGAGAATTCAACTCCAGTTTCTGGTAACATGTTTTTAAATTTAAGACGATATCCGTCCTCGTTAAGTTGGTACTTCTTTAACAATGCCGCCCTGACAACCTCATAGTTGTTCTTGTCAGGCACATCTACCATACCCAACAAAGTCAAAGCATCACCTCTAAGTATCTTGGACAGATGATAAACATATAATGTTTTATCTATATTATGCACCTTACATGCACTTTCAAATCTATCTAGATAAAATGTTATATCATCAATTGAAGCATTGAATGCTGGTAAATTAAGCTTGAAATCAACAGCATTAGACTTATTAGCAGATGATATCTTATTAGCATCATTAGCATTACTAGATAACTTCAACTTTTCTAACTCCAAAGCTAAGAGTTTTTCTTCATGCTCCATTTTTGCTTTTCTCTCATCAGCTTCTCTTTGTAACCTTCTTTCTTCAGCCTCAGCCTGTAACTTTCTTTCTTCAGCCTCAGCCTGTAACTTTCTTTCTTCAGCTTGAGCTTGTAACTTTTTTTCTTCAACCTGAGCTTGTTTTTCTAATCTTTTATTTTCAGCCTCTATTTCAAGTCTCTTATTTTCAGCTTCTTTTTCAAGTCTCTTATTTTCAGCTTCTTTTTCAAGTCTCTTATTTTCCATTTCCATTTGTAATCTCTTTTCATCTACCTGCATCTGCAGTTTTAAATTTTCAGCATCTATTCTCTTTTGTTCAGTTAGTTCTTTCATTTTCTTTTCCTCCGACTTCAATGCCTTGGCATATTGAACAGTCGCAAATTCTTCTATATTTATCACCTGTCTTCCCAAGGGCTTTACCCTGCTCTATAAAGTACTCAAATGTAGACATAATGTCTAAAATGTGAGTACAGAACCTGAAATAATTAATTATCATATTTCAATCTTAATAGCAACAAGACTTAATAAAGTGCTTGTATAATCAATATGTTTACTCCAATCTCTGTGGGCAACAAGACTTGACACCAACTTGTATTATCAAATGTATAATAATATCACAAGTCACCTCTTAATTATCAGTGCACTACCCAAATCAGTGCATAACCATCAGTTATTTATCATAACTGCACTACAATAGTGCATAAGCAACAAACCATCAGTTAGTTATGATAAGTGCACTATAGATCAATAGTGCATGAGCATATATGTAACAATAGTGAAAGCTAACTATGCAAGAACTATGCAAACAATAACAAGACAATGTAAACAATAACAAAGGTCACCAACAATGTAAACAATAACAAAGATCAAAGTCAAATGTAAACAACAACAAAGATCAAAGTCAATGTAAACAACAACAAAGATCAGAGTCAATGTAAACAATAACAAAGATCAAACAATATGAAAACATTCGCATAAGTCAAATAAATAAACAGCGAAACTAAAAAGAAATATGCGAAAATATGACAAACAAATGACGCTTCAGTGTATACACAAAAATATACTTAAAGAACTGAATAATAGAAAAGGGGAGACCTACAAATACAAACAATCGAAATCGAAACTAAAAAACAGAAAGAAAGAGAGAAAAGAAAAGGAAAAAAAAATATACAAGAAACAAAAATAAAGCACAACTCGTCACAACTAAACAGATATAGCAGCGATTGTCGCTAGCAAATTTCACAGTAGGAAATTCGCATAGTCCCTAACGAAAACGCTAACAGTAGAACCTCTGTGACGTGGTATCTTCTACTGAAAGACACCGCCCAACCGAGAAAACCCGCTGAATATAAACATATAAATATACAAATACAAATAACATATAACATATAAACATGTAAATAGTGTGAAAATGTGATAGACAGAAGGCGCAGTTAGAACATAAGGGCACAGTTCACAAACAAAACAGGCCACTTAACTTCTATATGTCCCAAACGTCAGCACGGTGCAGAACAGGATGTCGTCAGCATTCTGAGGATAAAGATCCAACGTTGATTAACATCTGCTCCCATAGACAGCCATGACGAGGGAAATGAGCTTCTGACAGGAAACAGCTTCTGAACTTGACCTTCTGAATTCTACAAATTGACTTGAGCACTTGACCTTCTGAATCTGCAACAGTACCTCTGAGACCGGAACAGTTGTTACGGCACTTGTCCTTCTTAACAGATCAGGAAATCCATTCGCTCGGTACTTGTCCTTCTAGTTGTAGACAAACTTCAATACTGCCGAGCAGCGCCGGGTAGTTTCAAAATATCAACAACTGTCAGTAATGCCGCGTCTTTCAAAAAAAATTTCATCAAAGGTGATGAATAGAAACTGCAACGTTGTCTTGTAGTCTGCTGATGATGTCTGGGTTTGTTGACCCCCTTGATAGCTGGTATCAGAGTAAACCAACATATGGCCACCAAAAATGATAAAGGTGTGCCAAAATGCCCGGTTAAACCAACGACTGGCCACCAAAAATGATAAGGGTGGATTTGAGCTGAAATGATAACTTGCCACCCCTATCGACACCTGGTATTAAAGTGCAAGATGTAGGTGTCTTCTCTGATTTAGAATGTTGCTGTGTGTGTTGCAGTAGAACAGTTCACAGGGTACACCACAGGCAACATGACGTGTAGAGTCATAGAAATGGTAACTTCGCTTTAGTTTTATACCATTTATTGCACGCCACAAAACAGTCATGATATTTATGTCATCATCAGCACAGTATAACGAATGCAGCATTCAAAATCATCTTAACTGATAGTCATGTAGGATTCAATACTCCATAGTTGTATGGTAAACAGATATCATAAAGTTCTGGTTCGTGAAGCTTTATAAATAATATATATAACTTCTGCAACAGTGTCAGCTGCAGATCTTCAATGATCATAGACAATAATAATTATTCCCTTCCTGATGCTAGCAGATCAGATGTATACAATAAGTCCGTTTACTGTCTGCACGTGAATAGCATACATGGATTACAGGTCAGCTCGACCTTTATAACCTTCCTAAGTCTAACCATCTGACTTGGACGTGATCTCTGATATAACGAATCCTGGAACACAGACAATAGTCTTGTTGGTCTAGAGCGACCCATATATATATAACTAGTTCAGGTATAAAGATACCGGTGACTTAATCCTAGTCAAAGTACCTCTCCATTTTGAATCACACAGGCGAGCAAAAAGGCGACAAAATGACGAACCTCTAGATGATAGCATAAAGTTCGATACAAGAGGAATTACCTTATTTCGGAAAATCAACCATGAACATATGCCTCCAGGCAGGCTTGAATAATACTGGGAAATAGTCTAGTTAGCTAACTAACTCACAAAGACAATGTATTTCCCTCAGAAAATCACAAGACGCAGGTCGCGTCTGCTCGCTACTTAGACCATTTCTAAACTGCCCGAGCTGGGCGGAACAACAAACGAAAACCAAGTCGAGACATGCGCAGAGCGACAATCTCTGAGTCGCCGTTCACAATAAGACGATACTAAGAACATTCGAGATAAAAGTCTTATACAGTCACGCCTTTTATGGTCATGAACAGAAGCGTTAAGAAAGGTTTCAGGCATCTACTACAGTTGACTGATACTACCAAATAAGGAGATATGGTCACGCTTCGTTCAAGAAATTATAGACCGAACGTGTCTCTATACAAGAGAAGGCAAACTCCTAAAAAATTGTAGTCTCGATAACTCGGATTATGTCCCTTTGACTGTAAAAAACATAATACACACTTCAGTCAAAAAATGATCATACATACGAAAAATGATCATACAAAGGCTTTGAAAAAAGTAATTATTTGTGCGTAACACACTCCCAGATGTGTTTACGTTTCACTATGTGAATCGTAGTATGACAAGGCTAATTAGACAGGTCATCGAATAATACTTTTATCACTTACGTCGTCTAGCCACCTTTGCTAGAGACGGTTATTGTTGACGCAAGGTGGTCCTGCACGATAGACGGAAAGAAAGCCAGATTGTCCGTCAAAGAAAACCGTGTGGGAGATGTACGCAAACACAGGTGATAATATGTAATCGCTTCCGATGGCCCATCTCTGTATCAATAATACAGATAATCCGTCTCCGTAGATAATGTTGGGAAAGGTATTAGCTAGGAAATAGGTTCACCGATGTGTTTCTGAGTTTGCAGAAATGCAATCGCAAGTTTTACTGCAATTTTTGAGAGGTCACGAGCTTAAATTTTAAAAGTGATGTTTTAAAACACGGGAAGGGTGGGGGCGGGGGGAAGGGGGGGGTAGTAATGATTTAACTCCCCGACCCACATAGTTCTTAAGAGACAGGATTGGTCTAAATCAAGAGTCTGAAATAAACTTTAGCTCTCATTGGCAAATTTGTCGGAAATACCTTCTCGGACTTGGACTGAGAAATGGAAATATAGTCTAGCGAATTCGGAGACAAAAATCAAACTGCATTTTCAACAAACGTCAAGTAACAACTCCCAGTAGCCAGAGACAAAGATCGGACAAAGAATTCCAAAATTAAAAGTGACAGATCGAAGTATTTGGGCGTCTTTATAACTTAAAAGAGAACCCGCATTTTTTAATACAAAGACTGTAAACTTAAGGTCTCAGAAACACAAGTAATAAGAGGGATTCTGACACTACCCCAGACCGAGTGTTCGAAGCATCAAATCAAAATTGCTGTGTACATTCTACTGTGCCTGGAGATTGTATATCCCATTCGGGGTGAGTGTAAACATATATTTTTTTAAAAATGTGAATCTGACATGTCTGTATTTGCTAAGTGGTTATACCAGTCAAAGGAGGCTGGCAACCTCGACATACGAAAATAGTATGTTCATAAACCACTGCAGCAAGCACGGGTGTTTGCTTTATGCTAGTTCGCTCAGGAAAGCGAAAACAGAAGTGACCCCAGACTCCGAATGGAGCAGTGAGATGATTACCTCACATGTGCCCATGGTGTATAATATCATTTTGTGAGATTTATGTACTTTTATAATGTTAGTTCATGCAAATCATTGCACTCGCGCTGTCCAGACACATTTTCCCCATTTAAGTAACCAGTAGAATAACGGTGATTTCTAATCATAGTGCCTGAGTTATCCTATGTATACTCAGGGATAATAATTATTCAGAGAGGCTAACATTGGTGGGTGCACAGCAAGACAACGCGCCTGTTAATCTGCAGCCCACAAATGTTCTTAATAGAGGCATTTGTTCTTTTATTTT
Source organism: Oreohelix idahoensis (assembly GCA_024509875.1). Lineage (NCBI taxonomy): Eukaryota > Metazoa > Mollusca > Gastropoda > Stylommatophora > Oreohelicidae > Oreohelix > Oreohelix idahoensis. Next base: position 854,207 of record JAMPIV010010005.1, read on the forward strand.
TCCTAAAGTTCGTGGTACGAAGTTACACTTACAAGAGACAAGTCTAAAGTAAGAGTCTTCCACACTATATTGTGATTCAAAAGCTATGGTCGACACAAACTACCTACAGTGGACACGTTGTGAAGTCACCCACCTTTACATTAGGAGTGAAGTTCATCTAGACGCCTCTTGAGAAGAATCCTCATCACAAAAGACCTGACAATGACCCATTGCAGTACTCAGCCAGTTAAGTTTTTTGTAACAGGCGCAAGCAACGGACAATAATCATCCGTCCCCAATTAAGTCTCAGTGTAGACAATTTTTAAAAATCTCTAAAATCACTTTCATCCATATTTATTTAATATTGTTACAGACTAATTGATTATTAAATTTGTTATATGTTATTTTACAAATTCATAGTTGATTCTTTTCTTATAGATAAGAGAGCACATGTATGATCTATAATATTTAATACATATACATATAGTTACTTCCATAGAGCCAAAAATACTTATAACAGGAATTTCACTTGGTTAAACCAGCTCGGGACTCGAACAAGCCACACCATTGCTTAAAACTTCACAAAAGGTGCCGGATCAGATGTAAGTTAATACTGCTCTGCCCTGTGCAGCATTGTTCTTGACTTCTGAATTATCTTGTGAATACAGCCTTGAGATAGAAGCATCATTATCCTTCTATCTACAAATCTGCCAAGGGTAATATTGTGCGAAGGTAGACATCTTTGAAGACCCATTTTAGATACTCTTGAGTTTTGGACACGGGTTGACCACTACTGCAGAGCAAACGGGAGGCAAGTCATGTGAAAAGTTCAACAGCATCAACCTTATCTTTGTGACGAAATGGACGACCTCTTCGGGATCTTTGGGTCTCTCCGGCAGTATCGGTACATTTGTGGTACTGATTTTTATTATGTACTGTCAATTATCGCACTTTTCTTACTTTCTTTATTTCTTTATTTTTCTGCTAAGTAGCAGATATTTAATTTTATCAAATCACACTGTAAGTGATAAATATCACATTTGCTGGGCGCTACCCAGATTTGTTGGATATAGGCGCGGCAGATTAACACGTACATCGGCAAACGTTATCGGTTTAATCACCGATAAGACACGGAGTTTGCGTATGCATACGACAGATAATGAGATTACTGTCTGTGTGACACCTGTGGGCAGACAAGTGTGATATAATCGCTTCCGGTCACTTGGTTAAAAGTAATCATGGAGTTATTACATTTTAGACAATATGAGTCTACAAATGTGTTTGTGAGAGTGTATGCAAGGCCACAGATGTCCATATACGGTAATACGTGACCTCTGCAGGCACGCACCTTATTTAACGTGGGACTATTTTGAAATATCACACCCTATCTGCATGATTTGAAATGATTGGATCTTTCTGATTAGATTCATAACAACAACGCTTTGGACAATAGGAATATAGCCTGACCATTTCGCAGTTTTATGTCACTGTGAATTTCATGCTCACCAAGACAACATCAGACCTCGCCAGAGTGTAGACTAGATTCATAATTTCTTTTTGTTAACCGGACCTTTTATTGGAGAACCAGATAAGACTTATAAAGCACAGGAACTCTCTAAATTTTAATAAGGAACCTTGGGACTAGGAAACTGAAGAAACACGGAATCAGAGGGGGAATCTATGGTCAAAATTAAAGACATCTCAGACGCGTGTAAGAGAACAAATCGTCTCTTTTATTCATCTGAGCAAAAAAGTATGTAGCCAACATTGGTGTAAGTAGTGCATTTTCATTCTGTTTCATTACTAATATGTGAACTAACATATATATATATATATATATATATATATATATATATATATATATATATATATATATATATATATATATATATATATATATATATATATATATATATATATTAACATGTGAATTTTAATGTGTGAAAACTGCTATTGGATGTCAAAGTCATTTGAGGCTGGCAACCTCAGTATCTAGAATGATGATTCATGAACCACCACTGCACGGGCTGGTGATTACTTTAATAATAGTTTCGTAAAGAGAACTAAAAGCATAAAGTAGTTCCAGGTTTGCTGGGGAGCAGGGAGGGAAAGATGAAAAGAAATGATGTACATTATAAATATAATACTTACATTTTCAATGCAGTGTAAATGTCCCTATAAACAAATTCACTTTAAAATTAATGTAAGTTGTCAAGCTTTAAACCAGTGTAAATCTCTATGTGAAAATATTCATTTTAAATTAATAGAAGTTTCAAACTTTTCCATAAGTGTAAATATAAATGAAACATAAATGAATTTATATTGTGAACACTTTTCAAACAGTGGAGATGTAAATGTAAAACATATTATATCTGTACGTTTAACCTTTTCATTTAAATGTAATGTAAAGCTAAAGCTATTCAATTTAAATGTACAGGAAGTTTTATTCCGAGGGATTAAATTTAATTCTCATCGAGGGTAAATTCTGACATGGGATGGTAGAATAGAAGAGGGGGGGAACATAACTGTGTCGGAAAACGCCATACTCAGAACAGCGTTTCGTTTCTATTTCTATTACCAGGTGTTGGTGGTACCAGCAGAAAGTACTATCTCTGGAATCAAGTGAAGGTAGAAGTGGACTGACGTTTTGCGAGACGCCATCATAAGAGGGTTTTATAGACAGACGCAGAACCAACTTAGCCGTTATTCCTTGAACGTTCTGGCGCATATATATTATTATAATAATTCCACTGATTAACTTAGCGGTGGGGGCGTAACGAGCTAGAATAAACCTTGCTAAATTCTTCATAAAAGGTGTCGGCAGATTACAGAATTAACGTGCTCAGCAACAGCCAGCATTGTTTTCGCTTACCTGAATATCTTGTGAAGACTCCCATGTGATAGAAGCTTTACTACTCTTCTATCTACATTTCTGCCAAGAGTAATCTTGTGTAAAGATAGACTTCATTGAAGCCTATAATATATACTCTTGAGTTTTGGCCACCGTCGGACTACTACTGCAAAGCAGGGGAGGCAATACCGTCACAATCTTCATCTTCATGAACAAAAACGTATCGTATCCTCAACAACATAAATGTGAACATCAGTAAAACCAACATCATCCTTATCATCAATGTCATCACCGTCATCATCATCAACAAAAACCATCCCAACATAACCCTTTTCATATTTTACAAAATTTTCAGCATTGACATCATCGTTAGCATCAACATCATCATCGCAAACATTAGTTATGAAATCCTCAACACCATCCTCATCTTATAGTCGTCACCATGACAAATATCATCAACAACAACAATAAATACGTAGTCATCCTCATTATCATCAACGTCAACATTATCGTAACCATTATAACCGTCAAAAACGTCATCACCATTAGCACAACCAATAACAAAGTCGTTGCCGCTACCATCCTTAAAATCGTTATTCTAGTAATCATCATAATCATCAACATCTTTACCATCACGACCATCGCCCTCATCATCCATACCATCATTATTTTCAATGTTCGCCACGCCTCTCGGATCATTAAACAAAGACAAAAATCCGCCCATCAATCCTGGCTCCTGGACCTCTCTATCTCCTGTTCTGGCTTCCGCGGGTATCTTAGTCATTAAGACTTGTTTCTGCCTCCGTTTTTATAGCATGTATATTTTCTACAGGGTACGGTTTCCCGCAAAACGCCCACCCTTATTTTGCCGCCTGTGGCAACATGTGTGTCAGGAAAAACTATGCCAAATTTTTTTTTTTTTTTTGACAACCGCGGGAACGGAAACTTTCAAATCTTAGACAAAATTATAACTTTTTATAAACCTCTTGACAAGGGTGATCCTTAACAACACAGCAACTTAAAAACCTAGAGCAAAAAAAAAAAAAAAAAAAAATCACATAGCAAAAAACAAAATTTAACAAAACAAAAGCCGCAACACATAACAGTGAGTGTAACAGATGTAACGATATGGGTGATCGACAAAAAGCTGTGTTTCCCCACACTGCTAACGTCTTGAAGTTGGTGTTCTCAGGTTTGTGTGTAATTATTTTATCATGAATATTTTTGTGTAGTTCTTTTACGTTCCCTGAGAAGTATGGGGTAGACACTGCAGCTAATACTCAACCAGTAAACGTGAAAGATATTCATGTGCTTACAGCGTTAGCTTTTGTAGCCGTTCGCTTCATATTATGTATGTTCCTGCCCCATGTACATTCTCACATTGTTTGTATCTTACCATGTACCTGAGGGAGTATAGGTTCAATACATTCATAGCCTTCTCGGAGACTCTAGGAACTGCACCACACCTATCTACCACACCAGCGCCAGGAAACACACATACATTTGTTCACATCAACGCTAGGAATCACACCACAATACACTTATATCCCACTCCGGCGCTTGGAACTACACACCACGTATGTCCCATATCAGCGCTTTGACCGCCACTATATTAATGTCTCACCTCAGCGCTATGACGCGCACCATACTTATGCCCCACACCAGCCGTAGGCCATACACCATATTTTTGTCCCACATTAACGCCAGAAACCACATCAACACCAGAAACTACATCCACGCCAGAAACCACAGCAACGCCAGAAACCACATCAGCGCCAGAAACCACATCAACGCCAGAAACCACATCAATGTCAGAAACCACATCAACATCAGAAACCACATCAACACCAGACACCACATAGACGCTAGAAACCACATCAACACCAGAAACCACATCACCACCAGAAAACACATCAACACCAGTAACCACATTACCACCAGAAACCACATCACCACCAGAAACCACATCAACACCAGAAACTACATCACCACCAGAAGCCACATCAACAACATAAACCACATCACCACCAGAAACCACATCAACATCAGAAATCACATCAACGTCAGAAACCACATCAACGCCAGACACCACATCAACGCCAGAAACCACATCAACGCCTCAAACCACATTAACGTCAGAAACCACATATCACTTATGCCACGCAGGAGCGACAGCAATTTGACCAAGCTTATGTCCCACACCAGCGATGGAAACCACACATACTTTTCCCCACACCAGCGTCAGGAACAACACATACCTTTCTCCACACCTGCACTATAAACTACACCACACGTTTGTCCCACACCAGTACCAGAATCCACTCTACACGAATGTCCCACACCAGTGCCAGAATCCACACTACACGAATGTCCCACACTAGTGCCAGAATCCACACTACACGAATGTCCCACACCAGTGCCAGAATCCACACTACACGAATGTCCCACACTAGTGCCAGAATCCACACTACACGAATGTCCCACATTAGTGCCAGAATCCACACTCCACGAATGTCCCACACTAGTGCCAGAATCCACACCAGATGTATGTCCCACACTAGTGCCAGAATCCACACCAGATATATGTCCCACACTAGTGCCAGAATCCACACCAGATGTATGTCCCACACTAGTGCCAGAATCCACACCAGATGTATGTCCCACACTAGTGCCAGATTCCACACCAGATGTATGTCCCACACTAGTCCACACGAATGTCCCACACTAGTGCCAGAATCCACACCACACGAATGTCCCACACTAGTGCCAGAATCCACACCAGATGTATGTCCCACACCAGTGCCAGAATCCACACCACACGAATGTCCCACACTAGTGCCAGAATCCACACCACACGAATGTCCCACACTAGTGCCAGAATCCACATCACACGAATGTCCCACACTAGTGCCAGAATCCCACCACACGAATGTCCCACACCAGTGCCAGAATCCACACCACACGAATGTCCCACACTAGTGCCAGAATCCACACCAGATGTATGTCCCACACTAGTGCCAGAATCCACACCAGATGTATGTCCCACACTAGTGCCAGAATCCACACCAGATGTATGTCCCACACTAGTGCCAGAATCCACAGCAGATGTATGTCCCACACTAGTGCCAGAATCCACACCAGATGAATGCCCTACACTAGTGCCAGAATCCACACCAGATGTATGTCCCACACTAGTGCCAGAATCCACACCAGATGTATGTCCCACACCAGTGCCAGAATCCACACCACACGAATGTCCCACACCAGTGCCAGAATCCACACCAGATGTATGTCCCACACTAGTGCCAGAATCCACACTACACGAATGTCCCACACTAGTGCCAGAATCCACACCACACGAATGTCCCACATTAGTGTCAGAATCCACACCACACGAATGTCCCACACCAGTGCCAGAATCCACACCAGATGTATGTCCCACACCAGTGCCAGAATCTACACCACACGAATGTCCCACACCAGTGCCATAATTCGCACCACACGAATGTCCCACACTAGTGCCAGAATCCACACCAGATGTATGACCCACACTAGTGCCAGAATCCACACCACACGAATGTCCCACACTAGTGCCAGAATCCACAACAGTTGTATGTCCCACACCAATGCTAGAAACCACAACACACGTATGTCCTACTCCAGTGCCAGCAACAACACCACACGTATGTCCTACTCCAGTACCAGAAACAACACCACACATATGTCCCACACCAGTCATGAGAACCACACCCGCACCAGGAAGCCCATCATTAGTAGGCCCACACCAGCGAACTCTTGCACCTCTATAGACTCACGAAGTTTTAAGTAAACTGGAACCTCTTCTTCAACTTAAAGCGAAATATAGGGTGAACTATGTGTAAACATTATGAAGTGGGCAAAGGATCTATTAATTGTAGAAGGAAAGATAGTTGTTTGTTTGTTTGTTGTTTTTTTTATTTAAAATTTTAAAAGCGGTATGAAACATACAGACTTAGATGTCATTGGTAGAGCACTCATAGCAGGAATCAAGTAGGAAATATCGTTTGCGATTCCTTCCGGTGCTCTATGCCAAATATTCTTTCATGCTATTTCAGTTACAAGTATTCCTAATTAAACCCGTGTTTTACTGGTGTCCGAAAAGTATAGTAACACTGTAACCTACAATCCATCTCGAGCGAAGCAATTTAAGGAGGTATTGGCATGGGAATGAGTACCCTAAATTGAAACAAAAAACATAAAGAAACAAAAACTTTGGTAAAAATAAAACGGACAGGTCAACTACAAGAAATAAAACTCAGTATCAGTGGAACAAGAAATGGGAAGAATATGCAGAAGGTGGACTAAACACACATTGAGAAAACCTGTTGATGACATTGTAAAGCAGGAATTGATCTGTAATCTTCGGGAAACGAGAAGTAGAGGCCCGCCGGAGAACACATTGAGATGAGAACTGGAGATAGAAATGACAATGATGTCGATATGGAAAGACCTTGAGAGGATGGCACATGAAAGGAGGACGTACCATATGTTAGTTGAAGGTCTATGCTAAAGAATATTGATTGATTAATGACGCACATTTACATGTCAAATACACGATTTTTAGAAAAATGCAGAGACAACACAATGACAACCGTACAGCTTCTCTAATTCGTGTTTTCATTACACAGCAAACATCATCAGCATTTCTGGTTTATCTCCCTGTGAAGTATGTGCCAAAACTGCAGTTGGTGGTACTATTCGCTGTCGTCTTTATATATACAGTACTTTTGGCTGTCGTGTTTCCATTTAGTGGTTCGTTTGCTTGCTGTGTTTGTACTTTCTGATACTTTTCCTCTGATGTTGGTAATTCGTGGTATTCTTGGCTGTCGTGTTTGTATTGTGTGGAACTTAAGCGGTCGTGTTTATATTGTGTGGTACTTTTGGCTGTCGTTTTTGTATTGTGTGGTACTGTGACAGATGAAAATTGAAGCAACCCTGATCGATCACTTTATTCTCATCGGGGGCCCTCACTATTTGGGTTCAAGCAACGATCAAACGTGGATTTCCCTCGCTGGCTAATTAAGGATGCACAGTTAAACACGTGGAAGCCAGGTCTCTCTATTGCCAACTGTCCGATTCTTAGTTTAGCCACGCCTCCTGTCTTTGTTTTCAAGCACTATTAATACAAATATTCTTATCTCTAGTGACTTTCCTTTAAAAGAGGGAAGGGCAAAAAGGGGTCTGCCAGCTGTCACATTACGCCATCACGTCAGCGCCGTGTCCCTGGAACACGGGAGGGCGAGGCAAAGGGATTTGTAGCTCCCTAAGAGAGAACGGATCGTTAATTGCAAATAGAGGGGCGTTAACCATTTTTTACCGACTGCATCCCTTTGATGGCGTCCAAGGGACGAAATTTACTCACCGAGTGAACGGACCTTAAAGGCGCCCGCCGCCAGCGAAGCGGCCATCATGTCGGCGAAAAAGCGTGAAAATAGACTTTGATTCTCGAAACGACCAGCAAAACTCCCCAAATTGGACGAGAGGTGTTATTTTTCGCATTAAGGAACAAGAGTCCAGCGTTTTAGTATATATGCCCATCTCTCCGAATTCAGTTTGTCAGTTTGCTATCAGGATTTCTTGAATGGTCTAGCGCGCATTTTTGGGAGTCTTATTTATCTGGATTTCCTATAGAAATACGTGGAGATTGATTTCAGTTTTAGATAAACTAGACACTCGCGGGTTTTTTTAAATATATATAATTAAATACCAGAGTGGTTAAAATAGTCTTACCTAAAAATTAACGCGTGTCAGGATATGATTTATATTATGATTACATGTTTATCTATTTTCTACATATAGGCTTGTCATACCTTGCGTCCTAGCGTTTCTTATGGTCTTACTGACTTTGGCTCTTACACCATCCAGCGATTATTGTGGTTAAAAATCTTCGTGTTGTGACCCCTATGCGGTCCACCTCTCCATCCATGAGAGTAGTAAAACCAAGAACTTTAACAATAAGCCATTTTAAAGTACACCTGGAGAAGAACAATTGTCAGAAGCCATTCCATAAATATTACTGATCTGCTGTGGCAGAATTTATATCACTAATTTTTTACACATGACAGTAAACGTTTTCCTACTGGATTACCCCCCTAAAGAAAACTCACTGGTCATATTCTGCCATCACTTCATTGAACAGCCGAGGAGTATCATTTTCCTAAATTTCTTTTTTTTTTCATCACGCCATAGAGTGTCTTAGCTACCAGCGGCGAGACCCCACCGGACCAATATATCTTTAGATATATATATATTTTTTTCTTCAATTCGGAGGACAGTGCCACCCCATAGAACCCTTACCCCAAACACTAACTGCAGTGAAAAGAGGAATATTCTGGAACAAAAAAAATAACGCCTCGATTTCAGCGACTACGGGAAAATAGCCGACAGCAAACCCCGTCAGTCTGGAGCTGAAATAGACAAAGCAAAAGACTGATTGTTTTAGTACTTGCTAGAGTTTTTTTATTCCATGGAATGCCTGCTTCAACGAATGGTAAGTGCAGATGAAAGTGGGCCACTGTATGCGTGCATTGAATGAACGAAATTAGATAACATTAATTTTATTTTTTCTTGCTAACATCAGTATACTTAATTTATTTTTCTGTGTTTTTTTTTTCTTTCCCTCCCTAATCTGCTTAGTCACGGGACAGATTAAAAATTAAGAACCTGTTCCTATACCCCTTACTGATTATTGCATATCCCATTGTTAAAATTGAATCTCTCTGTGGGTTAATTACCTCTGATAGTAATTTTCTTTGGGTTGTCTTCCTTTACAATAGAGGGGAGTGCCTATTGAGATACTATTTTTGTTTTCCCACCTTGTCTGTAACTATGCTTTATAAATGTAATATGACTGATGTTGGGCTTTTTGTTTAGTGATAATAAACCTAATAACTTTTTAATTACCGTGTTGATCAACCCCATTGTCTCATTATATGTTATATGTAGTTTGTATTCACGTTTGTGCTTTTGTGTCACCAAATTGATGTGTGTACATGAGTGTAGGGTAACTTGCAAAAATTGTTTAGCATAGAGTAAGGGCTTCTGCAGTTAAATTAATGTCGTAAGATAGGCTGGATTGGAGCAACGACTCGATTCAGAGACTGTCCTTTCTCTTACCCTATCACCCTCGTGAAACCGCAATCTATTTCTTACCCCTTATTCCCACAGAGTTATCACTACCCCCTCTGCTCGGACGGGACCATAAATTTCTCAGACCTATCTCATCAAACATTACGACAGGTACTTTTGGCTGTCGTGTTTGTATGGTGTGGTACTCTTGACTGTCGTGTTTGTATTGTGTGGTAGTTTTGGCTGTCGTGTTTATATTGTGTGGTACTTTTCGGTCGTGTTTGTATTGAGTGGTACTTTTGGCTGTCGTGTTTGTATTGTATGGTACTCTTGGCTGTCGTGTTTGTATTGTGTGGTACTTAAGCTGTCGTGTTTGTATTGTGTGGTACTTTTGGTTGTCGTGTTTGTATTGTGTGGTACTTTTGTCTGTCGTTTTTGTATTGTTTGGTACGTAAGCTGTCGTTTTTGTATTGTGTGGTACTTTTGGCTGTCGTGTTTGAATTGGGTGGTACTTAAGCTGTCGTGTTTGTATTGTGTGGCATATTTCGATGTCGTTTTTGTATTGCGTGGTACCTTTGGCTGTCGTATTTGTATTGTGTGGTACTTTTGGCTGTCGCGTTTGTCTTGTGTGGTAATACTGGCTGCCGTTTGTGTATTGTGTGGTACTTTTGGCTGTCGTGTTTGTATTTGGGTACTTTTGGTTGTCGTGCTTGTATTGTGTGGTACTTTTGGCTGTCGTAATTGTACTGTACGGTACTTTTGGCTGTCGTGTTTTTATTGTGTGGAACTTAAGCTGCCGTGTTTGTATTCTGTGGTACTTCAGCTGTCGTTTTTGTATTATGTGGTACTTAAGCTGTTGTGTTTGTATTATGTGGTACTTCTGGATGTCTTGTTTGTATTGCGTTGTATTTGTGGCTGTCGATTTTGCATTGTGTGGTACTTAAGCTGTCGCGTTTATATTGTGTGGTACTTTTAGCTGTCGTGTTTGTATTGTGTGGTACTTAAGCTGTCGAATTTGTATTGTGTGGTACTTTTGGCTTCCGTGTTTGTATTGTGTGGTACATTTGGCTGTCGTTTTTGTATTATGTGTTACCTTTGGCAGTCGTGCATGTATTGTGTGGTACTTTTGGCTGTCATATTTGTATTGTGTGGTACTTTTGGCTGTATTGTTTGTATTGTGTAGTACTTCTGGCTGTCGTGTTTGTATTGTGCAGTACTTTTGGCTGTCGTTTTTGTACTGTGTGGTACTTAAGCTGTTGTGTTTGTATGGTGTGGTACTTTTGGCTCTCGTTTTTGTATTGTGTGGTACTTTTGGCAGCCTTTTTTGTATTATGTGGTACTTAAGCTGTCGTGTTTTTATTGTGTGGTACTTTTCGCTGTAGAGTTTGTATTGTGTGGTACTTTTGGCTATCGTGTTTGTATTTTGTAGTACTTTTGGCTGTCGTTTTTGTACTGTGTGGTACTTAAGCTGTTGTGTTTGTATTGTGTGGTACTTCTGGCTGTCGTTTTTGTATTGTGTGGTACTTTTGGCTCCCGTGTTTGTATTATATGGTACTTAAGCTGGCGTGTTTGCATTGTGTGGTACTTTTGGCTATCATTTTTGCATTGTGCGGTACATTTGGCTGTTGAGTTTGTATTATGTGTTACTTTTGGCTGTCTGTTGCGTGATAAATTCTCGCAACATCGTTTTATTTCAATATCTGTTTTATAACGCAAGGGCAACAACTGCTTGAAATCTATAGTCACTTTTCTCGGTAAGCATTTGTCTTCTCGCGTTAGTATCGAATGCAGTTAACTTTTGAGCTGTGGTCATTTTTGCGCTGGACTGCGCATGACTTGTCTTGTTGTTTGGTCGATCGGTTTCCGCCCACCACTAGTGGGAGTGAGCGATTTGGTCTGTCAGGGATGTGTAGTCCTCTTATGGATATTTCGTTTAGTCGAGATAATACCTCTAGTGTTTTCCCACATGTCGGGAGGCGTGATATTTCTGTGTATTTCATGAAAGCAAGGTAAATTGACTTTTTCATTAACTCTATTGATTTTGGGTCGTGAGCGATTTCGATTCATAGCCTGTCTCCGAAAGTCGTCGTCACGAGATGTTCTTTCCCAGCTCACATGTCGCTGCATTGTACTGCATCGGTTGATGCATGTACCAAGGACCATTACTTGCTACTTTGTTAAATGAACTAGGTTTAGAAAACCTTTATTATCTAGAGGATATTTTTGAGGACATTATTTATACTTCGGCAGACGTGTCTGTCTTGCTGAAGTCAAACTAAGGAGAGTGAACTGATCTCATACATCTGGTTATCTCCTGGCTGTTATAGAAAAGGATGGAGTTTTTCCACCTGACTACATTTACAGCACTATGAAATATAACATGCATCTGACTCATCATTGTAATGCTGTCTACCGTCTATTGCTGTATTGAATGTTGCTGTGATAATGACTGTTTGATGTGCCTACACATTTGCGTAACCATTTTGTCACTGTGGCGTCCACAATAAATAATGGAGAAAAACGTCAACGGCTGTTTCAAGACTCATTGACTTTATACGTCGTGAGTTTACTGACGTCCTATGTGGATTGCCCTGTTATTGTTGCATGAACATTGTTTTGACTGAACACATCTACACACTACACAAAACCAGACATGCGGATGCCATCCATCATCATATGGCATCACGCATCATTTGGTGGCCATAAGCTGGTTTGATTCTGGTACTAGCAAACACGGGGTCCCTTACCCACTTCATTTTCAACAAGAATTCATCAGCATCCTTCAAGAAATTAACATTCTTCAATACAGTCAACATCTTCAAAATTTTCAAAGTACTCGGCGTTGCCCGGTAAAAGTCAAAATTTCAACTTTTTGACGGAAACAAGAATTTGACAGTACCCGGCGTTGTTACATGTTGCCGGATAACTCGGACTGCTGTTATCTTTTACGCAAGTCAAGCAAGTTGCTGCTGTCAAGGTTCCAGTGCTGTCGTTTTTTGAGAAGGTCAAGTGCCGGTTGAAACGGGTTGTTTTCTGAAGAAGGCCAAGTACCGATTTCCATCAACTTACTTTTGGATTAGAAGGTCAAGTGCCGAAACAACTCAACACACAGTATTTCAGAAGCTCTTGTACCATCGTGTTAGCAGTGGAAGCAGTTCAGATGTGCCATCATCGTTGGAGCTTCGCTCTTTAGGACGTTGATTGACATCCGTTTTTTCTGCTGTTCTACGATTGGAAGCCTATAAGTTAAGTGGCCTGTTTGTATGTAAACTCTGCCCTTATACTTCTGCTGAGTCTTCTGTGTATCATCTCATTCTATATGTTATATGTCTATATGTTATTTGTATATTTATATGTTTATATTTCAGCGGGTTCTCGGTTGGGTGGTGTCTCCGTTAGATTATGCCACGTCATAGAGGTCGTCTATTGTGAGCGTTTTCTGTAGGGTTTGCAAATTTCCGATACTGGAATTTGCTAAGCGACTTCTGTTGCTATTTATGTTAGCTGTGATGACATGTTTTAATATTGTTTTCGTTATTATTTCACATTCTTTAGTTTTGTTTTGATTTGTTTGTATTTGTTAGCCTACTCTTGTCTATAATTTAGTTTCATACAACATTTTTGTTTATACACTGTGGTGTCATGTATTTTGTTTAATTCTATCGCAGATATCGTCACATTTTTTGTGATATTTCATTAATTTCTGCTTTATTTTTAGTTGATTTCTGCGAAAGTTTTTTTGTATTGTTGCTGATCTTTGTTATTGTTTACATTGTTATTGTTTACATTGTTTGTATTGTTTACATTTTCAATGTTTACATTCTGCATGTGTTTACATAGTCATTGTTTACAGTTATAGTAATTAGTTAATGGGCTATGCTAATGCACTGTTACTACTATACTGATGATAAATGAATGATGAATAGTGTCGTGCACTATTGAATGAGAAGTGCACTTATGATCAAGAATTGAGTGCTGATATTTCATATACAAGTTCTTTGATTGGAGACTTGTTTCCCACAGAGACTGGGATAATATAATGTGATGTGAATATACAAGTGCTTAATTAAGACTTGTTACACTTAGGTTTGAAATAAATTAGTTAATTATTTCAGGTTTTGGACTCATATGTTAGACAACATGTCTACATTTGAGCACTTTATTGAGCAGGGTAAATTGCTTGGGAAGACTGGTGATAAGTTAGAAGAATTTGCAACTGCTCGATATGATAAAGCAATGGAAGCTGAACAAAAGAAACTGCATATGGAAGCTGAACAAAAGAAACTGCAGATGCAGGTGGATGAAAAAAGATTCCAAATGGAAATGAAAAAAACAAAAAAGGGAATCAGAAGCTGAGGAGAGAAAACTCCAGCTACAGCTAGAAGCTGAAAGACTTCAAAAAGAGGCTGAGAATAAAAGACTTGAAAAAGAGGCTGAGAATAAAAGACTTGAAAAAGAGGCTGAAAATAAAAGACTTGAAAAAGAAGCTGAAAATAAAAGACTTGAAAAAGAAGCTGAAAATGAAAGACTTCAAAAAGAGGCTCAGGCTGAAGAAAGAAGATTACAGAGAGAGTCTGATGAGAGGAAAGAGAAAGCAAAAATGGAACATGAAGAAAAGGTCTTAGCTTTAGAGTTGGAAAAATTGAAATTGACGAGCATGAGTAATGGTAATGATTCAAACAAGGGTTCATCTTCTGGTAAGGCTAATAATGATACTTTTAAGATTAAGTTACCAACATTTAGTCCTTCCAGTGATGACATAATGTTCTATCTGGACAGATTTGAACAAGCATGTACAGCTCATAACATAGACAAAGCAAAATATGTTTATCAGTTATCAGGGATACTGACAGGTAAAGCTCTAAGTATATTAAATATGGTGGATGAACCTGACAAGAACAATTATGAGGTTGTCAGGGCCGCTTTGTTAAAGAAATATCAGCTTAACGAAGACGGCTATCGTCTACAATTTAAAAACATGTTACCTGAAAATGGAGTTGAATTCTCCGAGTTTATTGCAAGAATACGCATTACTTTCTCACGATGGGTTGAACTATCTAAGACGGAAAAAACTTATGAAGGACTTATGGACTTAATACTTAGAGACAAAGTCATGTCGTCTGTCAATGAGTCTTTCCTTGCTTTCCTTCATGAACGTAAACCTAAAAACAATAAAAGAAATGGAAGATTTCTGTTGCCAATACGTAACTGCGCACCCACACATAACCATGGGTAACTCTAAGGTGAAAGAAGGTTTACCAGTTGCTTCGGCAGCTCCGTATGGTCAAAACTTTGCTCGTAGATCCCAACAAAATTTTGATAGAAAGAGTAGCGGTAATTTCTGTCAAAATCATGGAAATCAATTTCATGGTGATTCTTCTTCGAAGAATTGGAGACAACCTGATAGTGGTCGTTACTATCACCCTAATAATTATAAGCATTTCAAAAGAGGATATGGTAATAGAGGTTATTCCTGCCGAAGACCTCAGAACCAAACAAATAGATGTTCGCATCAATGTGAACATGATAGTAATCGTGGAAACTGGAATTCGAACCAGTATAACAATTACAATAGAGACAATAATAACTGCAGAGATAATAATAACTCTGATAACTTCAGAGGTAATAATAGTCGGGGTAGATCTCAACACAAAAAAGAGATATCAGCAGGCTAATGCTGTACAACAGGAAACTGAGGGAGCCTGTAATCATGTTGTTGATAGTAAAAACTTTGACGCTGTCACTAGTTCTGCTTTTGACTTTGAGAGAGCAAACAAATGCCCCCAATGCAGTACTTTATTCGAACCGGGTACCATAACTACTTTGAGTTGTGGTCACCCACTTCCCGCTCTTCCTGCTGCTGTTGCGCATGACGGGAGGGGTTCTTTAATTCTACATAAGGGTTTTGTTAATGATACTCCGGTCTCACTACTTTTCGATTCCGGATGCACCACTATTGGTGTTAGACAATCGCTTGTAGATCCATCTTGTGCTACAGGAAGGGTTATTAAATGTGTCACATTTGGCGGCACTCTAGAAAAATATCCTACTGCTGTAATTCGCATTGCCACTCCTTTCTTTACTGGAGATGTGCATGCTTGTCTCTTACCTAATCCTATTGCGGACCTTATTATTGGTCGTATTCACGGAGTTAGGGAGTGTACCCCACAGCAGATTGCTGCCTGGGAAGATAATAACATGCAAGCTACAAATGCAGTAGTTACAAGAGCACAAGCTCTACAAACACCCGAAACTTCACTGAATAGTGATAATGAAGTTGATAGCCAAGATAGTCACTTAGTAATTACTCGTGACTCTTTCATAAAATTGCAAGAAGAAGATCCTTCTTTAAAAAAATTCTTCGTTCTTGCGAAGAAAGGTGATCCGAATCAGGATACAAATAGAAAATCTTGGATTGCAATGAGAAACGGCGGCGTACTTGTACGTATGGTACAAGATTCGACTACGTCGGCACATTCGCAAATTCTTGTTCCCAAGAGCATGAGAGTCCAAATATTACAACATGCTCATGACTCGCAATGTGCTGGACATATGGGTTTTGCCCGTACGAAGTCGAGAGTCCTTGCGGCTTTCTTTTGGCCTTTTGTCAATAAGGACATTCGTATTTACTGCCGATCATGCAAGGTATGTCAGGAGGTCAAATCTAGAGGACCACGACATGCTGCGCCTATCCAGGCTGCTGACATTCCTATTCGGCCGTTTCAGAAAATGGCCATAGATATTATTGGCCCTTTTAAGGTCAAGTCGGCCAGAGGACATCAGTTTATCCTTACATGTGTCGATATGTGCACACGTTGGCCAGAGGCTATTCCTCTTAAGAGCATATCTACTACAGATATCGCAGATGCTCTTTGGTTGATATTTTCTCGCTTGGGGTTCCCCAGAGAAATATTGTCAGACCATGGCACTCAACTCATATCTGACACTATGTCACAGGTAATGTCTACCTTACATATTGAACGATCTCTCAGTAGTATCTACCATCCTATGTCTAGTGGGTTAGTTGAGCGTCTGAATAGAACGCTAAAGACTTTGCTTGGTAAGATAACTGAAGATCATCCTCAAGATTGGGACAGGGTTTTACCCGCGGCTCTCTTTGCCTATAGAGAAGTCCCTAATGAACACACAGGATTTTCTCCCTTCGAACTTGTCTTTGGCGCGCGTCCACGCGGCCCTATGTCTTTATTACACGATCTCATCACTGCCGATGATATTAGCGATGAAACTCAATCCTCATATGAGTATGTCATTGCTCTTAGACAAAAGATCATTGAGGCATGTAAGCTAGCAACTGCTTCATCAGAAATTGCTAAAGAGAAGGCAAGGCAGTTTGCTAATAAGAATAGATGTCTACGACAACTTTGTCCAGGTGACAAAGCATTCGTCCTACTCCCCAGTAGGGAAAATAGACTTCTTATTGCATGGAAAGGTCCGTATGCAATAGTCTCTCGGATTTCCGATGTTGACTATGTGGTCAATATTGATGGAAAGCATAAAACTTTCCACATAAACATGCTTTCGGAATTTCACGAACGTCCGGACTATTTGCTGCCTATTTTCCAGGCAACGGATGATGCTCCTGCACCTCACGGTCATTATTCATCCCTGTCTGTCATTCAGGATGAGGAAGCTACCTTCTCTGATGTCAACCTTCCCCTTCCAGTGGTTCCATTACATTCCACGGAATCTTGGAAAAACGTTTCTGTTTCTCCTAATCTTTCTGGTGACGAACATCGACAAGTCTCGTCGATGTTACAAACATTTCAGGATGTTCTCACTGACATTCCTGGACACACAGATGTCATAGAACATGACATAATTCTTACCGACAATAATCCAATTAGGGTTAGGCCGTATCCTATTCCTATACACTTTCAGTCGCAAGTGGAAAAGGAATTGGATGAAATGATTCAATTAAATATAATTGAACCATCGACTTCACCATATTCTTCTTCCATGGTTATTGTCCGGAAGAAGGATAAGAACATACGAATTTGCGTTGATTATCGCAAATTGAATCAGGTCACAAAGTTCGACGCTGAACCGATGCCTTTGTTAGAAGATCTACTGATTAGACTTTCTAATTCTAGATTCTTCACTAAACTTGACTTGTCTAAAGGTTATTGGCAAGTGCCTTTAGCAGAGCATGCCAAACCTCTTACTGCTTTTTCTACACCTAGGGGTCTATTTCAATGGAATGTTATGCCTTTTGGTCTCATGAACGCCCCTGCCACTTTCGTTCGCATGATGCGTCGAATTCTGTCACATCGTTCGGATGTCATCGCATACTTAGATGACATCTGTCTCTTCAGTGATACCTGGGAAGATCACTATTTAGGGTTATATGACTTACTGTCCACTCTACGTGAGAATAATTTGACAGCAAAACCTTCTAAAGCTTTTGTTGGTTTTGGTGAAATCTCTTTCCTGGGTCATCGTGTTGGTCATGGTCTCTTGAAGACAGAAGACCACAATACTTCCAAAATACTGAACATCTCTGTTCCTAAAACGAAGAAACAAGTTAGGAGTCTCTTAGGTTTAATTCAATTTTATGGGAGATTTATTCCAAATTTATCTTCGATCATGGCACCTCTATCAACATTGTTGAAGAAAGGTTCGCCTAATCTGGTCCGTTGGTCTGAAGAATGCCAATCTTCACTAGACCAAATCAAGAATATATTTTCTTCTCCTCCCATCTTAAGATTACCTACTCTTGATAGGACTTTTGTTCTTCGGAGTGATGCTTCATCCACTGGGATTGGAGCAGCACTGATGCAAGAATATGCAAATACTCTGCATCCTGTTATGTACATTTCTAGAAAACTAAATGCGGCAGAGAGGAACTACTCGGTTTTAGACCGTGAGTTGTTAGCGATGGTTTGGTCAATTCTAAAGCTACAAAGATTCCTCCTGGGCGCACATTTCATTCTAGAGACTGATCAGAAAGCTCTTACAGCTATTCAGACTAAGAATTTGAAGAGTTCGAGATCCACTCGATATGCTATAGCTCTTCAACCTTTTCACTTCACGGTACGAGCTATCCGTGGTGCGGATAATGTGATGGCTGACATTTTGTCTAGATGCCCACATGACTCCAACTAATACTTCTGTCCTATATTTCCTATATATTACAGAGTCATAACACACCTATATTTCTACAATAGATTAGCACATCTGTACTTACTTTATATGTACACACTATCGTGCTTTGTTGTCATCTTCTTCTGTTCGTTTTTTAAAATGATAGAGGAGGACTGAGTAGTTAATATAAGGGCCGTTAGTTTACTAAACAGCCACAATTATTAATAATGTATTGTACCTTATGAAGCATATTAGTTATTAATTAGCATTATATTGCTTGTACTTTCTCAGAATGTCATTGTTGAGCTGAGGACTTACCTTACGAGTTCTAGATTGTGTACTTACCCTCGGAATACCAGAGCATATGTCCTGGATCGTCATGTAGTTTAACTTTACTATGTACTTATGTCATTACATGTCAAAGAATGTACTATTTAAATTTTCCTATCAGATTTGTACATCCATTTTTAAAGACAATATTAGAGTATGCTGTTTAATGATGATTATAGTAACTTGCATACGTATATTGTGTTTACATGCTAACGTGATGTGTGTTGGTGACACCTCCCCGATGTGAATATTTTTTGAGACATATTTATTTTTCTGTTGAGGTATATCCTCACCAGACACTCTATAATTAGCCTATTGTTTGGCAATTTAATTAATTATCAGCGCATAATTCGTGCGTTTTGAGCCGCTTATCGCCTGCTCTTTGATATTGAAAAAAAAATATGTTCCACATTTTTTTTTTTATCGGGAGGAGGTGGTGATATGTTGCGTGATAAATTCTCGCAACATCGTTTTATTTCAATATCTGTTTTATAACGCAAGGGCAACAACTGCTTGAAATTTATAGTCACTTTTCTCGGTAAGCATTTGTCTTCTCGCGTTAGTATCGAATGCAGTTAACTTTTGAGCTGTGGTCATTTTTGCGCTGGACTGCGCATGACTTGTCTTGTTGTTTGGTCGATCGGTTTCCGCCCACCACTAGTGGGAGTGAGCGATTTGGAATGGCGAAAGAGATGCCTCGTTGAAGAGGGGATCTCCGCTTTTTTTTGTTCTGTCAGGGATGTGTAGTCCTCTTATGGATATTTCGTTTATTCGAGATAATACCTCTAGTGTTTTCCCACATGTCGGGAGGCGTGATATTTCTGTGTATTTCATGAAAGCAAGGTAAATTGACTTTTTCATTAACTCTATTGATTTTGGGTCGTGAGCGATTTCGATTCATAGCCTGTCTGCGAAAGTCGTCGTCACGAGATGTTTTTTCCCAGCTCACATGTCGCTGCATTGTACTGCATCGGTTGATGCATGTACCAAGGACCATTACTTGCTACTTTGTTAAATGAACTAGGTTTAGAAAACCTTTATTATCTAGAGGATATTTTTGAGGACATTATTTATACTTCGGCAGACGTGTCTGTCTTGCTGAAGTCAAACTAAGGAGAGTGAACTGATCTCATACATCTGGTTATCTCCTGGCTGTTATAGAAAAGGATGGAGTTTTCCACCTGACTACATTTACAGCACTATGAAATATAACATGCATCTGACTCATCATTGTAATGCTGTCTACCGTCTATTGCTGTATTGAATGTTGCTGTGATAATGACTGTTTGATGTGCCTACACATTTGCGTAACCATTTTGTCACTGTGGCGTCCACAATAAATAATGAAGAAAAACGTCAACGGCTGTTTCAAGACTCATTGACTTTATACGTCGTGAGTTTACTGACGTCCTATGTGGATTGCCCTGTTATTGTTGCATGAACATTGTTTTGACTGAACACCTCTACACACTACACAAAACCAGACATGCGGATGCCATCCATCATCATATGGCATCACGCATCACTGTCGTGTTTGTATTATGTGGTATTTTTGGCTGTCATATTTGTATTGTGTGGTACTTTTCGATGTCGTGTTTGTATTGTGTGGTACTTCGAGCTGTCGTATATGTATTGTGTAGTACTTTTGGATGTCGTGTTTGTATTATGTGGTACTTAAGCTACGTTGTTTGTATTTTGAGGTATTAAGCTGTCGTGTTTCTATTGTGTGGTACTGTTGGCTGTCGCGTTTATATAGTGTGGTACTTTTGGCTGTCGCTTTTGTATTGTGTGGTTATTTTGGCAGCCTTTTTTGTATTGTGTGGTACTTAAGCTGTCGTGTTTGTATTGTGTGGTGCTGTTGGCTGTAGTGTTTGTATTGTGTGGTACTTTTGGCTGTCGCTTTTGTATTGTGTGGTTATTTTGACTGTCGTTTTTGTAGTGTGTGGTACTTTTGGCTGTCGTGTTAGTTTTGTGTCGTATTTTTGGCTGTCGTGTTTGTATTGGGTCGAACTTTTGGCTATCCTGTTTTGTCTTTTGTGGTACTTTTGGCTGTCGTTTTTGCATAATGTGTACATAAGCTGTTGTGTTTGTTTTGTGTGGTACTTTTGGCTGTTGTGTTTGTATTGTGTTGTACTTTTGGCTGTTGATTTTGTATTGTGTGGTACTTAAGCTGTCGTGTTTATATTGTGTTGTAGTTTTGGCTGTCGTGTTTGTATTGTGTGGTAATTTTGGCTTCCGTGTTTGTATTATGTGGTACTTAAGCTGTCGTGTTTGTATTGTGTGGTACTTAAGCTGTCGTGTTTGTATTGTGTGGTACTTAAGCTGTCGTGTTTGTATTGTGTGGTTCTTTTGGCTGTCATGTTTGTATTGTGTGGTACTTATGCTGTCGAGTTTGTATTGTGTGGTACTTTTGGCTTCCGTGTTTGTATTGTGTGGTACATTTGGCTGTCGTGTTTGTATTATGTGTTACCTTTGGCTGTCGTATATGTATTGTGTGGTACTTTTGGCTGTCATATTTGTATTGTGTGGTACTTTTGGCTGTATTGTTTGTATTGTGTAGTACTTCTGGCTGTCGTGTATGTATTGTATGGTACTTTTGGATGTCGTGTTTGTATTTTATGGTACTTAAGCTGCCGTGTTTGTATTTTGTGGTACTCAAGCTGTCGTGTTTCTGTTGTGTGGTACTGTTAGCTGTCGCGTTTGTATAGTGTGGTACTTTTAGCTGTCGTTTTTGTATTGTGTGGTACTTTTGGTTGCCTTTTTGGTATTATGTGGTACTTAAGCTGTCGTGTTTTTATTGTGTGGTACTTTTCGCTGTAGAATTTGTATTGTGTGGTACTTTTGGCTGTCATGTTTGTACTGTGTAGTACTTTTGGCTGTCGTTTTTGTACTGTGTGGTACTTAAGCTGTTATGTTTGTACTGTGTGGTACTTCTGGCTGTCGTTTTTGTATTGTGTGGTACTTTTGGCTTCCGTTTTTGTATTATATGGTACTTAAGCTGGCGTGTTTGCATTGTGTGGTACTTTTGGCTATCATTTTTGCATTGTGCGGTACATTTTGCGGTCGAGTTTGTATTATGTGTTACTTTTGGCTGTCGTGTTTGTATCGTGCAGTACTTTTGGCTGTCATATTTGTATTGTGTGGTACTTTTGGCTGTCGTGTGTGTATTGTGTGGTACTTCTTCTTCTTCTTCTTCCGTCCTTAGCCAAAGACCGATAAAGCAGTCAGAGGCCACCACGCCTTGTGGCGTCTTAAGGGCAACAGCAGATTGATTTTCTCTGTTGTAGTTTCCCATCACACCTAGCGGCGTCTTTAGGGCAACAACAAATAGATCCATCTGCCGTTGTTTCCGTAATCGGTGTGACAAGCCAACGGGTGATCAGCCCATTGGGCGTGTGGTACTTCGAGCTGTCGTATATGTATTGTGCAGTACTTTTGGGTGTCGTATTTGTATTATGTGGTACTTAAGCTAAGGTGTTTGTATTTTGAGGTATTAAGCTGTCGTGTTTCTATTGTGTGGTACTTTTGGCTGTCGTTTTTGTATTGTGTTGTACTTTTGGCTGTTGTGTTTGTATTGTGTGGTACTTTAGGCTGTTCTGTTTATATTGTGTGGTACTTTTAGCTGTCATTTTTGTATTGTGTAGTACTTAAACTGTCGTGTTTGTATTGGGTGGTACTTTTGGCTGTCGGTTTTGTATTGTGTGGTACTTAAGCTGCCGTGTTTATATTTTGTTGGTTTTTTGGCTGTCGTGTTTATATTGTGTGGTACTTTTGGCTGTCTTGTTTATATTGTGTGTAATTTTGGCTGTCGTGTTTGTATTGGGTGGTACTTTTGGCTGTCTTGTTTGTATTGTGTGGTCCTTGAACTGTCGTGTTTGTATTGTTCGGTAGTTAAGTGTGTGCGTGTATATATATATATATATATATATATATATATATATATATATATATATTATATATATATATATATATATATATATATATATATATATATATATATATATATATATATATATATAGTATTCAGTATATAGTGAAACACAAATGTTCTGTTTTTGTTTGACGGTACATGTAGATATTATGTTTATATTCAGTGATAAGCTCAGATTTTCTATTTTCTTTTCCTAATGTATGAAGACGTCTTGTTTTTATTTAATTTTAGGTGTAGATGTGTTTTTGTACGTGATGCAAAAAGGCCTCGAAAAGTTCTGTTCTATACAATGTTTTGTTCTGTTCCAAGGAAGATTCAGTATTGCTAATAAGCAACGTTCTTTATTGCCCTGTTCAATATTCTGTATTCAGGATCTGAGCGTATCTAAGCTAGTCAAAGGGGTTCCAGAAACGTGTGCCTGCCCAGACAGCACGCCATGTCTGTACAGACGTAAAGTGATTCATGGGGATATTTGACTGGTGCACGTTTATATCTACGCACTCTGAGAATTTTCTCGATGGCCGAGATGTTTATAAAATGTGGAATTTAATTCAGTTCGCAGATGCAGTAAAATGAAAATAAACATGATAGGGGCGGTTTATGAAATTTCGGAATTATTTGTGTTTGGTTTAGCATATACATGACTTTTGCGGGTTAGTACACTTAGCTCAAGGTGTTCAATAATACATCTTGCTACCCTGATCTCATTTTGCCGTAAACGTATATTTTCTGTTTAAATGCAGATTCTCTTGAATATGTTAAAGATAAGTGGAGATGCCTTGTATTTTTTAAGTGGTATGAGTAAATGTTCAGTTTGTAATTACTGGATCGATTAAATCCTCTGTTTGCATTTTGTGTTCATCTAGATGTCGCTTTAGCATTTAGTGGTACCATTAGATGTTGTGCTTGTATTTACTGGTACAAGTAGACGTTCTGTCATTTAGATGTCGCTTTTGTATTTTGTTACGATGTAGATATTCTGTTTGTATTTACGGGTACGAGTAGACGTTATGTTTGTATTATCTGTCACGAGCAGATGTTCTGTTTGTATTTAATATTTGTCTAGATGTCGCTTTTATATTTAGCGTTACTAGTAGACGATCTGTTCGTATTTGCAGATACATAAAATGTCTTGTTTCTACATTATTTTGTTTTAAGCAGTGCACATAGTTGTTAAGTTTGTATTTAGTCATACATGAAAATATCATGTTTTTATACTGTGGTTTACATTTATCGGTACATGTAGCTATTCCATGTGAGCTGCGTGGCGCTGGAATTATAGTCTTTTGTGATGAAGAACACATCAGTTGTAGGACACTGTCGTACATTTAGATAGGTATTAGAGATATATATTTGGTCCCGTCTGAAAAGAACAGAAAAAGTGGGGTTATCTGAGAAAGAAAGTGTTAGAATAGATTCCACGAGTGAATAGATTAAGGTGAAGATCTGTCTTTGGAATGAGTGAATTCTCTTTCTTCTTCTTCTTTGATCCTTAGCCGCCGACCGTCAAAGCAGTCAGTGGCCATCACGCCTAGTGGCGTCTTGTAGGGCAACAACAAATTGATTCCACTTTGCTCGGTCGGTGGCCATCCTTCGTACAGTGCCCCAACTCTGGTTCATTCTTTGCATCTCAGCCTCCACAGTCCTCCGCCAGGTTGTTTTTGGTCGGCCTCTCTTTCGTTTTCTTTCAGGGGTCCAAAGCATAGCTGTTCTTGTGATGGCATCGGGGTCTCTTCTGAGGACATGACCAACCCAGCTCCAGCGTCTGCCAGCTATGATGGTGTTCATGTCCTCTTGCTTGCTACGAGTTAGCAGATATTGGTTAGTGATGGTATTCGGCCAAAAAATTCGGTGAATTTTTCTTAGGCATGTTGTGTGAAAAGAGGACAATTTCGACATTTCCTTCTCTGTAACTCTCCAGCATTCCGCACCATAGAGAAGCACAGAAAGCACACAGCTCTGATATAATCTTAATTTTTTGCTTGTGCTGTATTGGGAGAACTTCCAGATGTTTAGGCTAAAGAAGGCTGTTCTTGCCTTATTCATTCTGATGTTGATGTCTTTGCCTGCCCCGCCATCTGGTGTTACTATGCTTCCTAGGTATGTGAAGGTATCTATCTGTACCAATTGCTGATTCCTTACTGATATGGGCTCAGGGTTGCTCACATTGAGCGTCATGACCTCAGACTTCTTTAAATTGATGTTCAAGCCCACCTGCTGGCTAAACTTATTGAGTCTATCCGTTTTTTCCTGGATGTGTTGATGTGAATGTGCTAGTAGTGCAATGTCATCTGCATATTCCAGATCTTCCAATGTAGAAAATGTTGTCCATCTTATTCCTCTTGGACTGCCCTCTGTTGTCTGTCGCATCACCCAGTCTATGACTGTTAAAAATAGAGTGGTTGATAAAGGGCATCCCTGTCGTACTCCTGTCTTCACCTCAAAGGTTAGGTTGCTCTGCCCAACACTACACGTAAAGTTGGCATATAGGCTTTTTATGATTGACACTATGCAGCTTGGACTTCCATAAGCCCTCAGTATTTTCCATAAACTGTCCCTATGTATGCTGTCAAAAGCCTTTTCAAAATCAACAAAATTAATGTAAAGCTGTCTTTGCCATTCTGAGCACTGCTATATAATGTTCCTGAGAGTGAATATATGATCTACACATCTCCTGTTCTTTCTAAATCTTGCTTGTTCTTTCCTCAGTTTGTGGTCTACTGCCTTTGAAATTCTCTGTATAATTATCCTGCCTAGTATTTTGCTGGGAACTGAGAGAAGAGTGATTCCTCTCCAATTATTGCAGTCTGCAAGATCTCCCTTTTTGGGCAATTTGACAATTATTCCTTTGTTCCACTCTGATGGTGTTGTCCCAGTTTTCCAGACTTGTGCAAATAATGGTTCTAATAGTTCTGCTGCTTGCTCAGGGTCTGTCTTAAATAGCTCTGCATTTAAGTTATCATGGCCCGGAGCTTTGCCGTTCTTTAACCCTTTGATTGCTGTGATGATTTCTTCTTTTCGTGGAATGTCTGTATTCACATCTAGATCGTTTTCAGCTTCAGGAACATTCAATTGTGTCTCTGGTGGCTCCTTGTTCAGAGTTTCTCTGATGTGCTCTGCCCATCTTGTTTCCTGTCCCTCTGCTGTTGTGATGAGATTACCTTGCTTATCTCTTACTAATGTAATATTATTTGCACCTCGTTTTCCGCTGATGAATTTAGTTATTTTGTATACTGTGCTTTGTTCATTTCTCAGTGCAGCCTCCTCTGCCTGTCTTGCAAGATCATCTAGGAAATTCCTTTTGTTGGCTCGGGTTTGGCGTTTAACTTCCTTGTCCAGCTGACTGTACTGTTCGCTATATAGTTGCTTTAACCTGGGGGACTTCGCTTCTGTTTTCTTTCTCTTCATTTCCTTTCTCATCGTTATGGTGTTTAATGTTTCTGGCGTTATCCAGTCTTGCTTCTTCCTTTCCTGGAATCCCAAGCATGATTTGCTGCTTTCTTTGTATATTGTTGAAATGGTGTTGAAATTCTGATCTATATCTTCAGTCAATGTCTTTTCCTGACTTTTGGCAAATTGATATCGTTTCTTTATGTCGGCCGCAAAAGCTTTTCTGGTAAGGGAGTCCTTAAATTTGCTGATGTCAAACCTTTACTGTGTAGTTACAGTTGGTGCAGCTCTTCTTAGTTTCACTTTCAGTTTTGCTACTACTAAATGGTGATCACTTCCCACATCTGCACCTCTTCTTACCTTCACATCTTGTAATGCATGTCTCCATCTACCGTTAACCATGATGTGGTCTATCTGGTTTCTGTCCCGACCATTTGGTGATTCCCATGTTAATTTGTGAATTTCTTTATGTGGGAAGAGTGTTCCTCCAATGACCAGGTTGTTAATGCTACAGAAACTTATTAGTTTATCCCCATTTTCGTTTGCTGTTCCGCTGCCGCATTTCCCCTTTGTTCTTTCATTATATGTATTGTGTGTACCAACTTTCGCATTGAGGTCTCCCATTACTATAACAAGATCATATCTAGGTGTGTCTTCCATTTCTTTCAGCAGTTGTTGATAGAATTCATCCTTGACCTCCTCATCGCTATCATTCGTTGGTGCGTAGCATTGTATTATTGTAGTGTTGGTGAATCTCCCTCTCAATCTTAATCTTATCAGTCTGTTCTTGATGGGTTTCCATTCCAGTAATGTCCTTTCTATTCCTTTCTGTAGAATAATGGCTACGCCTTCATTGTGCTGTCCATCCTCTCTTCCAGAGTAAAGTACTGTTTCTCCTGTTGCTGTTTTAACTTTTCCTGCCCCTGTCCATCTGCTCTCGCTTATCCCTAGAATGTGTAACCTATAGTTTCTCATTTCTGCCGTGACCTGTCTTAGTTTACCTGTCTCGTACATTGTCCTGACATTCCAAAAACATATTCTTGTATCCTGTTTTGCGGTCAGGACATCCGTTTTCATGTCAGTGGCTTCCTTTCGGCTTTCACCACTGACAGCCATACGAGCCACAGACTCCGAATGTCCATCCCGCAGCAAAGTTTGTTCATTTATTGTTGTTTCCGTAACTTCATTGTTTTTTTTACACAGACAGGGGTGTCAGCCCTATGCTAAAACCCCCAACCTGGAGGACCAGGGTACCAGCTTTTGTCTGACCCCTACCCACACAGACCAGTCCAGCTTGGTTGAACCTACCAGGAGTAAAACTCCCACTGGCATAGCTCTGGGGATTGTCAGGGTACGCAAGCTGCCATACCGCTACAAGGTATAGGTACCATTGATGGCAGAGTTAATTCTCTAGTCCAGCCTATCTAGCATGGAAAAGATCTGTGTATGTCCCTCTCCCAAAGAAAGGCAATCTAAAACTGTGTACCAACTATCGTACTATTGCTTTAATAAGTCATGCCAGCAAAATCCTCTTGCGGATTATCATGAAGAGGATAGAAAGAAAGTTCGAACATGAAATACATGAAGTACAGGCGGGTTTTAGACAAGACAGAGGTACGAGAGATCACATTTTTAATGTGAGAAACATATTCGAGAAATGCAGAGAATACAATGTAGATCTTCATGCCTGTTTTGTAGATTACACCAAGGCCTTCGACTGCGTACAACATCAGAAATTGTGGAACATCATGAGAGACATGGGGTTTCCGGCGCATTTGATCCATCTAATTGAAACACTATACCATGAAAAACAAGCAGCTGTCAGAGTAGCGGCGGAAACTTCAGGATGGTTTGAGGTGAAAAGGGGAGTAAGACAGGGTTGCATCCTCTCTCCATACTCGTTTAACATCTATGCAGAAAATATAATGAGAAATGTTCGGAGTGACCAAGAATGTGAACATTGCGATCCGTTCACAATTGGTAGAAATGCGATCCCAGAACTCAGGTACGCAGATGACACAGTTATTCTTTCAAACAGTGCCAAGGGACTAGAACAGTTAATCCTGTCTGTCAAAAGACACAGTGAGGACCGAACCTTTTTCTGAACACAAAAAAAAAAACAAAGATAATGTCCACAGACAAAACAAGATGCCAACCAAAAATTGCCATCAATGATGAGAAAATTGAAAATGTCACCAGTTTTGAATATCTTGGCTCCATAATTAACAACAATGGAGACTGCTCAAAAGAGGTCAGAAGGAGACTGGCCATAGCAATGCAGAGGTTAAATAAAATGAAGAACCTATGGCATAACCAGCAAATTAATAAAAGTAAAACTTCTGAGAACGTGCATCTTTCCGGAAGCAACATATGGATGTGAATCATGGACCATTACTCAAACATTAAAGAAAAAAATCGAATCCTTCGAAGCAAAGTGCTATAGAAAAATTCTCAGAGTATCTTGGACCAAGAAGAAGAAAAATATAGACATCATACACGACCTGAACATCGAGGAAAACTGGCTCATAAACAATATCATGTCCCGGAAACTGAAATATTTTGGCCTAAACAATATCATGTCCCGGAAACTGAAATATTTTGGCCACATTAAACGTCATAGTGGCTTGGAGAGAGCAGTGAAGGAGGGTATGGTACCTGGAAGGCGAGGCAGGGCCGACCAAGACGACGGTGGACACAGGACATTGAAGACACATTGAACATGACAATGGAGGAGGCAGGAGGGCTGGCTAGAGATCGAGAGTCTTTCAGGCGGGCTGTGATGAGAGCGACGTTCTGCAAAGGACATGCTACATGATGAGATGAGCCTATCTATACGACTATCTTTTGGTGATAGACAATCTATCAAAACCTCCCTATAAATACAATTATAAGTTAACTACTCTCTCTCTCTCTCTCTCTCTCACACACACACACACACACACACACACACAGAGAGTTATGTGACAACAGGACTCACAAACGTGAAAACTATGGTAAATGGAGATTGGGGCTGACCAACACCATAAATTAAGTTTTGTTTAGTTTATTATCACTTAAACTTTACAACATGAAACATACAGAAATCAATATAATCATTGTGTACAGACATAGGAAAATAACCCAATAAGTGCCCTCCCCTCTTGTTGAGAAAAGATCCCAAAGAAGTTAATAACCCAAAAGGTCAAGGGTTAACACTAGGGTATAGAATAGACAGTAAAGCAAAGAACAAAGTTCCTAGTTAATCTATCCCGTAAATAACAGTATTTGTAAAGAAAATAAAGGATGGTACAGTTTCCGTAACGAGAACGTATTCACTCTCACTCTGTCATTCGTGGCCACATCAATCACGCCTTACCTAATACTTGGTTAACAATCTCTTGAACGTAAACATCAATGTACATGTATCATAATCCAGTGTTGTGCTTCTCCGAAGTGAGCCCCAGTTCCTCCACGAATAATTAATTTTCCTAATGGGGAACGCCTACTTTGGTGGTGGGTTATTGGATATGAAAATGTCACATCAGATAGTTCTTGTAGCAAAATATAAACCGCGATCTAGTGTTCACAGTAGATAGTAGACAGTACTTCCAATAGCTAAAGGAAACATCTGGTTGGTCACTGTTAATAAAGATGATGAGGGTATATCCTATCAGTTTTTCTCTCTGGGGTTGAGTGCCGATTATGAAACAACCTATTTTCCTGGATAAATTCACTAGGAAACACGACTGTCAGAAGTCGGGAAAAATGTTATATATATATTTGGCCACAGCGGGCTGATAAAACTGAATGCAAAAAATCTGGGTATTTTGTATGTCCAGTTATGATTAATCTTATTGTTTATATGTTTGATCTTTCTCTGAATGAAGCAAGAGGACCGAATAGGTCAACATCGAAGACCCGATAATAATAAGAATTGTTACTGGTGCTATTAGACCGCTGGCAGCTGGTTTGTGATCAGCACTAAATTTGGAAGAAAACAAAACATTTAACCGGAATATCAATATCCTATACTATCACGTGTAAGGGTATGATCTCTTATCCTCTCCGTCATCTAATTAAATTAAAAATCACACGCGTCTTAGCCTATCTTATCACGCTTTGCTCAACTGGTACGGGTTGGGTTTTAGGTATGCGCCTTTCTCCTCCCGCCCGGTAAAACACTCAGCGCACAATTTCCATGCTAATTTAATTATGACTACTTTAACAAATATCGCTTGTCATTACTAGCTATTTGTTTCGCCACATGATATTACACTAGTCACTTATATAATTACACATAATGAATTAGAAGTGAATTGTATTCCGTCAATTATCAGTTGCCTAGTGTATTTATTAGTCAATTAAAACATCTCTTCCTGGGTGATAGCGGATGATTAAATCTACATTACAAGTGAAACAAAATAGCTATGATTTATTTAATACGCTAGTCTTAGCACCTAGAAAATCCCATTGAATTATAATGATAAACTTAACACATTAAATCACGTAAATGCTAATTTCTATTACAGCAATCAGAATTGAAACAATCTCCTCGGAATGCTATAACACAATTTCACAATGGCTCTAGAATAACGAGCTAGATTATCCAAAATTTCTGAGCGACTAGATAACTGACTTTGAGAGGACGGAGTATTTATACAGAAATGGTGTTATTATCACTAAAGGGTGCGATAATTCACGCCTTCGGCCGTATCAGGGAAAATCAACGAATTCGACTCCCGAGGTAAAGGATTTTCCTGTTCGCTCGCTCGCGATGCCGAAACGACATCACAAGACCTGGCCATGCAAACAGGCCTTCTTTGATTTCGTCCCTCTGCCGTAGATCAAATAATTACGTCCCCTGGGATCACGGACATCAAACGTTGTCGGTAAATATTATTATCGCCCTTGCATTTGCTACCGACGTCTGATCTGTCACTATCGATGATTGACATCTCAGCTCGCTTGAGAACTCAGGTAAACACCCCGGTTCTCTCCCCTCTTGTTAAGACTGTCGGGTGCGAAAATTTGTAAACGCTCATTAGCGCATGTAAACAGGAAAAATAAGCGTGGCTTCACAGTGAGTCTATAGACAGCGAATTGCGTGGTTTTTGCGTAGCAAAATTATGAACCTTAGATGGGGAAGCAAAGGTGGTCGGATCACTGTGGCTATATTTGCATATATATGTGACAGACACATCAGTTGTAGAACACAATTGATGCAGGGCACATTGACTGTTTGACACATAAACTCTAGAACGTGTAATTTGTAAGACATATTACTTGAATGATCTATTAGCTGTTGGACATATAAATTGTATGAGAAATAACTAATAGGACATAACACCTTGTCGTGAAACGAAGTGTAACCCACTACTTTGTTAATCACTATGTCGAGATACAGATTTGCTTCAACCAATCAACGATCAACGTTCACCAGTCTCTGAGACAGAATAAATTAACGGCCATCTTGTTCACGCAAGATGGCCGATGAAAACTGAATAAAATTAGGCTGTATGAGACCAGGTACAAAACCGGAGGAAACCAATCAACTTGCTCCGCCAGGAACCAACCGAAAGCTTTCCTCAAGTAGTTACTCTACTATATAATCGGGCGGATTTTATGCTAACCACGCAACCCCGAACTTGACGCCAGAGATACAGACTGAAGAGGGAGAAGCTGTCACCTTGATTTATGGTAACTTACCTGAGGGCATCGACCTGCAACCTACTTCACTAAGTCGCGTCAAAACCTGGCCAGTTTAAAATCTTAGGAGGGTAAATATTTTTACGATAACCGTTGGTATTTGTTGTGTGTCATTTATACTACCTATCAGGTTACTGATTGTATCTTGGGGGGAATTAAGTATAATGATTGTATTTCCTATTATGATTGAATAGACGAAGACTAATAGGACTCATACTTCAACCTATTGTCTCCTATACTTCAATCTATTGTCAGTCTATAACTTCAGTCTATTGTCTCTGATAATTCCAAACTGTAAATATAACCAAAACAGTCCTTGTTAGGACTCAATCTATTGTCTCCTATAACCTGCAATATAACCAAAACAGTCCTTGTTAGGACTCAATCTATTGTCTCCTATAACCTGCAATATAACCAAAACAGTCCTTGTTAGGACTCAATCTATTGTCTCCTATAACTCAATCTATTGTCTCAGATAAGACCAACTGCAATATAACCAAAACAGTCCTTGTTAGGACTCAATCTATTGTCTCCTATAACTCAATCTATTGTCGCATCTAACTCCAATCTATTGTCTCCTATAACTCCAACCTGATATATCACCAACCAGTCCTCGTCTCATATACTCCTATCATAAGAACATAACAATATTGTTAGGATATATGTTACCAGCTATTGTCAGAGAGGGCGTGATATAGTATAGGGGGAAGGACATTGTTGTATCACACCTAGGTGTACATATTATTGGATTTATTCATGTATTGATTTATATTATGGGATGTATTCATGTATAAAATGTATTCATGTATTGAATCTATATTATTGAATGTATCCATGTATTAGTTTATCAGAAAGAATGTTTTGCAAGTAGACACCTGTCTTGTCTCGCTATTGCTAAATCATACTGAGCCATGTTGTCATTCATCCCACATGCATACATCGGAGACACGCTCATTTCACTCACACTAGAAATAGGTGGGCTTGAGGACAGAAATTAGCCCCTATTTTTGCTTTGTTACAGGTTTAATTGTGTCCTAAAAACCTGAGGTCGTATGTTCGAGTCAATCCCGCTGCCTGGAACTCCGCAGGAGCATAGAGGTTGACCAGACTCTACATCTTTGGTCCCCCTCAGTCTTGGGTGGGCTAAAGGAACGATACTCTGCCGGTGGTGTGAACCAAACAAAGAAGAACAGACTTAAGAGAGATGAGTACACATTAGTACCATTTCTGTCGGCATTGTGAGCATAGAACTGTCAATGAAGAAAACGTGAATTAGCGTAGCAAGAGACAATAATAAGATCATAGTGGATAAATTATACGTAAATAACAGCATAGCTGATAAACGTTATATCCTTAATTAACAGCATAGCTGATATAATTTTTGTTCCTATAATTGGAAAACGTGTTGTAATATTTATAAATATAAATATTTGTAAATCATATGTAAACTTACCAATTCATTTCATTCCATTTTTTGCAACATTCACCTTTCTGCACCAGAGTAGATAGTGTATATATACTAAATAAAATATAAGGAAATTGTATTTTGAACGACTTGTCAATTTTATCATTGTTAAGTAAAAATCTGTTTCCTTGTTTATTAATATCACAGTTAGTTACACAGCGGAGGTGGCACTTTATGTCGGTCTCCTCTCTACTATTGTTTCGAGATCAGAACATTCACAGCCGTAACTAATTTGTGATACCAGTAGTTCTCTCAGACACTGGGACTTCACCATTTTCTGCAGGAATTCTATTTCTGTAATTGTCAGTACTATACTGATCCAAGAGCCAAACAAAACCTCTCGCCACACTGGGGGCTCGTTCCTGGGATATTTCTGTATATCTTGAGCCATACTTAGTCTATTCATCTATCTACACTCTAACTTGTGCCAACCATAGGTAACATAAGAAAGTAAATTTTTTTTTGAGAAAATCATTATAGGATTTTTACAAAATTATTTTCTTAGGAGGAGTACCATTTAGTACTCAGTAAATAGTTGATGCTCACAAAGTTGCACGGAAATTTTTTGTTCATTTAAATTAATTAAGTTTAATTACAATAATTGGGTTATAGTAAATATACATACCCTATCTAAGTAACGCCATGGCTGATCTGGTGAAGTTCAGGACTGCAATCATGCAGATGGGTAAGGAATTAAATATTACAGGTGATGCTCTCACTCAGTATGTCACAACAGAAGTGGACAAACATATGGATAGGGAAGAAAGAAAGTTGCAATTAGAGACTGAAGCAAGGAAATTAGAGGCTGATAGAGAAGCAAAGAAATTAGAGGCTGAAGAAAGGCGGTTGCAAGCGGAAGCTGAGAGAGAAGCCAAAAGGCTGGAAGCTGAAAGAGAAGCCAAAAGACTGGAAGCTGAGAGAGAAGACAAAAGACTTTAAGCTGAGAGAGAAACCAAAAGATTAGAAATTGAGGCCAAGAAATGGTAGGCTGAAGCTGAGGAAAGGAAATTACAAGCAGAGAGAGACCATCAGTTGAGATTAAAAGAGCTTGAAATTCAGGCAAATACTGGCAATAATGGTGGTAGCTCACCTCACTCTGAGAGTAGCTCCAGCCAGAGCACCTCAAGTGGGGCCATGAATTTTCATCTGGACCCATTTGTTGAGAAAGAAGACGCCATCGAGTCGTACCTGGATAGATACGAAAGATTAGCCACTACCTATGGCTTAGTGAAAGAAAAATGGAGTCTTAAACTATCTCAGGGATTGAGAGGTGTGGCCTACGATGTGTATTTGAAGCTCTCAAGAGATGACCAGGAAGATTATGAAATCCTGAAGCAGGCACTGCTTGTGAGATATGAAAAGAACTCAGAATCATATAGAAAGAAATTCCGAACAGCTAAACTTCTTCCAGGAGAAAACTATCACCAATTCTCTGCTAGACTGGAAACCTATTTGGAAAAATGGAGTAGTTTAGGAAAGTATCAAAATCTGAAAGAAATGATAATGATGGAGCAAATGAAAGAGTCCATGCCTCAAGAAATGAGGAAGTTTATCATGGAACCAGGAGCAGAGAGATTGGAAGATATTGTAACTGTTGCTGAGAGATATCAAGCAGCTCAGGCAGAATTATTAGGAAATAAGAAGAAGCAGGGTGAAAACTTCAAATCATCACAAAACTATACCAAATATGAACAAAAGGACCATACCACAAGGAACAAACAAAGATTTGACCAAAAGGACAAAAACCCTCTAAGATCGGATAAGACACCTTACCGGAAGGAAGGAAAGTGGTGTAAAACTTGTCTAATGAGTAACCACAATACTGCGGACTGCAGAAGGAAGAATCCTCCTCATCATGCTGCATGTCTTACAACAGGGAATCAGGGAAGGAAGGAAATGGCAGTAAGTCAGAAAGACTTCCATCATCCCCCTGTCTGTGGGGAAGTGACCGTGAATGGCACTCAAGTACTGTGTTTATATGACACAGGATTGGACTTTGATTCAGTTGTGTGCTCTTCTTTAGTGAGTCCTGACCAGATAACCACAGAAACAGTGGAAATCAGAGGACCGATCAAGGGAGCAAGAACCATGACACTACCCATAGCTCGAATCAAAATAAGTTCTCGCTATGTGGAAGGAGAAATCAAAGCAGCAGTGATGGACGACCCTATTTACCCTTTGATTTTGGGGTGTAGGTATGTTTTCCTTGGAGAACCTATAAAACCTGTAGTTATGGCAACAGTCCAAACCAGGGAAAGCTCCAGGAAAATGGAGGAGAATCCTATCAATACTCATTCAGAAGAGATGAAAAAGGCTCAAGCAGCAGACAGCACGTTGAAGCCTTGTTTTGGCAAATTGCCTAAAGCACATAACCCTCCAGAGAAAGGAAACTTGTATATGAAGAATGGCCTACTATACAGAAAAGCTGGAACAGGACCTAAAGGGCATGGACAGCTTGTAGTGCCAAAATCTTACAGGGAGAAGGTTATGACGCTAGGACATGCTATACCCTTCAGTGGACATATGGGAATAGGGGCCACTGGACAAAGGATAGCCTGTCACTACTTCTGGCCAGGAATTACAGAGGACATAAAAAGATATGTAAGATCCTGTCCAGAATGCCAAAGAGTAGCTCCTAAGCATAGGACTGCACCAGCAACACTGGGAGAAATGCCTATTATGGGAACCCCTTTTGAACGTGTTGCAGTAGATATTGTTGGACCCCTCACTAGGACCAAGAAGAGAAATGCTTACATCTTAACCTTGGTTGATACTTGCTCTATGTGGGGAGAAGCAGTGGCCTTGTCAGCTATAGATTCAAAGCACGTGGCAGAGGCCCTGTTGACAATATTTACCCGATTAGGTTTCCCGCATCAGATATTGACTGACAATGGGTCTCAGTTTAAGGGAAAGCTAACACAAGAAGTATTCAGGATATTTCAAGCCAGGCACTATCATTGTAGTCCCTACCATGCCCAAGGGAACGGTCAAGTAGAGCGGTTCAATGGTACGCTAATTTCAATCCTTAGAAAGCTGGCGAGTGAAAAACCTGATACTTGGGATACATACTTACCCGCTGCACTATTTGCATATAGGGAAGTACCCCACAACTCAACTGGATTGGCTCCAGCTACATTGTTGTTGGAAGACCAATAAAAGGTCCACTGGAAGCATTGCTGCGGACATGGACTGATGAAAAGGCAGAGGAAACAGTGACTTCCGCATACCAGTACGTCAACGAGTTGACATCTCGATTGAAAGCAGGTTGGAAACTGGCCAATGATAACTTAAGACAGGCCAGGAGGAAGCATGCTGCGTACTACAACAAAAAAGCAAAGGATAGGGAACTGGAGGTGGGTGAAAAGGTGTTATTACTGTTGCCAAGCAGCAATAATAAATTGCAGATTGGATGGCAGGGACCCTATGTCATACTGGAGAAACTTTCCAGGACCAATTATAAGATTGACAAGAAAGGAAAGGAGAAGGTATATCATGTCAATCTTCTTAAAAAATACTATGACAAGGAATCATCAGAAGTTGCACATATTATGACCCTAGCCATTGCAACAGAAATGCACGGTGAACCACTTCACTCTATGGAGTATCCACTCACAACTACAGAGGATTATGTTCAAGTAAATATTAGTGAACATTTAACTCCAGAGCAGAAGAAGAGGGTTCAGAAAGTGTTGGAAACCCATGCTGATGTGCTCACAGATAAACCAGGTCGTACGAATCTGTTAGAGTACGACATGAAGGTTACCGACCCTACCCCAGTATGCATGAGAACATACCCTATACCCTATGCGAAAGCCCAAGCACTAAGGGAGGAAGTTGATTATCTGTTGAAGGAGAAAATTATCTCGAAGTCAGACTCTCCCTATAGCTCAAGTGTGGTGCTATTGAGAAAACCGAGTGGTGAACACAGGTTATGTATTGACTACCGGAAGCTTAATGCGATCACAGAATCTCAGGTGGACCCATTACCTGACACCAACCAGCTGTTCTCTACACTGAGTAAGGCTAGGTATTTATCGAAGGTAGATCTAAGCAAGGGATACTACCAAATACCAGTGAAACCAGAAGTTAGGAAAATGCTGGCATTTAGTACATCGGACGGACACTACGAGTTTAATGTACTACCCTTTGGGCTGAAAAATGCTCCAAGTATCTTTTCAAGAATGATGAGGAAATTATTGGAACCTCTACAAAATCCCCATATCACTAACTTTATGGATGACATTCTTGTTGCTACAAACACATTTGAAGAGCATATAGTAGCGCTCTCCATGTTGTTTGACAGACTGAGAGAAACTGGATTGACTGCACGTCCAACCAAGTGCTATATCGGTTGTAAGGAGTTGGAATTCTTAGGTCACACTATTTCTACAGGTCATATGTCTCCTGACCCAAAGAATATAGAGAAGCTAAAGAAGGCACCCAGACCTCAAACGAAGAAAGATGTGAGATCATTCGTGTCTTTATGTGGGTTCTATCAGAAGTACATACCCCACTTTAACTCTCTGTGTGCAACATTAACCAACTTAACGAAGAAAGGACAGCCTGACAAAATCCAATGGAATGCTGATTGTGAAAAAGCTTACACAGAGCTAAAAGCAAAACTCACCAGCAAACCCATCCTTACACTACCCGATATCACACAGGAATTTGTATTAAGAACGGACGCTAGCAGTATAGGTATTGGTGCAACTCTCTTGCAGAAATCAAAAGCCCAGCCGGAGGAACTTTTACCAGTCGCCTACGCCAGTAGGAAGCTGAATGCAGCTGAGTTGAATTACTCGACCATAGAGAAAGAATGTTTAGCTCTAATTTGGTCCATCAACAAATTTTCACCTTATCTGTATGGGACACACTTCATTGTCCAAAGCGATCACCAACCTTTAACATTCTTGGCTGCATCTAAAAAGCTAAATTCGAGATTGTTAAGGTGGAGTCTGCTTCTGGCGCCTTATTCCTTTACCGTGAATTACATTCCGGGAAGAGACAATGTAGGAGCTGATTTTTTAAGTCGACACCCTAGTACTCTGGAAGGACAGACGCAAAAGGATTAACCACAGCAGGGGTTTACACGTCAGCTATGACAAGTCACAGCTAGGAAAGGAGGGGGCTATGTCGTGAAACGAAGTGTAACCCACTACTTTGTTAATCACTATGTCGAGATACAGATTTGCTTCAACCAATCAACGATCAACGTTCACCAGTCTCTGAGACAGAATAAATTAACGGCCATCTTGTTCACGCAAGATGGCCGATGAAAACTGAATAAAATTAGGCTGTATGAGACCAGGTACAAAACCGGAGGAAACCAATCAACTTGCTCCGCCAGGAACCAACCGAAAGCTTTCCTCAAGTAGTTACTTGACTATATAATCGGGCGGATTTTATGCTAACCACGCAACCCCGAACTTGACGCCAGAGATACAGACTGAAGAGGGAGAAGCTGTCACCTTGATTTATGGTAACTTACCTGAGGGCATCGACCTGCAACCTACTTCACTAAGTCGCGTCAAAACCTGGCCAGTTTAAAATCTTAGGAGGGTAAATATTTTTACGATAACCGTTGGTATTTGTTGTGTGTCATTTATACTACCTATCAGGTTACTGATTGTATCTTGGGGGAATTAAGTATAATGATTGTATTTCCTATTATGATTGAATAGACGAAGACTAATAGGACTCATACTTCAACCTATTGTCTCCTATACTTCAATCTATTGTCAGTCTATAACTTCAGTCTATTGTCTCTGATAATTCCAAACTGTAAATATAACCAAAACAGTCCTTGTTAGGACTCAATCTATTGTCTCCTATAACCTGCAATATAACCAAAACAGTCCTTGTTAGGACTCAATCTATTGTCTCCTATAACCTGCAATATAACCAAAACAGTCCTTGTTAGGACTCAATCTATTGTCTCCTATAACTCAATCTATTGTCTCAGATAAGACCAACTGCAATATAACCAAAACAGTCCTTGTTAGGACTCAATCTATTGTCTCCTATAACTCAATCTATTGTCGCATCTAACTCCAATCTATTGTCTCCTATAACTCCAACCTGATATATCACCAACCAGTCCTCGTCTCATATACTCCTATCATAAGAACATAACAATATTGTTAGGATATATGTTACCAGCTATTGTCAGAGAGGGCGTGATATAGTATAGGGGGAAGGACATTGTTGTATCACACCTAGGTGTACATATTATTGGATTTATTCATGTATTGATTTATATTATGGGATGTATTCATGTATAAAATGTATTCATGTATTGAATCTATATTATTGAATGTATCCATGTATTAGTTTATCAGAAAGAATGTTTTGCAAGTAGACACCTGTCTTGTCTCGCTATTGCTAAATCATACTGAGCCATGTTGTCATTCATCCCACATGCATACATCGGAGACACGCTCATTTCACTCACACTAGAAATAGGTGGGCTTGAGGACAGAAATTAGCCCCTATTTTTGCTTTGTTACAGGTTTAATTGTGTCCTAAAAACCTGAGGTCGTATGTTCGAGTCAATCCCGCTGCCTGGAACTCCGCAGGAGCATAGAGGTTGACCAAACTCTACATCTTTGGTCCCCCTCAGTCTTGGGTGGGCTAAAGGAACGATACTCTGCCGGTGGTGTGAACCAAACAAAGAAGAACAGACTTAAGAGAGATGAGTACACATTAGTACCATTTCTGTCGGCATTGTGAGCATAGAACTGTCAATGAAGAAAACGTGAATTAGCGTAGCAAGAGACAATAATAAGATCATAGTGGATAAATTATACGTAAATAACAGCATAGCTGATAAACGTTATATCCTTAATTAACAGCACAGCTGATATAATTTTTGTTCCTATAATTGGAAAACGTGTTGTAATATTTATAAATATAAATATTTGTAAATCATATGTAAACTTACCAATTCATTTCATTCCATTTTTTGCAACATTCACCTTTCTGCACCAGAGTAGATAGTGTATATATACTAAATAAAATATAAGGAAATTGTATTTTGAACGACTTGTCAATTTTATCATTGTTAAGTAAAAATCTGTTTCCTTGTTTATTAATATCACAGTTAGTTACACAGCGGAGGTGGCACTTTATGTCGGTCTCCTCTCTACTATTGTTTCGAGATCAGAACATTCACAGCCGTAACTAATTTGTGATACCAGTAGTTCTCTCAGACACTGGGACTTCACCATTTTCTGCAGGAATTCTATTTCTGTAATTGTCAGTACTATACTGATCCAAGAGCCAAACAAAACCTCTCGCCACACACCTGTAGGATCTATTAGTTGTAGGACATAACACCTGTAGGATCTATTAGCTGTAGGACATAACACCTGTAGGATCTATTAGTTGTAGGACATAACACCTGTAGGATCTATTAGTTGTTGGACATAACACCTGTAGGATCTATTAGCTGTAGGACATATAAATTGCTGGACAAATAAGTTGGAGAATAGATTATTTATGAGACACGTGAATGTAAGACACGTTAGTTGTAGGATAAATGAATCACATTACACTTTATTTGAAAAGAAAACACATAAGTTGATAACACACAATTTTTAAGACACATTAGTTGTAGGTTTCTTAGTTGTAGAACATGGGTCTATCTTTGCGGCCAAACTAACGAATTCATGTATATTTTTCGCCAGGTACGCAGAGACGGCGCAAGTTGAAAGATTCTCCTAGAAGGAAAAAAAAAAAAAAACAAGATTAAAAAAACAAACATGCATATAACGGGGAACAATAAAAAAAAAAGAAAGCCCCGCGTATTTTCCGTTTGAAAATGTTTGCACACAGGTAGCGGAGCTAATTTTGTCAAGCAACTTAATTATTGCACAGTCTGTACATAAAAATATGTCTACACCCTGATGAGTAATGTACAGCGAGGTTTGAAGATGAGTAGACGGAATAAACGAAAGTATGAATAATAAGAAATAGTGAATGAATGAATGATAGAAGGAAAGACAAGGGAGAAAGAAAGAAATTCTGAGTAATCGGATGAATGATTAATTGATCATCATCATCAGGTGCCATCTCCACAACGATGGTGGCTGCAACGGATCTCCAACGTCTTCTGTCTCTTGTCTTGGTGGTGCACTCTGATGGACTCTTTCCTGTCTCTTGTCTTGATGGTGCACTCTGATGGACTCTTTCCTGTCTCTTGTCTTGATGGTGTACTCTGATAGACTCTTTCCTGTCTCTTGTCTTGGCGGTGCACTCTGATGGACTCTTTCCTGTCTCTTGTCTTGGCGGTGCACTCTGATAGACTCTTTCCTGTCTCTTGTCTTGATGGTGCACTCTGATGGACTCTTTCCTGTCTCTTGTCTTGGCGGTGCACTCTGATAGACTCTTTCCTGTCTCTTGTCTTGGCGGTGCACTCTGATAGATTCTTTCCTGTCTCTTGTCTTGATGGTGCACTCTGATGGACTCTTTCCTGTCTCTTGTCTTGATGGTGCACTCTGATAGACTCTTTCCTGTCTCTTGTCTTGGCGGTGCACTCTGATAGACTCTTTCCTGTCTCTTGTCTTGATGGTGCACTCTGATAGACTCTTTCCTGTCTCTTGTCTTGATGGTGTACTCTGATAGACTCTTTCCTGTCTCTTGTCTTGGCGGTGCACTCTGATAGACTCTTTCCTGTCTCTTGTCTTGATGGTGCACTCTGATGGACTCTTTCCTGTCTCTTGTCTTGATGGTGCACTCTGATGGACTCTTTCCTGTCCATCTCTTGGTGTTATCTTCCCACTTAAAGGAATGTCTTCCCAGAGGCGTACTAAGGGGGGTGCGATGGGGGCGGTCCGCCCCGGGTGACAGCCAGGATAGGGGTGCCATTGCACACTATCAAGATATTATTTACTGTTAAAAATGTACTTGCGCGTGTGTTTCTTTATAGGGGCAGGGGGTGTCGAAGGTAGGGCCGCCCCGGGTGCCAAGTACTTTAGGGACGCCTCTGTGTCTTCCTATTGCACACGCCTTTAACTCTTTCTTCTATAACGGTCTTCAGTAAGGTGCTACGTCTTTTTATATGGCCAAAGTATTTTAGCTGCCTAATTTTAATCCCCATCATTAATTCTGTTTTCATTCCAAGGTTTTCTAGCACCACCAGGATTGAATGAAATAAGTCCGAAATAATTAATAATTGAGTGATAGAAAGAAAGAAATAAGGCTGCATAAACAGCATAATGAATGATATAAGTCAGAAAGAATGAATAATTGTATAATTAAACTAATGATTGAATTGATAAATCGATGACAGAAATAATGAATGAATGAACGAATTAATTAATTAATGAGTAAATGAATGAATGAAGAGCCGTAAGAAATGCCGACTGAATGATTGAATGAATGCTAGAAAGAAAAATTGAAAAAAGAATGAGCTATGAGTGATAGCAATAACAAAGAATAAATGATTTAATAATCACAGAAGGAACTAGCGAAAGAGCGAATTAATCATAGCAAGAAATAATGGAGCAGATAACAATATAGACTAGAGGACAAACAAAAGAAATACTACGAGATTCAAATTGCCCGTTGTAGGAAGTGTTGCTTTGAAATGTCTCTAGTACTAATCTAAACAGGTAATAAAAACAATTCTTCCAAAACATTGATCAATCTCTTGTTAAACCTGACAAGAATATATCGGCTGTTTCCATCTACTGGATGACACAGATAAGGATATTTAAAAAACAAGACTACATTAGATTTTAGCATTGACTGCGCATGTCTGTGAATACCTGTTCTACACATCTGGAAGTGGGGGAGAGATGGGTGTGGGTTAAATGTGGCATCTGCAGAACAGGAAAGGGAGAAAAGAAAACCACAAGCAAGTGGTATAAAATGTGCGTGCGAGGTGTGAAAATCTGGCAGATAAAGGTAACTGGTCTTCGAGAGGAGACAGGTAAATGAGAAAGTAATATGGAGCAGGCAGAATAACATGTGATGATTGAAAGGCTATGCGCGTGCTGGCGGTGTTGTCAACTTCTGCGCCTTCTTTCTACTGTTTGTAAATATGACCAGGGTCGGTATTAGTAATTGCGGGCCCCGACTTGGAGCATTTTAATGGGGTCCCTGGACTTAAGATTATTTCACATTAGATATATATTGCAGTGCCATTCTCTAACAGGCGATCATTAATTGTTCTCAGTATCTCTCCCTTATCCATATCTAGTGTCCCCAGTATGGGTGCTCTTGATGCTAGTCTGTCAGCTCTCTCATTACCACATACCCCAGCATGACCAGGACAGTACATCCGCGCCAGCTCTTGTAGACTTGAAGCTTCTATGAATGTTTTCCATTCATGCCGCTACCAACCACTTTGAACCTTCCGAAGCATGGACTGAGAGTATGACACCATGATGGGCATTTGTTAATGAAGTTTCAGTTATCCACCTTAAGGCTGTAGTAACAGCCTCGACCTCCATTCTCACGCTGGAAGTTGTTATCTTGTAAGCCCCGCTATGTTCGGCGACGATTCTGCTCTGTACCCGAGCAGAGAAGCCCCAACCAGATTTCTCACCATGGATCACAGACCCATCTGTATACACCATGGCATCATCCTCCCCGGAATGATCATGTATCAGTTAATTAATTTCCAATTCTGCTTTTCCATTCCCCTAATTTCTACACCAATCATCAAGGTTAAGACAGTTGGAATTTGGCATCAAACGTAAGGCTAGTAGAGATGGACGTATGAGAGGATGCATCCGTCGTGTTTACAACCAGCGAGCTACAGGAACAGTTAGCATTCACAATCTTCGACATATAATGATGGAGACTGAGCACC
Source organism: Oreohelix idahoensis (assembly GCA_024509875.1). Lineage (NCBI taxonomy): Eukaryota > Metazoa > Mollusca > Gastropoda > Stylommatophora > Oreohelicidae > Oreohelix > Oreohelix idahoensis. Next base: position 898,863 of record JAMPIV010010005.1, read on the forward strand.
TATGGGTTTGCCCGGAGTGCAATGATGTCAATTCTGAATAACAATTACACATTATATATCATGGATATATGCTATTACACTGTTAGTGGCGTAACTAGGGTTGATAGCGCCCAGGGAAAATAATGAGATGGCGTCCCTTGATAATTGTTCTTTAAGATTCTGGCTGAATTATTATATTAGTACTCAAACCGGTTACTCGTTATAATACCGGTTACAAAATAGTAAAAACAAAATACACGTTTATTGTTAAAAAGTGAAACTTATATTATTGCTAATATATAAATTTTCTAACAATAAACACGTACTTATTTCTCACTTTGTCATTGCCATTTCATTTTAGAAACTGTAAAAGCTACCAGTACGTATGTTAAAAAAAAAATGTTACTGGTATTTAAAAAAAAAACAAAAAAAAAAAAACTCTGAAAACAACAAATGAACTGTCTGTTTATTGTACTAGATATTTAAAAATGATTTGAAACTACACACTAAAAATTGATTTTTTTTCAACTTTAGCTGGTAGAAACTGATCAATAATGTCAATAAACTTTCTTGTTTCAATTTCCTCACGTTGAAAACTGATCAAGGCTAAAGCAGAAAGTCTCTCCTTCCCCATTAAAGCTTTCAAATATGATACGATCAATATTAACTTGCTAAAAGATCGCGCCCAGTTGGGAATTGAAATTGTAACAGTGAGCATTATCTGAACATCACCTCTTAAGTTTGTAAAAAAACACATTTTCATCTCCATACTGAACAATAAACACGAGTTCTTCTACTTTTGAAATCTGAACATTTTCGCGTCTTTTCAGAAGCATCTTACAATCCTGGATTTCTTCATAAAGTTGAAAACCTTCTATGTCTGTCTTATAATATTGTCCAAAGTTGAGACAAATTTTCGTCAAGATATTTAGGCCAATATTGCTGCTGCTTTCATTTGAGTCAAACAATAATCCTTTAACGTCTAAAAGAAATCCACATTTTGAATTCACGTCATGGAGACGGGCAAACCTTTCTTCCATTTCATTATGGAGGCGATCAATAATTTCTTTGTCTTTTCATTGGGCATTGTTTCGTCCTTCTCGGGGGTCTTTTACTTGAATATCTCACATTAATCACACAGCCTCAGCCCTTGCTTCAAGATATTCACCGGCAAATGATTCTCGATTGCTCAAAAAATAATCATGAAGGGCTTTTAAATCATAAGCACCATTCTAAAAGTTCATAGTATGATCTTGGAAGTCAGTTTTTAAACACGATCAATCCGAACAAGAATTTTGTTCCTAAATCCAAGCACAACGAAAAAAAAAACCAATGTCAAAATTGGATTCAGCACCTGCTTTGCATCACTTCTTGTATCAACAGTCCCATTTTGATCATCAGTCATGACTTGCAAGACGTGAACTATAATATCAGAGCATTCATGAACGAGTTCCACGGCCTATGTTATAGAACTCCATCGAGTTTCAGACTCAGATTTGACAACTATTGGTATGACATCTTTTGCCAACGGAGAGCAGAATGAGAAAATTATGAATAAAGTGACTCAGTTGCACACAACAAGTCACCATCAGTGTATCATGGGTAGCAGACGCACTCCAGCCAGATTGAGAGAATGATTATCACAGTTCCCAAAAATAGCTTTCCTATATATTTTTTTAAATAATCCTCTGTTGAACACCATTTTTATAACCATCCATAAATGCAGCATTGTCATAGTACTGAGACCAAAGGTATTTTGATGGCATTTGGTTTTTTCCAGTTGCTCAAAATCACTTCCACGATGTTTTCAGCATTCTTTTCTTTTAATTGGATAAATCCAAGAAAGACTCTCTTACATGAATTGTTTCCTCCTGAAAATCAATATCAACATAACGGACTGTTTGTGCCATTTGCTTCGATGTGCCTGATCTGGAGCAGCGTTAAAAATGAGGTAAAAATATTTGATCTTATGGATGGTCTGTAACAATTGATATCATCAGCTGAATAAATTCATTCTGCACAAAAGGTGAGAAATATGATGTAGTTCCAGGGTGCTTGTCCACATTCTGAGATGTTCTTTCGTGACATGATCAATGTTTGCCAACAATTTTAGTGACCCCGAGGAAACTTCCAATATTACTTTCTTCTTTTTGCCTAAGGCATTACTTGTGGACTAATAAGCGAGGTTCAGATTTGCTATACATTTAATGCATTGGAGTATTATGAGGAGAATATTCCGTCATTTTTGTTTTTCTGTTGCAGTTTGTGTTTTGTTTGAAACTCTACGTCAATGATTCCTCTGTTCTCTAAAAGAGTTTGTTTGAAAAGCTACGTCATTGATTCCTCTGTTCTCTAAAAGATTACTATTCATTTCCTTCCATTAGTTGAAACTAGCATCGGTAATTATTTTTTTTTCTTTTTGCATTTTTATAGGTTGTGAACCTTTGTGGTGCTTTCCGGGAATTTCCTGCGCCAAAGAAGACTGATGGTCAGTCTGAGAAAAAAGCAACAATAGAAACAAAGGGCTGCCTTTTTTCTGAAGAATAAACAAGCCAGGAGCTCAAAACTTCTCTAAATCCTTTTCCCTACTTTCTTTTAAACCGTCGTTTATTCAATGATCGCTTTTGTGTGGTAAGAACAGGTCTTTCACTATTTTAAAAATACTTCGAACCCATTCTGCTAATTTCTCTCCTAAGTGAATCTGACAAATGACTTTCTTTGATGCCTCCAAGAATTCTACATCATGATACTAAATCGCATCTGGTATGATCTGGTCTGTTTTTTCTTGCTCTTCACTGACCAAGGTTTCAGTATCTTCTGACCTCTTGAAAGAAACGTCTGACCTTTTGAAAGACACTTCTGGTTCTTGAAAGACACTTAATTTTACTTATGATATACTGGTGGGCTGGTCAATAATCATATATGACGCAGTTACTGCTGACGAAGTAACAACTTTCTGCTTATCAAAAAAAAAAAGGCCTTAAAGCCACTTGACTTATTAGCTTCTTCTTCTTCTTGCATTTTCTTGTCCTTGATGCCTTCTGTTCCGCTCATTCTTTCTTTCCGTTGTTGTTTTACTTGTTTTGTTTGTTTGTTGTGTTGGTAATATTCGTTTTATGGTAAGATTTTCTGGAATAGATTTTTAAAAAAAGAATGAAACATAGTGTGTTATAACCGTAACAGTAACACAACTATCTTGAGCCACAAAATAAACACTTACTTGAAACCCAAATTAGGAAAAGAAAAGCAAGACAAAACGTTAATATATTAGCGATGAATACCACGTGCACAAACACACACACTGTTGTGAAATGAACTTCGATAAATCCGATACGGAACGAAACAGTCTAAAAAAAGGGGGGGGGGGGCGACGCCATCTAATCGTGACGACACAAGAATATACAACCTTCTCTTAGCCCTCATTCCTAAAGCTCAGCACTTCCAAAGACCGTTCAATGCGCCCAGAACGTTCGTCCCTACATCTTATATGCACCTCACCTTTACTTCCATTCCTCCTTTTACTGAAACATGCAACCCTACGTTCTTGAAACTGCTCACTTCCTCCAACCTCTGCCTTCCATACAAACACCACACTGGTGCTGTTGCTCTTCTATACAACACACCATTACCTGACTCTTTCCTACAATTATACATATCAAAACATAAATGTGAAGTGATATAAATGGGATTATCATAAATGTGAAGTGGGATAACAACGGATTATCATAAATGAGAAGTGTCATATTCGCATTTTTAAACAATAAATATTGCACTCCCTAAATTTGGCGCACATGGCACGTGCTCCAGCTGCTTCACACTAATTACACCACTGTACACTGTATTAAAAATAAAATAATACATTTATTTATTAGCCATATTTTGACATTAAAATGTTACAATTAACCTTATACTTACAAGGCATTAATTCTTGCTATCTTTTTTCAGAAATGCTGTCGAAGTTTGAAGTTATTTTTGTTTCAGCACATTGCAAGAATAATAATGCAAGGCTTTAGAGTCTATATACGAGCATGTTTGACCTTAAATAACATATCAGTCAATCAATACCCTTTAGCTCCCCAAGGAGCATAGGCCTTCAACAAACACATGCCAAGTCTTCCTGTCCTGTGCCATCCGCTCAAGTTCTTTCCACGTTTTCCTCATCATTTTCACCTCTGTTTCCAGCTCTCTTCTCCATGTGTTTTTTGATCTACCTCTGCTTCTCTTTCCCTGTGGATTCTAGATCAAGGACTGCCTTGTAATACTATCAACAGGTTTCCTCAATGTGTGTCCTATCCATCGCCAGCGTCTTCTTCTCAACTCTTGTTCCATTGGCACTTGTCTGGTTCTTTAAATAACATTTGATCCATTTTAATTTGGATATCTTTCCATTGACGCCACTGTGACTGGAATAGTTAAAAATATGCGTACATCAATAACAGAATTGAAATCCTGTAGCAGTCTCATTCACACTCGGTATTTCTATATTTTCATAGAATTTTCCAGCTATAAAGAAGGAAGAATTGTCTTCATTGCTTCCATTTCTCCGACAAGGCCTTTTCCCACATGCGGCACAAGTCTAAATATAAACACAGTCGCTAGGGTAGAATGGAAGACTGTTGTATAAGGAAAAATATCGTCCAATCAAATCAACGCACACTCTTGTGTATGTCGCGAACGATTTGCAAATGGCGTAATGGCAGCAGGAATTCTGTGTTAACGGTACCATGGATTTACGTGAATTGCAAACGAATGGAGTGAAGAAAGAAATGGAATATATTGCATTTTATGAAGGAGAAGACCATGTAGTTATATTCAAAAGGGATAGTTGCTATGTGTCTTAATTTCAGAGATATTCGGGGTAAAATAGGTCCGCAAGTTAAAAGTTATTGTGAAAATGGTCTTCGAAAAATTACTACAATTCGTAGACAAAACTAATTAAAGAAAACCAGAGATGCAAAGGAAGCTATGGATCGTCCCAGTAAAAGGATATATAGATGGTAGTAGATTTGAGGGTTGAGAAGAAGGAACATGTTTTCTGGACCAAACGTACACACCTGGCTCAAGTCTGCACACCAAATATAAAAATAAACAGTCTAAGAAACTGTGACCATGTATTGCCCTCCGATACGCCCGCGCTCTCCTTATAAAAAGGACAGCAGCGGACTTTTTAAACTTTACACACACACACTCAAGCAGAAGACAGATAAACTGAAGGAAGGAGACGCTTGCCAAGGCTAAAACCTTTTACCATCTGTATGCCGTGCAGCTTTACCTCACCTAACTGAGTCTGTTCTGTACTTTGCATCTATTCTAGAGGGTATGTAAATTTATGAATAAGTAATTTGTTTTATTGCAGGTTATTATGTTAGAATGGAAATATTATCAGGATCAGACCAGAGGATTAAACTGAAATTAAGTTGTGGAGGTATAAAGGAATTTGATGCATACCAACGTTTATCATGAATGTCATTAGGAGTGCTCAAATAAAAGTTATTATACTGGAATACTGGATTTGGCACTCCAGAATGTGAAAGGCGACGGTAGCATCATGATTTTGTATAAAATGTATTAGATTTTATTCATGTATTAATTAGAATGTTTATGCAGATAGATACCTGTCTTGTCTCGCTATCCTGTTCAGAACTGATCCATGTATCATTCATATACATGCACACATTCTGAACACTCTCATTCATGGACACGTAGGCTTGTGGAACCTATGACCAAAGGCTAGCCACTTGTGACATATTGTCTCCAGGTTAATTTGTGTCCTACTAAAATAAGAGGTCTAGAACTTAGATCAATAGTGACTTCTTGGACCCACACAGGAGCATCATATATTGCCATCTATATTCGAGTACTCTGCCCCATCTGTGCTTGGCGGCCTGGTACAAGACCTACAACTAATACTGCTGTGTAGTATTACTAAAGGACATTCACAGAACTTAAATGATAAGTATTCAATGTGAAAAATTCAAGCAGCCATTGTGAGTGGTCACAGCAAAGTAACTATTGTGTCATGGTGAACAAATTGTTCTAAGGAATTAGACAAAATAAGAGACGATTAGTATAAAGGAAAATTTAGATGAACTTTACGTTCTGTTCTATTTGCAAGATTCAAGGAAAGAACGTTTGTTTAATTAATGATTGAAACTCAGCTATTGAATAATTTTGTAATTAACCCTTTATTCATTCAATTTTCATCATTTGCATCATTCATAATTTGCACAAGATGAAAACAACAAATAGATGTTTTGTGATGGGCGGTGGAATTGTCTGCTCTTAGTTTTGCTAGGTCGGTCGCGTTTCTCGTCATTCTGACCTGTCTACCTTCTGTCCATCAAAAATTTACGCCCCCTTTTTCTGTAAACGTTATCTCTAACAGGGATACTTCTGTTATCTTGTCTGTCAACCAGCACTGTAGACCTTCTTCATGCATATATCTCCTGGCACGCGCATGGCGGTGTGTGATCAAACAACCCTTTTTTATCGGTCCCCCGGGAAACTAAATACTTCCCGGGTCTAATTCGAGAAAACTCAGGGTAATTTCTCCGTTCCTTTTAACGGGAGAGAGCTTTGATCTTGGCCAAAAGTCACCACTCACAAACGCCAGCGCCGTGCTCACGTTGCGTCATCCCGTCGTTGTCTTAAGAACGCAGGAGGAAACGCTGTGGTTAGCGTACGTGGATTTATGTTTAATCGGGGGGAGATCAGAAGATCTTGCGTCTTATTACGTGCTAGTACGCTGTTTCATCTCGAACGGTCCGCAAAAGCGAGCCAAAACATCTGGCATCATCTGTTAGTACTTAAGTGACTGTCCCAATAATTCTCTATCAGTCATGCTCTCGGATTCTCTAGCATGCGTGAATCTTATCCTTCATGTTGATAGCAGTTGTTAATTACGTCCGTATGGAGATTATTCAGTGAAGCTGGTAAGAGCGAATTAATTGTTTTAAGAGTTATCTGGAGTAGTAGCGTAGAAGATTTTATGCAGATATAATCTACCCAGAATTACCTATTCTATTGCTTAAAATAATTAATTCATAACGAATAGTAACTTTCGTAAGATCACAAGTGATTTAACGTAGCGTGCCACCAGTTTTAAACTCAGCTTAAGACTTAACAGACAGGAAGCTAGATAATCTGGTATAACAAGAAGACATAGAGAGATAATGTGTACTGACAAGAAAACGGGAGAGATAAAATGGAACTGACAGAAGGAAGATGTACATATTGCACTTTTGATTATTGTTCTCTTCGATGTTTATCAATTAATCCTGAGTTAAGTGTTAAACTATCTTAGTATTATTTAATTTTATTTCCCACGAACATGTCGATTACGCCTGTTAAGTCTGTAGCACGACCGTGTTGTGAGGTGAATGTCTGACCTCGCTTAGCGAGACTGTCCGTGTGTGTGTTACGTTCTCACGTGAACTTACCACCAGATCATCGCATTCGGATAATATTCGTGTGCTGGAATTAAGCTTATTTTCCAGTTCACCACCTTTTGTTCACTTGAAGTTACTGCAGTAGTCGCACCGTGGAAGTTACATGTTACTATTTCCCCCTGGAGCTTACCTCCTGTCAAAAGTGGATTACTAAGTCCAGCCGGACAGTGTTGGCTCACATAAGTTTCTTTTCAGTTTTATAATTTATCACCTACTAAGGCAAACACGGTCGTCTAATTGTATTGGACTGGGGACCTCCTTCCGACATTGTTTATTTTCAGTGAAGGTACACGGGGTTTATAGTGGATTTTTTTATGTTCGCGTTTTTCCACATTGGATGCTGTGCAGCTTTTTTATGGTCAATAAAAAAAACCCAGAAAAATTATTATTGTGCTGGTCAGAACGCCTTCCTTTTAAATGTCATGTTGGTGTAGTAACTGTAGTGTCCCTAACTGAGTATTAGATTAAAGTCTTTTACAAACATGGGAGGGCGGGGCAAGATTGTCTTGTTAAAAGTTAGTCTAGTCACCAGGTAGGCTCCAGAGACATATCTTCTCCCAACTTTGCACCCGTGATTCTATTTTCTATCAATTCACACTTTCCCTTTAATAGTCTGTCTGACCTCAGACTGAATCAATCGTTCTACTTATATCTACCTGTGACATACATATAATAAATGATTCAGTAATTTTATTTCTCTGACTTGTCAAATTTATATTGTTGCATTTTGAATGTTACTGAATTGTTGATTATCACAGGTTAGTTACTAGCAAAAGTGGCATCTTAGGCTTTAACTCTAATCTGATTACTATATGAAGTAGAGACCTTCACAGCCGTGACTAACCTGTGATACCAGTGCTCTTTTCTGACACTGGGCTATATTCTTTACAGACAAAATTCTTTCTCTGTTCAATCAGTAACTACTACTGACAACTGTACTCATAAAAACCTTTCGCTACACACAACAGTTGTTGGCGTGGTTCTAATACCTTCACATCTGGACCTTAGAGCTTGGTTTTGGACGTTGTCCAATGCTGCTTGGGTGGTTTTACTCATTGCTGACTACAGAGGTAGGTTATTATCCATGGTTGATCTAACATATTCCAGGTACAGCTATCTGACATTTACTTTTTCTGTTCCGAGATAGTGAAATAACGACATGCCGTTAGATTTTGAATATTTCTCCTGCTGTCAAAATATTGTGATACAGGATGTTGAACATTTCTCCATTTGTCATATAACTACAATCAGTCAGTTGTTGAACACATCTCCAACTGTCAAATAACTACACCAGTCAGATGTCGCACACATCTCCAACAGTTAAATAAGTAACTACACCAGTCAGATGTTTAACACATCTACAACTGCCAAATAACTACACCAGTCAGATGTTTAACACATCCCCAACTGTCAAATAACTACAGTAGTCAGATGTTTAGCACATCTCCAACTGTCAAATAACTACAACGGTCAGACGTTTAACACATCTCCAGCTGTCAAATAACTAAACGCCGTCAGATTACTACAGCAGTCAGATGTTGAGCACGTCTTCAGCTGTCAAAAGACTAGTGCCGCTAGACGTGTAGAAACATTTTTTTCCATTTGCCAGAAGACTCTGCGCCAGGCGCTGTTGATGAACAAGCGCTGTCAAAAGATTTCAACCCATGATATGTCGAACTATTCTGTAAGCTTGTCACGTGACCCTCTCAACGCCTGGATCGGTCACGAGGGGCTGTTCACGTGACATTCACGTCAGTGACACTTTTACAAATAGACAGTTCAGGAACGAACCTGGAAGGAGACAAATTAATTGAAAAGACTGTTCCGTTTTTTTTTTTTTTTTAAGCTTCTCCCGAATCTTTCGTCTCGAGTTACATTTTGTATCCGCCATCGATTTCCCGGAATGGCAACTTTTTTTAAAACCCTTTCTTCTAGTATCCCTAACTGGGAGTGCAAGGAATACATTTTGTGCACGCATAATTCTTGATGCATGTTTCTGCACTTCGGTACAGTAGAACTCCATTTATCCGAACCCCAATTATCCGAACATCCAATTATCCGAACACTTTGTCCAGAAAAAAAAACCAGGTGCCACCAGTCACGTTAGACTACATTTCTGAATCTTTTGATGCGGCAAGCTTCAAATGTGTGCGAACAATTTGTAGAGGATGGGATGGGCTAATGGTCGGTCGCTTACATACAGGAAGTCAGTTAGATCATTAGATCATAAAGTCAGTTAATATCTGGTTTACCAATCCAGTGTACGTGTGCGTTCTAGGCAGAACACTGGCTAAACAGACAGTTCAACTTAAAATAATTGTCTCTCCTACTACAGCAGAATAATTTTGGTGTACAAGTATTTCTCTGTGCGATATGGCATCTTCCAGTAAGCCTAAAGCATATAAAAGGAACCGCAATGTTTTGTCAATTGAAACGAAAACAGAAATTATCGAGAGACTAGGAAAAGGTGAAACTGTGTCTTCACTTGCGAGGATTTTCAATGTTGGGAAAGCTACCGTCTCTGACATCAAAAGTAACAAGGATAAAATTATGAGTTTTGCATCGAAATTGGATAGTGAAAATGGGTCGAAGAAACGTAAAACCATGAGAAATGCGAAAGATTTGAAATTGGAAGAGGCTTTGTATATATGGTTTGTGCAAATAAGAAGCAAAGGGGAACCTATCTCTGGCTCTATATTGTGTGAAAAGGCACTTCAGTTCAACAATCAACTTGACGGTCCTCCTGACTTTAAGGCTAGCCAGGAATGGTTAAGAAACTTTAAATCTCGTCATGGCATACGAGAATTGGAGATTCAAGGGGAATCTTTATCTAGCGATGCAACTGCCGCTGAAAATTTTAAAGAAACACTCTTGGCTTTTTTGGAAGAAGAAGGTTATTCAGTCGATGATGTGTATAATGCCGATGAGACTGGCTTATACTGGAAATCAATGCCTCAAAAATCACTTGCATCTCAGCGCGAAGCAGCTGCCCCTGGGTTTAAAAAGTGCAAAGAGAGAGTAACAATTTTGGTAGCCGCGAATGCCAGTGGAAGTCATCGTTTACCGGTGCTAACGATCGGCAAAGTAAAAAAAAACCACGTTGTTTAAAGAATGTGACATGTCTCCCATTGTGCTACAAAGCACAGAAGAGTGCTTGGATGAATAGTGAAATATTTCTTGATTGGTATACAAATCAGTTCATCCCAAATGTGAAGAGGTTGAGAGAACAAGAAAAGAAAACTGGAAAAGTAATTCTTCTACTGGACAATGCACCATCTCATCCAGAGACGGATACATTGAATGCAGTTGATGCAAATTTTAAAGTAATTTTTCTGCATCCCAATGTAACAGCACTGATTCAACCAATGAATCAGGGTGTTATAGCAAAGCTTAAAAAGATGTACAAGAAGGAAGTCCTGCGTCGTTTATTGTTGGCCGAAGATGAAGAAAGTGTGGTGGCGTTTTCCAAAAAGCTCAATCTCAAAGACTACTGCTATATGTTAGCTGATGCTTGGACCACCCTGTCACAAGATAATCTCAACAAGGCTTGAAATAGATTGCTTGGGAAAAAAGTAGGAAATGAAACTACTGCAGGGGACACAAATGATGATTGTATAAATGAAGTTGTGGAACTGTTTCAAGCAATGCCCAGATTTTCGGACTGTGACAAAGATGATGCACACATGTGGCTAGAAGATGATAATGATTCTGGTTTTCAGTTTTTGAATGACGAAGAAATGTTGTCTTTTGTGCAAGAAGAAAACCAAATACATGTAGTGACCGATGATGAAGACTCCTCAGAAGTACATGATGTACTTGTAGATTATGAAGAAAACCCAAAACGTCGACCAAGTCCTGAAGAGGCCTTTATAGCACTAGAAACCGCGATGGCTTGGTACGAGCAAGAAGATGACAGCTGTTCTACACAGATTGTGCTGTTGAAGAGAATGCGGGACTTAGCAGCCAAAAGGAGACTATCCAGTTTGGTGCAAAAGAGGATTCCTCATTATTTTAAATAGTGGGCTACATCTGTGCAAGTACATGTATACGTAGGTTGCGCGTGGTTTTGAATCGTTTGTAATGTTATTTTGAAAACATTTCTCTTTCTTAAAAAACATAATTAATACAAGTAGTACATGCACTGCTGTGTAATAAAAGATTTTGGTGATACGGTGATCTAATACAGTGTGGGTATTATTATTACAGTACAAGTAAATATGTTTTGTTGTGTATTTTGCTTGTGATGGTTAATTATTTTTAGAAATACGAGCGTATGTGTACATGTACTCAATACATTATGTAATCCAATTATCCGAACATTTGATTATCCGAACGATTCTCGGTCCCAAGGGGTTCGGATAAATGGAGTTCTACTGTATATGAAACATGAACTAGTACATGAAGATATCTCTGTTTATTCATTCCTTTCTCCCTATGGTGTAGGGAACCATCGTGTGCAAATGCTCGTAGACAAATGCTCCATTGTAGGAATCCTGCACTAAAGCGTTTATGTGCTTCTGCAGAAGTTCTTTCTGTGGTGTTGTGTTTATATGATGAGGCTGACAGCCCCACGTACAACATCATACAAGCTGCTTTATACAACATGGCTCAGGGAGCGATATTTCTATTCTTTCATTGCCTTCTCAGCTACAGCCCCCCCCCCTCCCCCGCCCCGGGGTTAGGTGGGGCAAAGCATGGCTTACTGCTGACGACGATTAGATTCAATTTTCCATTATTGTTATGCGGTCAATACTACCAGTAGTAGTAGTAGTAGTAGTAGTAGTAGTAGTAGTAGTAGTAGTAGTAGTAGTAGTAGTAGTAGTAGTAGTAGTAGTAGTAGTAGTAAGAAAATGGCGTACTGCTGACGACATTTAGATTCAATTTTCTATTATTGTTAAGAAAACAGTAATAGAAGAAGAAGCACAAGTAGTAAGAGTGATAGTAGTAGTAGTTATTGTCGTAGTAAGAGTGATAGTAGTAGTTGTTGTCGTAGTAAGAGTGATAGTAGTAGTTGTTGTCGTAGTAAGAGTGATAGTAGTAGTTGTTGTCGTAGTAAGAGTGATAGTAGTAGTTATTGTCGTAGTAAGAGTGATAGTAGTAGTTGTTGTCGTAATAAGAGTGATAGTAGTAGTTGTTGTCGTAGTAAGAGTGATAGTAGTAGTTGTTGTCGTAGTAAGAGTGATAGTAGTAGTTGTTGTCGTAGTAAGAGTGATAGTAGTAGTTATTGTCGTAGTAAGAGAGATAGTAGTAGTTATTGTCGTAGTAAGAGAGATAGTAGTAGTTATTGTCGTAGTAAGAGTGATAGTAGTAGTTATTGTCGTAGTAAGAGTGATAGTAGTAGTTATTGTCGTAGTAAGAAAATGGCTTTCTGTTACGAAATTTAGATTAATTTTGTATTATTGTTAAGCAAGCAGTAGCAGTAGCAGCAGTACCAGTAGTATAGTAGTAGTAGACGTAGTAGGATTATTAAGGTAGTAGAAGTAGATATAAGTATTAGTAGTAGTAGTTGTTGTTGTTGCTGAAGAGGTAGATGTATTAATTTCAACAGAAGCAGTAGTAATAACAATAGTGGTAAATATAATAGTAATAGGTGTAGCCGTCATAGTGGCAGTAGCAGCAATACAAGTAATAGCAATAGTTGCAGTAGCAGTAGCAGACTTAAGTGAACTGGTAGCAGCAGAAGTAATAGCAGTAATGGTATTAGGAGTAGTAGTAATATATGTAAAGCAAAAAAAAGCAGTAGTAGTATTAGTTGTAACTGTCGCGGTAATCAAAATGGCAGTAGAAGCCGTAGTAATAAATGAAGTATAGGTAGCAGCAGCGGCAGTAATAAAGTAAATTAAGTAGAAATAAAAGTTTTGGTAGTAGTAATGTCAGTTTTTGTTAAATGTAATAACTAGCCTACAGAATGCTGAGCTGTCGGAAGACTGGGTACACAGTTACCTACAGCCACTTATTAAACCTGAGAAAGACGCACACTGCTCAGCAGTTATCGAATTATCACACTGCAGAATGTCTGTGGCACTCTATGGTAAATTACGTGAAAAGATAGTCGCGAGACAAGTAATAAGCCACCAAGAAAATGTACTTATCCTTCCTGATACCCTGGATAGCTGTAGGCCCATAAAAGTGACTTAAGGAGGAAACGCTGGAACATTTGCATATGATGTGTACGTGAAAGAGAAATAGGTTGGATGTTGCAACTGACCTAGAGTATGCGTATTACAGTGAACTTTGCAACCTTAATGGACTGTGTAATGGCTTGGGGTATAAACCATGTGACGTGGGTGTCAGATCCAATGTGCTGACGCCCAGGACTAGCCAACGGTTCTCCGCTAGCACGGGTGTTGTTAAACATATATACGGCTAAAGTAGCCACCATTCAACCACCAAGACTGAGACGACCATTAACTTTCATAGTTGACATACCCATATGCAGGAGTGGATGAGGCAGGAAATGCCTTAAAGCATACATAAGAACTAAATGGTTTCTAAATGGTGTGAGCAAACTGGTTCAAAAGTCAATCCCAACAAGGCCTGTGGGATGTGATGCTCCTTGAACAACTCCTTAGTGAACACAGATTTTACTCTCAATAGGCAGAACATTGAGAGGCAAGACACGCTGAAATATCTTTAGAGCAACGTTCGATCGCTGGCAATCGTACAAGTACCATTTAGAGCTAATCTTACAGAAGGGCAGGCGACGTCTGGCAGCCCTAAAAACCATGGCCCCTGCGCACCTGCAGTAGAGACTACAGTTTCTCCTGTATCATCAGCTAGTCAGATCTGAGAATGTTCACGCTGTCCGTGTCACAATGTGAACGACTGGAAAGCATTCAACATGAAGTGATGCGTTTAGACTTGAGCTGTAATTGATACTCCTATTGCGATAATGAAATAATTTGCTTGAATTGCTGTTGATTAGCTCCAGCTACGTGAAGGCTCCAGGCAAAATCTTACATGCACATACACACAAACAAGATTCCCCTGCATGCGAACATGGCTGAAATCAAGGAAGCAAGAATACAGAGAGGTATGTGATAAATGGCAGAGGCAAAGGCTGCGATTGGGCAAGTTGAGAATATATCCATATATGACTTTGCGAGATGAATGAGAATTGTAACGGCAGATTGGAAACTGGGTCCAACCGAGACGACTTAAACTGCTTGCTCTGGGAAAGGGGGGGGGGGGGGGAAGGGGGGGGGGGAGACTGTATACACCTCAAGGGGAAAACCAATGCCTAGGTACAGCTTTACTTAATATTTTGTTGATATAAAAAGTTAGTTGCTTATCCTTTACAGGACGTAGCAATCAACCCAGCTTTTATTGGCTGTTTGTGATTTTTCTAGGCAATTTTTTTTTCATTCAGTAGTTTGCCATTGCTTTCTGAACGGTACGGCGCTTATACCATTGTTAAAAATCCACACAAAGCGATCTGCTACCAAACCGTCTGCAGCAGGTTTCGAACCTGGTATATCTGTATTATGAAACTGCGTTCATATCCATTAGACCACAGACTAATGATATAGTAATTAACCTGTTTGTTTTGTCCAGTAGTTTCGTTTACAGAACAGCAGAAGCTGGGAGTCGTCAAGAGCTACGCTGTATTACCATCTGAAAACAAGCCAAGGATAGAAAAAGCAAAATCTCTATTACACCAAAGAATCTTCAATCACTTCGCGTGCCCTTACTGTCAACTGCAAGTCAAAGAGTCAGACCCTGCAGTGTTTTCTAAGCTAAAGCCTTTCATTTAGTTAGATATCCTATGCATAACTTGGATTTTTTTAATTGCTCGATTAACTTCAAGCCCCCTGGCTACGTGCACTATGGGTCTATGAACTGCCCAATGGAGGGGCAATACATCAGAATGATAAGGTTCCCCCCACCCCCCGCCCCCCCCCCCCCCCCCCCCCCCCCCCCCCCCCCCCCCCCTCCCCCCCCCCCCGTTCGTTCTTTACACATATTTTTAGACAACTTACAAATTAAACAACGAATTTTGAAGAAGAAAAAAATGGGACTTGATAGGTTTATTATACAGTAACAACAAAAATATTCATTATTATAAAAAATATAACTATTTATAACAAGGTACAGCTACAAAGAGACAAAATTTGATAAAAATTCATACATATTTCATATCATTGCATAACATTTTTGTATTTGGGATTAGCCGCCCTAAACAGAAATTATCCGTCTCTTGTCACAAAGTCTTCTGTTTTCGCGGCTCGAGTGAAGTGCGCTTGTGTCGCCTGCTTGGCGCCGTCTTTTGTCTCATTATTGTATGGCGTTTCCATTTATTGTCTTCCATTGTGCCGCTACGTAGAATTACTTGCAAACTACGTTTGTATCCTTTAGGATACTTACCATTGTACAGTCGTAGACATGTTTTAATTTGTCCCAAGTGGGGAAGGGGGAAAAGGGAGAAATACTGAAGCGGTTGATATGAAATAAAGGTTTTCCATGTCCTAAGGGAGGGGAGATCGCCCCGTCGCCACCCCTTTGGATCCGCCAATGGCTACGTGGGTATATTATTCATACCTTGGATTATCCTTGGATTAATTTCAAGCCCTTTTTTATTACAACGACAAAGAAAGACGCTTAGAAGATCAACGGCCTCATTATGTTAATTAACTTTGATTTTTGTACTATATGTATGATGTCTCCGACAACATTATTTTTATAAGATGTATTACTTATTAAATTAATGAAGTTATACAACTAAAATCTAAATATAGAGTTAGCATTGTGTGGTGAAGTGGGATGTTATAAATATTTATAGGGGACTTAGTGTACTGACTGAGATCAGCTGTGAAGGTATCTATATCTAATAAGAGTAGTGTATTATAGATAACCTTACTTGCTGCCACATATATATATATATCTCAGTCAGAATTATTCTGGAATAGTGTGATGACTACGTTGTATGTCTAGGGTATGTGTATGATGAAGTGTAAGTCATAACAACAACAGACAGATAAACAATTTAATTTATTCCACCACACTTGACAACACTGTGACACTCACATACATAAAACACTCTACAAGGATATCTTAAAGGAGTCACTGATAACTTTTCAAATAACAATATGTATTCATTTCTGTCATGAATGAATATGTGTCCTGATTCAAATACAAAGGGAACCAGGAATCACAATCAATTTTAATTACAAGTTATATGTACAGAATTTATCAATATGAATATTGTAGTGACATATATTATTAAAAGTATCCTATGTGTGTCAGTTGTGTAGCAGTAATATGAGGTAATACTGGTTTTGTTTTGTTCAAGCTCTGTTGGTATTTGTCATCATGACTTCAATAGTTTGTCTTTATTGGAACTAGTATTGGAGATGTTCTCAGTTCCTGATATTAAAACAATTTACTTCCCCTCTTAAGTTTATGTTACAATGTTATTTTAAGATGGGGGTACATAATTTTGAGCTCAGCTGGCCACATCAGCTTATCTTGCGTGATGGCGGCAGGAAAGGACTCCTCTGCTCGATTTCTCCCCTGTGCTCTGGAGACACCTCACTGATAGCTAAATGGACCAAGGAGTATGCTGTCCGACTCTGGATTCAGCAAAGCTCTGACCAGGTGCTGCTCAATACCATCAAGACCACGGTCCCTGAAAACAAGAAGGATGTACCGTCTACTTCATAACTAATTTACACTCTCTTTTTACACTGAGCACAATACATCACAAACATTGAGTTCAGAGCGTTAGGCCAACTGTCAGCTTCATCTGAAATACTTTATACCAGTATTAACCTCCTTAATGGTTACTACGCCTCTGCACTTCCAGCATTATTTCTTTCTAGTCAATCATCTAGGTGTCAGTGTACTGTTTGGCCATTCCATGCCGTTTTACTTTCCTCCGACACCTTCTGTTCAGGCTGGAGCATTATAGGCTTTACATCATTGTTGCGTGATAAATTCTCGCAACATCGTTTTATTTCAATATCTGTTTTATAACGCAAGGGCAACAACTGCTTGAAATCTATAGTCACTTTTCTCGGTAAGCATTTGTCTTCTCGCGTTAGTATCGAATGCAGTTAACTTTTGAGCTGTGGTCATTTTTGCGCTGGACTGCGCATGACTTGTCTTGTTGTTTTGTCGATCGGTTTCCGCCCACCACTAGTGGGAGTGAGCGATTTGGAATGGCGAAAGAGATGCCTCGTTGAAGAGGGGATCTCCGCTATTTTTGTTCTGTCAGGGATGTGTAGTCCTCTTATGGATATTTCGTTTAGTCGAGATAATACCTCTAGTGTTTTCCCACATGTCGGGAGGCGTGATATTTCTGTGTATTTCATGAAAGCAAGGTAAATTGACTTTTTTCATTAACTCTATCGATTTTGGGTCGTGAGCGATTTCGATTCATAGCCTGTCTCCGAAAGTCGTCGTCACGAGATGTTCTTTCCCAGCTCACATGTCGCTGCATTGTACTGCATCGGTTGATGCAGGTTCCAAGGACCATTACTTGCTACTTTGTTAAATGAACTAGGTTTAGAAAACCTTTATTATCTAGAGGATATTCTTGAGGACATTATTTATACTTCGGCAGACGTGTCTGTCTTGCTGAAGTCAAACTAAGGAGAGTGAACTGATCTCATACATCTGGTTATCTCCTGGCTGTTATAGAAAGGATGGAGTTGTTCATCTGACTACATTTACAGCACTTTGAAATATAACATGCATCTGACTCATCATTGTAATGCTGTCTACCGTTTATTGCTGTATTGAATGTTGCTGTGATAATGACTGTTTGATGTGCCTACACATTTGCGTAACCATTTTGTCACTGTGGCGTCCACAATAAATAATGAAGAAAAACGTCAACGGCTGTTTCAAGACTCATTGACTTTATACGTCGTGAGTTTACTGACGTCCTATGTGGATTGCCCTGTTATTGTTGCATGAACATTGTTTTGACTGAACACATCTACACACTACACAAAACCAGACATGCGGATGCCATCCATCATCATATGGCATCACGCATCATTTGGTGGCCATAAGCTGGTTTGATTCTGGTACTAGCAAACACGGGGTCCCTTACCCACTTCATTTTCAACAAGAATTCATCAGCATCCTTCAAGAAATTAACATTCTTCAATACAGTCAACATCTTCAAAATTTTCAAAGTACTCGGCGTTGCCCGGTAAAAGTCAAAATTTCAACTTTTTGACGGAAACAAGAATTTGACAGTACCCGGCGTTGTTACATGTTGCCGGATAACTCGGACTGCTGTTATCTTTTACGCAAGTCAAGCAAGTTGCTGCTGTCAAGGTTCCAGTGCTGTCGTTTTTTGAGAAGGTCAAGTGCCGGTTGAAACGGGTTGTTTTCTGAAGAAGGCCAAGTACCGATTTCCATCAACTTACTTTTGGATTAGAGGTCAAGTGCCGAAACAACTCAACACACAGTATTTCAGAAGCTCTTGTACCATCGTGTTAGCAGTGGAAGCAGTTCAGATGTGCCATCATCGTTGGAGCTTCGCTCTTTAGGACGTTGATTGACATCCGTTTTTCTGCTGTTCTACGATTGGAAGCCTTTAAGTTAAGTGGCCTGTTTGTATGTAAACTGTGCCCTTATACTTCTGCTGAGTCTTCTGTGTATCATCTCATTCTATATATTATATGTCTATATGTTATTTGTATATTTATATGTTTATATTTCAGCGGGTTCTCGGTTGGGTGGTGTCTCCGTTAGATTATGCCACGTCATAGAGGTCGTCTATTGTGAGCGTTTTTTGTAGGGTTTGCAAATTTCCGATACTGGAATTTGCTAAGCGACTTCTGTTGCTATTTATGTTAGCTGTGATGACATGTTTTAATATTGTTTTCGTTATTATTTCACATTCTTTAGTTTTGTTGTGATTTGTTTGTATTTGTTAGCCTACTCTTGTCTATAATTTAGTTTCATACAACATTTTTGTTTATACACTGTGGTGTCATGTATTTTGTTTAATTCTATCGCAGATATCGTCACATTTTTTGTGATATTTCATTAATTTCTGCTTTATTTTTAGTTGATTTCTGCGAAAGTTTTTGTATTGTTGCTGATCTTTGTTATTGTTTACATTGTTATTGTTTACATTGTTTGTATTGTTTACATTTTCAATGTTTACATTCTGCATGTGTTTACATAGTCATTGTTTACAGTTATAGTAATTAGTTAATGGGCTATGCTAATGCACTGTTACTACTATACTGATGATAAATGAATGATGAATAGTGTCGTGCACTATTGAATGAGAAGTGCACTTATGATCAAGATTTGAGTGCTGATATTTCATATACAAGTTCTTTGATTGGAGACTTGTTTCCCACAGAGACTGGGATAATATAATGTGATGTGAATATACAAGTGCTTAATTAAGACTTGTTACACTTAGGTTTGAAATAAATTAGTTAATTATTTCAGGTTTTGGACTCATATGTTAGACAACATGTCTACATTTGAGCACTTTATTGAGCAGGGTAAATTGCTTGGGAAGACTGGTGATAAGTTAGAAGAATTTGCAACTGCTCGATATGATAAAGCAATGGAAGCTGAACAAAAGAAACTGCATATGGAAGCTGAACAAAAGAAACTGCAGATGCAGGTGGATGAAAAGAGATTCCAAATGGAAATGGAAAAAAACAAAAAAGGGAATCAGAAGCTGAGGAAAGAAAGCTACAGCTAGAGGCTGAGAATAAAAGACTTGAAAAAGAAGCTGAGAATAAAAGACTTGAAAAAAGAAGCTGAAAATAAAAGACTTGAAAAAGAAGCTGAAAATAAAAGACTTGAAAAAGAAGCTGAAAATGAAAGACTTCAAATGCAGGCTCAAGCTGAAGAAAGGAAGTTACAAAGAGAGTCTGATGAGAGGAAAGCAAAAATGGAACATGAAGAAAAACTCTTAGCTTTAGAGTTGGAGAAATTGAAATTGACGAGCATGAGTAATGGTAATGATTCAAACAAGGGTTCATCTTCTGGGAAGGCTAATAATGATACTTTTAAGATTAAGTTACCAACATTTAGTCCTTCCAGTGATGACATAATGTTCTATCTGGACAGATTTGAACAAGCATGTACAGCTCATAACATAGACAAAGCAAAATATGTTTATCAGTTATTAGGGATACTGACAGGTAAAGCTCTAAGTATATTAAATATGGTGGATGAACCTGACAAGAGCAATTATGAGGTTGTCAGGGCCGCTTTGTTAAAGAAATATCAGCTTAACGAAGACGGCTATCGTCTACAATTTAAAAACATGTTACCTGAAAATGGAGTTGAATTCTCCGAGTTTATTGCAAGAATACGCATTACTTTCTCACGATGGGTTGAACTATCTAAGACGGAAAAAACTTATGAAGGACTTATGGACTTAATACTTAGAGACAAAGTCATGTCGTCTGTCAATGAGTCTTTCCTTGCTTTCCTTCATGAACGTAAACCTAAAACAATAAAAGAAATGGAAGATTTCTGTTGCCAATACGTAACTGCGCACCCACACATAACCATGGGTAACTCTAAGGTGAAAGAAGGTTTACCAGTTGCTTCGGCAGCTCCGTATGGTCAAAACTTTGCTCGTAGATCCCAACAAAATTTTGATAGAAAGGGCAGCGGTAATTTCTGTCAAAATCATGGAAACCAATTTCATGGTGATTCTTCTTCGAAGAATTGGAGACAACCTGATAGTGGTCGTTACTATCACCCTAATAATTATAAGCATTTCAAAAGAGGATATGGTAATAGAGGTTATTCCTGCCGAAGACCTCAGAACCAAACAAATAGATGTTAGCATCAATGTGAACATGATAGTAATCGTGGAAACTGGAATTCGAACCAGTATAACAATTACAATAGAGACAATAATAACTGCAGAGATAATAATAACTCTGATAACTTCAGAGGTAATAATAGTCGGGGTAGATCTCAACACACAAAAAAGAGATATCAGCAGGCTAATGCTGTACAACAGGAAACTGAGGGAGCCTGTAATCATGTTGTTGATAGTAAAAACTTTGACGCTGTCACTAGTTCTGCTTTTGACTTTGAGAGAGCAAACAAATGCCCCCAATGCAGTACTTTATTCGAACCGGGTACCATAACTACTTTGAGTTGTGGTCACCCACTTCCCGCTCTTCCTGCTGCTGTTGCGCATGACGGGAGGGGTTCTTTAATTCTACATAAGGGTCTTGTTAATGATACTCCGGTCTCACTACTTTTCGATTCCGGATGCACCACTATTGGTGTTAGACAATCGCTTGTAGATCCATCTTGTGCTACAGGAAGGGTTATTAAATGTGTCACATTTGGCGGCACTCTAGAAAAATATCCTACTGCTGTAATTCGCATTGCCACTCCTTTCTTTACTGGAGATGTGCATGCTTGTCTCTTACCTAATCCTATTGCGGACCTTATTATTGGTCGTATTCACGGAGTTAGGGAGTGTACCCCACAGCAGATTGCTGCTTGGGAAGATAATAACATGCAAGCTACAAATGCAGTAGTTACAAGAGCACAAGCTCTACAAACACCCGAAACTTCACTGAATAGTGATAATGAAGTTGATAGCCAAGATAGTCACTTGGTAATTACTCGTGACTCTTTCATAAAATTGCAAGAAGAAGATCCTTCTTTAAAAAAATTCTTCGTTCTTGCGAAGAAAGGTGATCCGAATCAGGATACAAATAGAAAATCTTGGATTGCAATGAGAAACGGCGTACTTGTACGTATGGTACAAGATTCGACTACGTCGGCACATTCGCAAATTCTTGTTCCCAAGAGCATGAGAGTCCAAATATTACAACATGCTCATGACTCGCAATGTGCTGGACATATGGGTTTTGCCCGTACGAAGTCGAGAGTCCTTGCGGCTTTCTTTTGGCCTTTTGTCAATAAGGACATTCGTATTTACTGCCGATCATGCAAGGTATGTCAGGAGGTCAAATCTAGAGGACCACGACATGCTGCGCCTATCCAGGCTGCTGACATTCCTATTCGGCCGTTTCAGAAAATGGCCATAGATATTATTGGCCCTTTTAAGGTCAAGTCGGCCAGAGGACATCAGTTTATCCTTACATGTGTCGATATGTGCACACGTTGGCCAGAGGCTATTCCTCTTAAGAGCATATCTACTACAGATATCGCAGATGCTCTTTGGTTGATATTTTCTCGCTTGGGGTTCCCCAGAGAAATATTGTCAGACCATGGCACTCAACTCATATCTGACACTATGTCACAGGTAATGTCTACCTTACATATTGAACGATCTCTCAGTAGTATCTACCATCCTATGTCTAATGGGTTAGTTGAGCGTCTGAATAGAACGCTCAAGACTTTGCTTGGTAAGATAACTGAAGATCATCCTCAAGATTGGGACAGGGTTTTACCCGCGGCTCTCTTTGCCTATAGAGAAGTCCCTAATGAACACACAGGATTTTCTCCCTTCGAACTTGTCTTTGGCGCGCGTCCACGCGGCCCTATGTCTTTATTACACGATCTCATCACTGCCGATGATATTAGCGATGAAACTCAATCCTCATATGAGTATGTCATTGCTCTTAGACAAAAGATCATTGAGGCATGTAAGCTAGCAACTGCTTCATCAGAAATTGCTAAAGAGAAGGCAAGACAGTTTGCTAACAAGAATAGATGTCTACGACAACTTTGTCCAGGTGACAAAGCATTCGTCCTACTCCCCAGTAGGGAAAATAGACTTCTTATTGCATGGAAAGGTCCGTATGCAATAGTCTCTCGGATTTCCGATGTTGACTATGTGGTCGATATTGATGGAAAGCATAAAACTTTCCACATAAACATGCTTTCGGAATTTCACGAACGTCCGGACTATTTGCTGCCTATTTTCCAGGCAACGGATGATGCTCCTGCACCTCACGGTCATTATTCATCCCTGTCTGTCATTCAGGATGAGGAAGCTACCTTCTCTGATGTCAACCTTCCCCTTCCAGTGGTTCCATTACATTCCACGGAATCTTGGAAAAACGTTTCTGTTTCTCCTAATCTTTCTGGTGACGAACATCGACAAGTCTCGTCGATGTTACAAACATTTCAGGATGTTCTCACTGACATTCCTGGACACACAGATGTCATAGAACATGACATAATTCTTACCGACAATAATCCAATTAGGGTTAGGCCGTATCCTATTCCTATACACTTTCAGTCGCAAGTGGAAAAGGAATTGGATGAAATGATTCAATTAAATATAATTGAACCATCGACTTCACCATATTCTTCTTCCATGGTTATTGTCCGGAAGAAGGATAAGAACATACGAATTTGCGTTGATTATCGCAAATTGAATCAGGTCACAAAGTTCGACGCTGAACCGATGCCTTTGTTAGAAGATCTACTGATTAGACTTTCTAATTCTAGATTCTTCACTAAACTTGACTTGTCTAAAGGTTATTGGCAAGTGCCTTTAGCAGAGCATGCCAAACCTCTTACTGCTTTTTCTACACCTAGGGGTCTATTTCAATGGAATGTTATGCCTTTTGGTCTCATGAACGCCCCTGCCACTTTCGTTCGCATGATGCGTCGAATTCTGTCACATCGTTCGGATGTCATCGCATACTTAGATGACATCTGTCTCTTCAGTGATACCTGGGAAGATCACTATTTAGGGTTATATGACTTACTGTCCACTCTACGTGAGAATAATTTGACAGCAAAACCTTCTAAAGCTTTTGTTGGTTTTGGTGAAATCTCTTTCCTGGGTCATCGTGTTGGTCATGGTCTCTTGAAGACAGAAGACCACAATACTTCCAAAATACTGAACATCTCTGTTCCTAAAACGAAGAAACAAGTTAGGAGTCTCTTAGGTTTAATTCAATTTTTATGGGAGATTTATTCCAAATTTATCTTCGATCATGGCACCTCTCTCAACATTGTTGAAGAAAGGTTCGCCTAATCTGGTCCGTTGGTCTGAAGAATGCCAATCTTCACTAGACCAAATCAAGAATATATTTTCTTCTCCTCCCATCTTAAGATTACCTACTCTTGATAGGACTTTTGTTCTTCGGAGTGATGCTTCATCCACTGGGATTGGAGCAGCACTGATGCAAGAATATGCAAATACTCTGCATCCTGTTATGTACATTTCTAGAAAACTAAATGCGGCAGAGAGGAACTACTCGGTTTTAGACCGTGAGTTGTTAGCGATGGTTTGGTCAATTCTAAAGCTACAAAGATTCCTCCTGGGCGCACATTTCATTCTAGAGACTGATCAGAAAGCTCTTACAGCTATTCAGACTAAGAATTTGAAGAGTCGAGATCCACTCGATATGCTATAGCTCTTCAACCTTTTCACTTCACGGTACGAGCTATCCGTGGTGCGGATAATGTGATGGCTGACATTTTGTCTAGATGCCCACATGACTCCAACTAATACTTCTGTCCTATATTTCTATATATTACAGAGTCATAACACACCTATATTTCTACAATAGATTAGCACATCTGTACTTACTTTATATGTACACACTATCGTGCTTTGTTGTCATCTTCTTCTGTTCGTTTTTTTAAAATGATAGAGGAGGACTGAGTAGTTAATATAAGGGCCGTTAGTTTACTAAACAGCCACAATTATTAATAATGTATTGTACCTTATGAAGCATATTAGTTATTAATTAGCATTATATTGCTTGTACTTTCTCAGAATGTCATTGTTGAGCTGAGGACTTACCTTACGAGTTCTAGATTGTGTACTTACCCTCGGAATACCAGAGCATATGTCCTGGATCGTCATGTAGTTTAACTTTGCTATGTACTTATGTCATTACATGTCAAAGAATGTACTATTTAAATTTTCCTATCAGATTTGTACATCCATTTTTAAAGACAATATTAGAGTATGCTGTTTAATGATGATTATAGTAACTTGCATACGTATATTGTGTTTACATGCTAACGTGATGTGTGTTGGTGACACCTCCCCGATGTGAATATTTTTTGAGACATATTTATTTTTCTGTTGAGGTATATCCTCACCAGACACTCTATAATTAGCCTATTGTTTGGCAATTTAATTAATTATCAGCGCATAATTCGTGCGTTTTGAGCCGCTTATCGCTTGCTCTTTGATATTGAAAAAAAAAAATATGTTCCACATTTTTTTTTTATCGGGAGGAGGTGGTGATATGTTGCGTGATAAATTCTCGCAACATCGTTTTATTTCAATATCTGTTTTATAACGCAAGGGCAACAACTGCTTGAAATCTATAGTCACTTTTCTCGGTAAGCATTTGTCTTCTCGCGTTAGTATCGAATGCAGTTAACTTTTGAGCTGTGGTCATTTTTGCGCTGGACTGCGCATGACTTGTCTTGTTGTTTTGTCGATCGGTTTCCGCCCACCACTAGTGGGAGTGAGCGATTTGGAATGGCGAAAGAGATGCCTCGTTGAAGAGGGGATCTCCGCTATTTTTGTTCTGTCAGGGATGTGTAGTCCTCTTATGGATATTTCGTTTAGTCGAGATAATACCTCTAGTGTTTTCCCACATGTCGGGAGGCGTGATATTTCTGTGTATTTCATGAAAGCAAGGTAAATTGACTTTTTCATTAACTCTATCGATTTTGGGTCGTGAGCGATTTCGATTCATAGCCTGTCTCCGAAAGTCGTCGTCACGAGATGTTCTTTCCCAGCTCACATGTCGCTGCATTGTACTGCATCGGTTGATGCAGGTTCCAAGGACCATTACTTGCTACTTTGTTAAATGAACTAGGTTTAGAAAACCTTTATTATCTAGAGGATATT
This sequence comes from Oreohelix idahoensis, assembly GCA_024509875.1. Classification (NCBI taxonomy): domain Eukaryota; kingdom Metazoa; phylum Mollusca; class Gastropoda; order Stylommatophora; family Oreohelicidae; genus Oreohelix; species Oreohelix idahoensis. The sequence continues at coordinate 925,050 of JAMPIV010010005.1, forward strand.
CTTGAGGACATTATTTATACTTCGGCAGACGTGTCTGTCTTGCTGAAGTCAAACTAAGGAGAGTGAACTGATCTCATACATCTGGTTATCTCCTGGCTGTTATAGAAAGGATGGAGTTGTTCATCTGACTACATTTACAGCACTTTGAAATATAACATGCATCTGACTCATCATTGTAATGCTGTCTACCGTTTATTGCTGTATTGAATGTTGCTGTGATAATGACTGTTTGATGTGCCTACACATTTGCGTAACCATTTTGTCACTGTGGCGTCCACAATAAATAATGAAGAAAAAACGTCAACGGCTGTTTCAAGACTCATTGACTTTATACGTCGTGAGTTTACTGACGTCCTATGTGGATTGCCCTGTTATTGTTGCATGAACATTGTTTTGACTGAACACATCTACACACTACACAAAACCAGACATGCGGATGCCATCCATCATCATATGGCATCACGCATCAATCATGTTTGCTACTGAACTACACATATATACAGGAATAAATTAACAATTCACATTCAATTTTCATTAAAAGATACTGAATGTTTCAAGCTTACCACAATTCATGGAAACAAACACAGATACGTTGATTAGCAATGAATTCTGGCACAAATACTGGCACAAATTCCCATCTGCTTATGTTCCAGGCTTTTATTTAGCAAAAATATGAGCTGGCTTCAACGCAATGTTGCTTTATCAAGCTTATTTGAACTACAATGGTGGTGTAAAAAAATCTACCACTGAGCGATTCTGATTTTGGGTGTTGTCTGACAGCACCATCATTTTATTTTGGCTATAACTTGTTAATTCCTAGACTATTTGCATAACGTTGTACATATTCTTTGTCAGCAAACCCTAAGGAACCCAAATATATATATTTAATAGAGCTAAAATGCTGCGTTCAAAATATGCAATTCCTTCTACCTCCTGTTTCGAAGATGTGCTGTCTGGGTACTGTAATGTTTTCAAACGTAAACCCATCTATTGTCATCTCTCTAATAAGAGTTTTTCAGGATTTAAAAACCTAACTCTGGGAAGGTTAGTGTTTTTATCACTGTCCGTCCGAAAAAGTTAGTGCATGTGGCCTTACACGCGTGATAGTAGTAAGTGTGTATCGCGTTACGCTTGTTGGGGTGGCATTAATAGCGAGACGCGTGTTCAATTTTGCATGCGTTCCTGATTTTCAGCCCTCCCTTCTCTCTATCCTTTAGTCCATCTGTCTTTAGTTACGCCGTGTATAAAATGGAATGAATGAAATATTAAAATTAGGTCATTGATCAGCTTGGTATCTCAATGTTTTTGCAAGAAATACAGCACACGTTTCATTGAAGAACGCGGGTAATAATACAGTAGGCTTTTACTATCAACGTGAAAGCGTTACAATTTGCCGACGAAGTAGAAAACAAGGGGGATTTCGAGTACTGTCATTGTGACAGCACTGTTCTTTACCATTCTTCTTCCTTTATTTATTATATGTATTTATTAGGCTTTATATTTACTTGATAATTTATATATGTGGATTAGAATATTCCACGACATCTCCCCTCTTAAAACAGACATTATATGTCAGTCCTTTATTCTATATACACATAGATAAATGTAAGTCAACTTGACTTTACTCTGCTGTGGTGCTATCATGGTTTTATGTAGTTGGGTCCATTCAGAGTAGGCACTACTCATGAAATCTGCCTCAGACTTCTACAACCAATAATATATTTCGGTTATGTTACTGAACAGCCGCAAGTGTGAGTGCTTGTCTTAATGCTGCTTCGCAACCCGTATTCACCATTTCTCTTCTCTGAGTCTGCGCAATGACATGTCCAGAGAACATTATATTTCCCTCAAAATGTACGTTATGAGGAGATAACATATACCTGGTGGTAGCAGAGTTTTCGTAGTGGATCCCATAATCTTATTATCCTGTATGAAACATTCGGAATATCCTCAATCAAAGAGGCAACTCAGGGATTCATTACGTTCCTCCGAAATGTTTACATCCAACAATTTTCTCATCATTCTAGAGAAGACACTAGGCGCATTCTTTAATCCAAATGGCAATCTATTAAACTCATAGTGTCCTTCTGAGGTACTAAAAGCTAGGTATGGTCTAACCTCAGGCTTTACTGGAATCTGATAGTATCCTTTACTCAGATCCACTTTTGAGAAATATTTAGCTTTATTTAGTCTGGCAAACAGCTGATTTGTATCCGGCAATGGATCCACCTGTCCTTCTGTAATAGCATTCAGTCTCCTGTAATCTATACAGAGTCTATGTTCTCCAGAGGGCTTCCTTAAGAGTACAACACCGGAACTATATGAGGATTCACTGTGTGAAATAATTCCCTCCTTCAATAGATAGTCCATCTCTTCCTTCAAAGCTTTCTCCTTAGCAAACGGAATCGAATATGGTTTCATACAGACAGGTGTGGGGTCTATCAGTTTCATATCATATTCCAATAGGTTTGTATGCCCTGGTCGATCTGTTAACACCTCTGCATGATTATTTAGAACCTGTTGCACTCTCTCTTTCTGAGTTTTCGTTAAATGTGTACTGATTTTCACCTGTGCTGCTGTCTCACAGGGGTGTAATGGATACTCAAATGATGAAAGTGGTTCCTTTTTCATCTCCATGGCGATGGACAAGGTCAACAAGTGTGTCTCCTCCTGATGTTCTCTTTCCAAATATTTCTTCAGGAGATTCACATGATAGATTTTTTCTTTCCCCTTCTTATCTATCTTATAATTTGTTCTAGACACCTTCTCTAAAACTGTATATGGACCCTGCCATCCAATTTGTAACTTATTCTGACTCCCGGGCAAAAGAAGCAGTACTTTCTCTCCCACAGCCAAATTTCTGTCTTTCGCCTTCCTGTTATAATAGGCAGCCTGTTTCTTCCTGGCTTGTTTCAAATTTTCATTGGCAAGTTTCCAGCCAGTTTTTAAACGAGTGGTCAGCTCATTCACATATTGGTATGAAGATGTAATGTTTTCCTCTGCCTTTTCATCAGTCCACGTTCTTAACAAAGCTACATATGGACCTTTAATTGTGTGGACCTATTTGTCCATGCACCGGTATGGTCTCTTCCACTCGAAGCTTTATAGTGATGATTTTTCCTCCCAGAATTATCATTCACAAAACGACCGCTTCCAATTCTTTTCCTGGGGCTTTCTCCCCAACTTAAAATTCTTGATGAGAGATTTCCTCTCTACATCCTCTTCCTCCAGTTTGTTTAAGTCCGATTGAGGGATTGTCGGCTTATCCTGGGGTAAGACATCCTTTTGCACTCTCCGCATAGTGGCCATTGTAAAACAGTTAAGTGAAGCTTGTCCGTGAAAAGGGGCTTCCCATTCCATTTGGTCCACTTTATCAAATCTATTTTTCTTTTTATTATCAGGCCTAATTTTGCCCCGTGGCGTGTCCAGATCCTGATCAATGTTCCCACTTGTGGGTGTTCCCTCATGTGCTATGCTACACCTTTCTACAAAATTCTCAATGTCCCATCTTGCTTTGGGCCAATAATAATTGTGAGCCACCTTTTGAATGATGGTACCTATCTTCTCATGGTCCCCATCTGGTTTCCCATGTAGGCTCCTTATTAAGTCTGCCCTATATCTTTTAGGAAGTACCAGCTGTCCCTGACCTTTGGATCTAGCTCCAGTCTTCCTATACATCAACTTGTTTTTCATGTAAAAAACGCCCTTGCCTGGAGTTGTATGACAATATCAAATTGGTGCTTACCTTTGTTTTGATCCCTAGGATCAAATTTATTAAAGTTCTGTGGTGCCCTAAAGTTATCCACTTGTTTCTTTTTATTACCTGTTACCTCTGCTTGAGCTGCTTGATACCTTTCAGCAACATTTAGCAACTCACCCAGCCTCTCTGCACCTTGTTCCATGAGAAACTTTCTCAGGTCTGGAGCCATGGACTCTCTTAATTGCTCTATAAGGACCATTTCCTTAAGATCTTGGGTTTTCCCCAGAGAAGTCCATTTCTCCAAGTATGTCTCTATTCGTGCAGAAAACTGGTGATAGGTTTCACCTGACAGTAGTTTAGCATTCCTAAATTTTTTCCTATAAAATTCTGCATTCTTTTCATATCTTAACAAAAGAGCCTGCTTTAGCATGTCATAATTTTCCTGATCACCTCTGCTCATTTTTGCAAAAACTTCATAAACTGCCCCACGAAGTCCTTGAGATAACTTTAAGCTCCACCTTTCTCTCTCTAACCCATACGTGGTAGCTAATAGTTCGTACCTATTTAGATAGCTCTCTATATCATCGTCTTTCTCAACAAAATGATCTAAATGGAAATTCATAGCTGAGGTTGAGGCTCCTTGGCTAGCAGTGGCATCAGAGGCAAAGGGACTGGCACCATTTTCAGGACCATGGCCTTGAAACTCAAACTCCCTTAGTCGTAACTCATGTTCCCTTTGTAATCTTTTATCTTCTGCTTCCCTTTCTGCAGCTAATTTCTTCTCTTCCCTTTCTGCAGTCAATCTTCTTTCTTCTGCTTCCCTTTCTGCAGCTAATTTCTTCTCTTCCCTTTCTGCAGCCAATCTTCTTTCTTCTGCTTCCAATTTCTTAGCCTCAGCCTCAATCTGCAACCTCTTAGTCTCAGCCTCAGCCTCAAATTGTAACTTCTTAATTTCCCTTTCAGCCTCTAACTTTCTTTCGGCTTCAAACCTTCTTTCTTCGCGTTCAATAAATTTGTCACATTCCGTAGTGACATAGGCAACCATAACTTGCCCATCTAATCCTAACTCTTTTGCAGTCTGAACAGCAGCAGATCGAAATTTGGCCAGGTCCGCCATTGTCTATCAGGTAAATTTATACAATGTCTAACCAACAATTCAATCTCTACATATATATCTAATGGACAACACAGGCACCGTGAGCTCAACCTTATTTAATTCCACCCAAGGATACCTTTTAATTCTTATATTCCCTGAAGTGAATTACCCCCAATATTTTTAATAGGGAAAGATTCAAAATCCCAAGAGCGAGACCCCAATATATGTGGTGAAGTGGGATGTTATAAATATTTATAGGGGACTTAGTGTACTGACTGAGATCAGCTGTGAAGGTATCTATATCTAATAAGAGTAGTGTATTATAGATAACCTTACTTGCTGCCACATATATATATATATATATATCTCAGTCAGAATTATTCTGGAATAGTGTGATGACTACGTTGTATGTCTAGGGTATGTGTATGATGAAGTGTAAGTCATAACAACAACAGACAGATAAACAATTTAATTTATTCCACCACACTTGACAACACTGTGACACTCACATACATAAAACACTCTACAAGGATATCTTAAAGGAGTCACTGATAACTTTTCAAATAACAATATGTATTCATTTCTGTCATGTAGTGGTGTTGATGGTATTGTATGATGGTGATATTACTAAATGTAATTGTATGAGGCCAACTGTGAAAGCTCCTGAGATAAAATGTAGTTGAGAATTGTCAGAAGGCCTTTCTTGCTACCACTACGACCTCACACTTAATTTTTTTTTAATGAATGTGGCTACGTAAAGTGTCTAGGGTTATGATATGTAGTGTGGTGTAATAGGTTATAGATATACCCACAGATATTTAACAAGACTAATAATATTAATAAATGTTAAAATACACTGAACTAACTCACGTGTGTAAAATTTTTGATAAAATTATATTACATTTATTTTGTTCTGGATCAATTTTTTAGGTTGACCAGAACTTAAAAGGATTTAGAGATTATGAAAGAAATGCATGGAATATTATATCATAAATGCAATAGTGTACATATATATGTACTATACTAGTTAGTTTTATTAAAATGTTCTAGTAGTCATCTACTTGGGAGGATAGTTAATGTTTGTGCTGTTGGGGTGGCCTCATCACACCTGTCTATATTGACTACACAGTGTCCAGAAAATGGTGGGAATTTTTATGGGGATATTAGTAACTACAAAGCGTTGGTGAATGTCCAGCAGACCAGAGGCTCACTCATCTTGTAGTTGTAGCTCTGGTGCTGAAATCAGGTGGTCCCACCTCTCCGTGCTGGCGGGCAATAATGGTGGTCTCTGTCACAAGTACTGCACCGATACACTCGAGTAAAGTCACCAACTGAATAGACACTGCTTTGTTGACAACAGAAACTCACAGCTCTGCAATCAAAGTATGGGCCATGTGTCAAAATCTATTCTCTACCCACGTCTGGACACAACACTGACACAACAACCACATCATACAGACAGGTCAGATCTCTCTGACCAAACAGCACATTTACCATGGTGGTTTTACATCAGATAGATCCTCCCAGACTATAGGTTCTGAAAAATATTTATTAGTTGTCTGCCCTAAAAGAGGATAGGTAATATGTTTCATTATTCTCAACACCTGATCTGTCTTGCCTAACCCTTGCTGGAGTTTATGTACATTGTTGGTCCCTAGACCCTGACCTGGGCGGGGGGTCTAGAGCAAATCCCTACTTGTTTGTAAGGCTAGATTTCGATATGGCAGTATCAAATCACTCAAACATGAAACAATATTCAAAATATATAAAGAAATAATTTCAATCTTACCAGATTATGAATAAATAACACAGAATTGCTAGCAAAACTCAGCTGAGCTGCTGGCTATAGTATGGCGTCCCTAAACTTCTTTCACTTTCTTTCATATGGAAATCACCACACTTTAAAATCTGTGTCTATCACTGAACAACTATTGAGAAATGACCCCAAATCCGCGTCTAAGCGCCGACAATATGCTTGTCTGTGGCCAATCACTGCCTAGGTTTTTTTGAATTTCAAATTTCCTACACTAAAGTCATTTCAGTCATGCTTCAGTCAAGTATGGATGTTTATCTGTTAGTCTGTCCGTCTCTACTTGATTTTTGAACCAACCTTTCTCTCCCCTCCAAATTTTTGTCGTTAAAAGTTATTTTTAGACACAGCCACCACAAATATCCCTTCTCTTCCATACTACGTAGATTTGAACACCTGCGTCTCGAGGTCGTGTTTTTTTTGTGCTATTAGCGACACTTTTAGATTCAATACAGTCTGTCGATGATGTGAACAACACTGTCTTTTGTCATTATCTTCAATATTATCTATCCGTCTGTAAAATTAAGAACATATTAGTTCACTGCTCAGAATGGGCCATCCGGCCAGCTAATTTTTATATTCCTAACATTAATATTAAGAAAAAAGTACTTTTTAAATTTTGTAATATTCCAAACATCTGCGTTTTAGCCGCTGAATTCAAATCAAGGGCTTGGTATTGCAAAAGCGTCCAATAAATGACTGTGGCGTAACATATCTATGGTCCCTTCTGTCGAGTTGCTTACTTTTTATGTCAACTTGGGAAACGTGACTTTTCTCCGTTTCCCCCCCAATTGCGTCTCCTTAGCCTTTCTAGTCTCACGCAATCTTTCCAGTCATATTTTTTTCCTTTTTGATCCGCCGTTCCCCTCCTGTCTAGCGAGTCAATGATTATGGAGGATGATGACCCGCGGTCTAGGCGATCATGTACTATTCGCAGCCTACGCATTATGTTTTTATCCTTAAATGTTATCTTTGGAGGTATTTTACCGTTGTATCTCTGTCAATTTCACTACACATCTCCCCACTTGAAAACATGCCTATGGCAAGTTCCAAAACCAGCGATACACATAGGTAAAATTACTCCTCACGTCTGCGGCTACTCTAATTTTGATCACAGGGGTGCCGACTGAGGAAATCTGCACCGACATTCAATTTGCCTGGGATATATTGGATACTGAACTGATAAGGTTGAAGCAATAAAGACCACCTCAGCAATCTTGCGTTTTCATGCTTAGCCTGAGATAAAAATACGAGAGGCTGATGGTCCGTCTCCATCACAAAAGTCCTACCATACAGATAGATTTGAAACTTCTTTATTGCCCAGATTAACGCTAAACATTCTTTTTCGCTTGTGGAGTATCCTTGTTCCGCCTTATTCAATTTGCGGCTTGCATAAGCGATGGTTTCAGTTCTCCATCAGGTGAAGATGATCTTTGCAACAAAGCCCCTCCGAGTCCTACATTACTTGCATCGGTTCTTAAGACAAAGTCCTGTGTCAAATCAGGCAGTTTGAGAATAGGCTTGCTAGTGAGTTTTTCCTTTAACTCTTGGAACGCTAGTTCACATTGTGCAGTCCAAATAATTTTATCTGGAAGTCCCTTGCGAGTCAGATCAGTCAGAGGAGCACATATAGCGTTACAATTTTTGATGTATTTCTGATAAAATCCGCATAACGACACGAATGATCGCACGTCTTTTTTTGTTTGTGGCCTAGGTGCTCTCTGCAGTTTTTCCAAGTTCTTAGGATCAGGGGTCATATTACCCTGATATACAGTGTGTCCCAAGAATTCCAACTCTTTGCATCCAATACAACATTTTGTTGGCCTAGCAGTTAAGTTCGCCTCCCGAAGTCTATCAAACAACATCTCCAGAGCTTCAATGTGTTCTTCAAATGTCTCGGTGGCGACGAGAATATCATCCATGAAATTTGTGATACATGGGTTATTCAGGGGATCCAACAATTTGCGCATCATCCTTGAAAAACACACTCGGAGCATTTTTCAGTCCGAATGGTAGCATATTGAATTCATAATGTCCATCCGAAGTGCTAAAAGCCAAATAAGGTCTCACTTCAGGCTTCACTGGGATCTGGTAATAGCCTTTACTAAGATCCACCTTTGAAAAGTATTTTGCCTTGTTCAGTCTGGCAAATAACTGTTTTGTGTCTGGTAGTGGATCCACTTGTCCTTCTGTGACAGCATTCAGTTTCCTGTAATCTATGCACAGTCTGTGTTCCCCAGACGGTTTTCTCAACAAAACGACACTAGAACTAAAAGATGATTCACTGTGCGAAATAATCCCCTCCTTCATCAAATACTCTATTTCTTCCTTCAATGCCTTCTCTTTCGCGAACGGAATAGAATAGGCTCTCATACAGATTGGGTTTGAGTCTACCAGTTTCATGTCATACTGTAGCAAATTTGTATGGCCTGGTTTATCTGTTAATACATGTGTATGTTCCTCCAGAACCTGTTGAACTCTCTCCCTCTGGTTTTTAGTCAGGTGCTTACTGACTTTTACCTGTGCTGCTGTTTCACAAGGATGTAATGGGTATTCATGTGAGGTGAGTGGTTCTTTTTGCATCTGGGTTGCAATAGCCAAGGTCAATAAGGGGGTGCTTTCCTGGAGTGGTCTGTCCAGATACTTCTTTAACAGGTTTACATGATAAACTTTTTCCTTCCCCTTTTTGTCAATTTTATAGTTTGTTCTAGACACCTTCTCTAGAACCGTATATGGACCTTGCCAACCAATTTGTAATTTATTCTGGCTTCCCGGTAGTAGAAGCAGCACCTTCTCTCCGACTGCCAGTTCCCTGTCCTTTGCCTTCCTATTAAAATATGCTGCATTGTTCTTCCTGGCTTGTTTCAAATTATCATTTGCCAGTTTCCATCCAGCTTTCAAACGAGTGGTCAGTTCGTTCACATATTGATACGATGAGGTAACAGTCTCTTCCGCCTTCTCATCTGTCCAGGTCCTTAATAAAGCTTCTAAAGGACCTTTTATTGGCCTCCCAAATAGCAGAGTTGCGGGAGCCATCCCGGTTGAACTATGTGGTACCTCCCGGTACGCAAACAATGCGGCGGGCAGGAATTGATCCCACAGATCCGGTTTTTCGTGTGCCAGCTTTCTCAGGATAGAAATGAGAGTCCCGTTGAACCTCTCTACCTGGCCGTTCCCTTGTGGATGGTACGGACTACAATGAAAGTGCCTGGCTTGAAATAGCTTAAAAACTTCTTCCGTTAGTTTCCCCTTGAACTGAGAACCATTATCCGTCAAGATTTGATGCGGGAATCCTAATCGGGTAAATATTGTAAGTAGTGCCTCTGCTACATGTTTTGAATCAATTGATGGCAGGGCTACCGCCTCTCCCCACATAGAACAAGTGTCCACCAGAGTAAGGATGTAACTGTTCCTCCTCTTGGTCCGAGTGAGAGGTCTTACAATATCCACTGCAACCCTCTCAAAAGGTGTTCCCACTATGGGCATTTCCCCTAGAGTTGCAGGAGCAGTCCAGTGCTTTGGAGCTACCCTTTGACATTCTGGGCAGGATTTGACATATCTTTTTATATCCTCCGTTATCCCTGGCCAGAAATAATGACAAGCTATACGCTGTCCTGTGGCGCTGATCCCCATGTGACCACTGAAGGGAATCGCATGCCCGAGTTCCATCACTTTATCTCTATATGAAGTGGGAAGAACCAGCTGGTTATGACCATTTGTTCCAGTTCCGGCCTTCCTGTATAAGAGTTTGTTCTTCATGAAATATTCCCCCTTGCTCGGAGGTGTGTGGCATTTGGGCAATTTTTTAAAACATGGCTTGAGTGTCCTATCCTCAGCCTGCGCCTTCCTCATCTCCTCTGGATGAGCATTTATAGGTTCACCTTCTTCCTCCTTCTTCTGTGACCTGGTCTGCACTGTCGCCATGATCACAGGTTTCTCGGGATTCCCCAAGAAGACGTATCTACACCCCAATATCAGAGGGTAGATTGGTTCATCTATCACTGCTGCTCTGATTTCTCCTTCCACATAGCGAGTTTTCACCGTTATCCTTGCGATGGGAAGTGTCATGAGTGGTATGTCCTTAGTCGCCCCTTGTATTTCCACTGTTTCTGTGGTATACTGACTTGGGTCCACTAGGCTAGACTTCACAACTGAATCATAATCCAAACCTGTATCATAAAGGCACCTTATGGTGACCCCATTACAAATAACATCCTCACAAACTGGGGGTGATAAGGTTCCTGTTGTGTCCATTAGGATTAACCTTTAATCTTCGCGTCCCCGACTTCATTGCAGCAATGTTTGAAGGTTTCCTTCTACAAAATTCGGTGTTATGGTTATCCTTCTTGCACCATTTACACCATCTTTTTCCTTGGTTCAACGGTTTTCTTTCATTGAACTTTTGGTCATTGAACTGTGAGTTTCTGTCGCGATAGTCATTTCTTGGCCGCTCAAAGTTTGTCCTACCTTTATTTCCCTGCTCTCTATTATCAAATTTATTAAATTGCTGTGGAGCTTTAAAATTGTCTATGTGCTTCTTTTTAGCACCACTTACCTCTGCCTGGGCTGCCTGATACCTCTCAGCAACATTTAAAATTTCCCCCAACTTCTCTGCACCTTGTTCCATGAGAAATTTTCTCATGTCTGGAGCCATGGACTCTCTCAATTGCTCAATCATGATCATTTCTTTAAGATCTTGGGTCTTCCCCAGAGCCGTCCATTTCTCCAAATAGGTTTCTAGTCTAGCAGAGAATTGGTGGTATGTCTCCCCAGACAACAGTTTGGCATTTCTAAATTTCTTACGATAAAATTCACCATTCTTCTCGTACCTTAATAACAAAGCCTGCTTTAACATGTCATAATTGTCTTGGTCTTCCCTGTTCATTTTGGCAAATACTTCATAAGAAGTACCTCTCAATCCCTGTGATAGCTTTAAGCTCCACCTCTCTCTCTCTAACCCATAGGTAGTAGCTAATAACTCAAAACGTCCTAGGTACCCCTCTATGTCATCGTCTTTCTCAACAAAATGGTCTAAATGAAACCCCATAGCTGAGTTTGAGGCTCCCAGACTGGGCGTAGCATCTGAGGCAAAAGGGCTGGCACCATTTTCAGGAGCCTGGCCTTGTAATTCCAGCTCCCTTAGTCGTAATTCGTGCTCCCTTTGCAACCTTCTATCTTCTGCCTCCCTTTGCTGTCGTTTTTCTTCTGCCTCAATTTGCAGCCTCTTAGTCTCAGCCTCTAACTTCTTCTCTTCAACCAACCTGTCAGACTCCAATTTTCTTTCAGCCTCTTTTTCTAATCTCCTTTCTTCCCGTTCAATATATTTATCACATTCAGCCGTTACGTATTGAATTAAAATTTGACCATCCATTCCCATCTCCTTCGCGGTGAGCACAGCAGCTGATCTAAATTTTGCCAGCTCCGCCATACTTTTTTGACAATATAATAATATACAAGATAAATCTCTAACCAGTAAATACACTAAGTACTTCTTATGACTATAGTCTAACCAATTCTAACTAACCAGTTAACTAATTAATTATTACTGGCTGTGAAGATTCACCAACTTTTATCTGCAGGGACACTTTTAATTTTAAAGGGAATTTTACAATTTATTTCCCTACTTTTATTTCTCCCACCAGGAGATCCTAATATTACTGTTGGGCTAATTATCCCTGGACAAGACCCCAATGTATGTAGTGGTGTTGATGGTATTGTATGATGGTGATATTACTAAATGTAATTGTATGAGGCCAGCTGTGAAGGCTCCTGAGATAAAATGTAGTTGAGAATTGTCAGAAGGCCTTTCTTGCTACCACTACGACCTCACACTTAATTTTTTTTTTTTAATGAATGTGGCTACGTAAAGTGTCTAGGGTTATGATATGTAGTGTGGTGTAATAGGTTGTAGATATACCCACAGATATTTAACAAGACTAATAATATTAATAAATGTTAAAATACACTGAACTAACTCACGTGTGTAAAATTTTTTGATAAAATTATATTACATTTATTTTGTTCTGGATCAATTTTTTAGGTTGACCAGAACTTAAAAGGATTTAGAGATTATGAAAGAAATGCATGGAATATTATATCATAAATGCAATAGTGTACATATATATGTACTATACTAGTTAGTTTTATTAAAATGTTCTAGTAGTCATCTACTTGGGAGGATAGTTAATGTTTGTGCTGTTGGGGTGGCCTCATCACACCTGTCTATATTGACTACACAGTGTCCAGAAAATGGTGGGAATTTTTATGGGGATATTAGTAACTACAAAGCGTTGGTGAATGTCCAGCAGACCAGAGGCTCACTCATCTTGTAGTTGTAGCTCTGGTGCTGAAATCAGGTGGTCCCACCTCTCCGTGCTGGCGGGCAATAATGGTGGTCTCTGTCACAAGTACTGCACCGATACACTCGAGTAAAGTCACCAACTGAATAGACACTGCTTTGTTGACAACAGAAACTCACAGCTCTGCAATCAAAGTATGGGCCATGTGTCAAAATCTATTCTCTACCCACGTCTGGACACAACACTGACACAACAACCACATCATACAGACAGGTCAGATCTCTCTGACCAAACAGCACATTTACCATGGTGGTTTTACATCAGATAGATCCTCCCAGACTATAGGTTCTGAAAAATATTTATTAGTTGTCTGCCCTAAAAGAGGATAGGTAATATGTTTCATTATTCTCAACACCTGATCTGTCTTGCCTAACCCTTGCTGGAGTTTATGTACATTGTTGGTCCCTAGACCCTGACCTGGGCGGGGGGTCTAGAGCAAATCCCTACTTGTTTGTAAGGCTAGATTTCGATATGGCAGTATCAAATCACTCAAACATGAAACAATATTCAAAATATATAAAGAAATAATTTCAATCTTACCAGATTATGAATAAATAACACAGAATTGCTAGCAAAACTCAGCTGAGCTGCTGGCTATAGTATGGCGTCCCTAAACTTCTTTCACTTTCTTTCATATGGAAATCACCACACTTTAAAATATGTGTCTATCACTGAACAACTATTGAGAAATGACCCCAAATCCGCGTCTAAGCGCCGACAATATGCTTGTCTGTGGCCAATCACTGCCTAGGTTTTTTTGAATTTCAAATTTCCTACACTAAAGTCATTTCAGTCATGCTTCAGTCAAGTATGGATGTTTATCTGTTAGTCTGTCCGTCTCTACTTGATTTTTGAACCAACCTTTCTCTCCCCTCCAAATTTTTGTCGTTAAAAGTTATTTTTAGACACAGCCACCACAAATATCCCTTCTCTTCCATACTACGTAGATTTGAACATCTGCGTCTCGAGGTCGTGTTTTTTTGTGCTATTAGCTACACTTTTAGATTCAATACAGTCTGTCGATGATGTGAACAACACTGTCTTTTGTCATTATCTTCAATATTATCTATCCGTCTGTAAAATTAAGAACATATTAGTTCACTGCTCAGAATGGGCCATCCGGCCAGCTAATTTTTATATTCCTAACATTAATATTAAGAAAAAAGTACTTTTTAAATTTTGTAATATTCCAAACATCTGCGTTTTAGCCGCTGAATTCAAATCAAGGGCTTGGTATTGCAAAAGCGTCCAATAAATGACTGTGGCGTAACATATCTATGGTCCCTTCTGTCGAGTTGCTTACTTTTTATGTCAACTTGGGAAACGTGACTTTTCTCCGTTTCCCCCCCAATTGCGTCTCCTTAGCCTTTCTAGTCTCACGCAATCTTTCCAGTCATATTTTTTTCCTTTTTGATCCGCCGTTCCCCTCCTGTCTAGCGAGTCAATTATTATGGAGGATGATGACCCGCGGTCTAGGCGATCATGTACTATTCGCAGCCTACGCATTATGTTTTTATCCTTAAATGTTATCTTTGGAGGTATTTTACCGTTGTATCTCTGTCAATTTCACTACAGTCATGAATGAATATGTGTCCTGATTCAAATACAAAGGGAACCAGGAATCACAATCAATTTTAATTACAAGTTATATGTACAGAATTTATCAATATGAATATTGTAGTGACATATATTATTAAAAGTATCCTATGTGTGTCAGTTGTGTGTAGTAGTAATATGAGGTAATACTGGTTTTGTTTTGTTCAAGCTCTGTTGGTATTTGTCATCATGACTTCAATAGTTTGTCTTTATTGGAACTAGTATTGGAGATGTTCTCAGTTCCTGATATTAAAACAATTTACTTCCCCTCTTAAGTTTATGTTACAATGTTATTTTAAGATGGGGGTACATAATTTTGAGCTCAGCTGGCCACATCAGCTTATCTTGCGTGATGGCGGCAGGAAAGGACTCCTCTGCTCGATTTCTCCCCTGTGCTCTGGAGACACCTCACTGATAGCTAAATGGACCAAGGAGTATGCTGTCCGACTCTGGATTCAGCAAAGCTCTGACCAGGTGCTGCTCAATACCATCAAGACCACGGTCCCTGAAAACAAGAAGGATGTACCGTCTACTTCATAACTAATTTATACTCTCTTTTTACACTGAGCACAATACATCACAAACATTGAGTTCAGAGCGTTAGGCCAACTGTCAGCTTCATCTGAAATACTTTATACCAGTATTAACCTCCTTAATGGTTACTACGCCTCTGCACTTCCAGCATTATTTCTTTCTAGTCAATCATCTAGGTGTCAGTGTACTGTTTGGCCATTCCATGCCGTTTTACTTTCCTCCGACACCTTCTGTTCAGGCTGGAGCATTATAGGCTTTACATCATGTTTGCTACTGAACTACACATATATACAGGCATAAATTAACAATTCACATTCAATTTTCATTAAAAGATACTGAATGTTTCAAGCTTACCACAATTCATGGAAACAAACACAGATACGTTGATTAGCAATGAATTCTGGCACAAATACTGGCACAAATTCCCATCTGCTTATGTTCCAGGCTTTTATTTAGCAAAAATATGAGCTGGCTTCAACGCACTGTTGCTTTATCAAGCTTATTTGAACTAGTGGTCTCGAACTAACGCTCCTAAGTGAGTATATCAGCGAGTCTGGCCAATGGAGCCACGTTTCGACAAGTGTTTGAAAAAATTTTAACTTCCTACGTCTCCCCTAACAACCAAAGATAGTATTTATAGTCCGACCAATCGTGTTTAGCCTTACATATCATTCCAGCCAATCAGTTCAAATGTAACTTGTGGCCCATTTCCCGTACAATGGTGGTGTAAAAAAATCTACCACTGAGCGATTCTGATTTTGGGTGTTGTCTGACAGCACCATCATTTTATTTTGGCTATAACTTGTTAATTCCTAGACTATTTGCATAACGTTGTACATATTCTTTGTCAGCAAACCCTAAGGAACCCAATATATATATATTTAATAGAGCTAAAATGCTGCGTTCAAAATATGCAATTCCTTCTACCTCCTGTTTCGAAGATGTGCTGTCTGGGTACTGTAATGTTTTCAAACGTAAACCCATCTATTGTCATCTCTCTAATAAGAGTTTTTCAGGATTTAAAAACCTAACTCTGGGAAGGTTAGTGTTTTTATCACTGTCCGTCCGAAAAAGTTAGTGCATGTGGCCTTACACGCGTGATAGTAGTAAGTGTGTATCGCGTTACGCTTGTTGGGGTGGCATTAATAGCGAGACGCGTGTTCAATTTTGCATGCGTTCCTGATTTTCAGCCCTCCCTTCTCTCTATCCTTTAGTCCATCTGTCTTTAGTTACGCCGTGTATAAAATGGAATGAATGAAATATTAAAATTAGGTCATTGATCAGCTTGGTATCTCAATGTTTTTGCAAGAAATACAGCACACGTTTCATTGAAGAACGCGGGTAATAATACAGTAGGCTTTTACTATCAACGTGAAAGCGTTACAATTTGCCGACGAAGTAGAAAACAAGGGGGATTTCGAGTACTGTCATTGTGACAGCACTGTTCTTTACCATTCTTCTTCCTTTATTTATTATATGTATTTATTAGGCTTTATATTTACTTGATAATTTATATATGTGGATTAGAATATTCCACGACACATTGTAAGTTTCCATACCGTACGAACTACTTATTCCTTTAATAGAATCTAAAGTTAACACTTAAAAAACACTTCTGCTATCGATAAAAAAATTTTAACAGTTTGAGCTGACATAGAGCTTTACGAATACTGTCAATAACAGATATAAGGAAGAAAAAAACACACACAAAAACGCATACACGCAAAGGAGGGATCTCAAGCAAACACAACAGCAGAGTGATTTATGACTCAACCTCACCTACACCAACATTATTTTAATATTACATTTTTAATGCCTCTATGTCCTATCCAACCCCAGCCCATGTTCCTCACCTTTCCTTCCACATGTATTTGCCTGAGTCAGTTCCACATTTGTTATCGTCTCGTGCCATTATATTCCTTTCATTATTCTCAAGCATCCATTTATGAAAGTACCTATAAGTTGCCAGATCGCAAGTTACAATTTATATTCTGTTTATTAACGCATCTGTTTTCTGTGTACAAATTGTGTATCATTAACGTTTCTTTCAAATCTTATCCAACTTAATTATTTATCTTTGCGACGTTGCCAGTTTATTATTATGTCTGTACTTCTATATTAATCTTCTTGTTTTCATTTCTCCCATCATTTCCAGTGCACAATATCTCATATGGAGCACTTCCTGTGTCATCTCTTGTGGAGCACTTTCTGTGCCATCTCATGTGGAGCACTTTCTGTGTCATCTCATGTGGAGCACTTTATGTGTCATCTCATGTGGAGCACTTTCTGTGTCATCTCATGGAGCACTTTCTGTGTCATCTCATGGAGCACTTTCTGTGTCATCTCATGTGGAGCACTTTCTGTGCCATCTCATGAAGCACTTTCTGTGTCATCTCATGTGGAGCACTTTATGTGTCATCTCATGTGGAGCACGTTCTGTGTCATCTCATGGAGCACTTTCTGTGTCATCTCATATGGAGCACTTTCTGTGTCATCTCATGGAGCACTTTCTGTGTATTATCATGAAGCACTTTCTGTGTCATCTCATGTGGAGCACTTTATGTGTCATCTCATATGAAGCACTTTCTGTGTCATCTCATGTGGAGCACTTTATGTGTCATCTCATGTGGAGCACTTTCTGTATCATCTCATGTGGAGCGCTTTCTGTATCATCTCATGTGGAGCACGTTCTGTGTCATCTCATGTGGAGCACTTTCTGTATCATCTCATATGGAGCACTTTCTGTGTCATCTCATGTGGAGCACTGTCTGTGTCAACTCATTTGGAGCACTGTCTGTGTCATCTCATGTGGAGCACTTTCTGTGTCATCTCATGTGGAGCACTGTCTGCGCCATCTCATGATTATTTTCTTTTTGTTCCTTATGGAGCATGGAGCCACCACTGTAGCTGGGTCCCTTGAAGGAAACCTGCACCAAACATTCACGTGCTTTTGCAGCTGTGGTTTCTGTAGGAATTCATTTTACGTGCTGAGGTTGCCATCTTCAAGCACAAGCTCACGTTAGTCGCCTTGTACAACATGCCTGAGGTAGCAGAAGTCCTATTCTTCCGTTGTCTCATCAGGAAACTACTAGGGCCTACTTCCTGTATGTATAAATCTATTCGTACTTTCTTTTACGTCTATTACTTAAACATCCCTACTGCTTTCTTGGTTGTATTATTCTTTCTGTTTGAGAAAAGTCTTATATAAGTTCCAGTTATATTCTGAGTTTGAGAATCCAGACTTTCAGCGAATGTTGATCTTTCTCAGTTGATAACATAAGAAATCCAGTTATCCGAATTAATTTGTTACAAGATTTGATCAGATAACAGAGATTTTAGATAACTGGATTAAAGAAAAAAAAAGTCATATCCACTAAAAATAAATGTATTAATTATTGCACAAGTTAAAGACATTGTTTCTTCAGTTACTTGACCTGTGGCGTCATATTTCGTGTCGAGGTTTAAAATTGATTAACCAAATATTGCTGATCTTTAAAGTCGATATTATCACCTAAATCTTTATTAAACATGTTAGCTTTCTTACATAAACTGCGTCCTAAAAGCTGTCAAGCTTTTTTATTGCTCATATACCATTTGCATATTGCTTTTTTCTTCACTTTTCTTTGTCTGCCGTTTACACTTTTTTTTCTGCTAAATTTACTACCATCGTCACCTTCCCTTACAGAAACGAATTTCTCTAGTGATTTTCTTTCCTAATTTCTCCTTTTTTCTACAGATTAATTATTTGAACTATGATTATCATTGTCGGAACAACATATGTTCGTTTACTTGACATCGTAAATTTTGTAGCGTTCTTGAAAATTAGATCAGGTTTGAAAATAAAATTAAAACACAGTTCTATGACAATACTTCAGGTAGGAACTGACTGGTTTACTCTGCAAGTGCAAGGGTGATTTCGTTACTGACCGTTCCAGAAATCTTTGGTTTTTATGATTAGGTTAATTGGAAATTCGGATAATCAGATTTCGAATAACTGGAGTTCTACTGTAATTTAATATTACACTTCTAAACGAAAAAAAGTACCAGATTGCATACACAAGACAAACTGGCATATCTCCACTCGTGTGGAAACATACGTTTTCATTTTTTTTTTCCTTCTTTCTTCCTCTTCTCCTTTCTCAGAAGCCACTTATCAGATACAATGATTTTATCTGTTTGGGTGATAAATTTAACGAGTGATACAATCCAAATGTTTGAAATTCCACACGCCATATTTTCCTGACAAATGTCTCAGTCCTGGCATAAATACAATACTGAAATTAAATTTACTCAAAATACATATTCTACATTGTGTTGGAGCCACTCCATTACTTGGCTAGGTGTCGGTGACACTAATTTAGCTTCTGGTTGTGCTCGCTTTGAAGAATAAATTATTTGAATAAACGGCAACATTAATATCCGTGAAACATGTCACAAATTTACGTAACATATATTTATCGTCAATTTTTATAAATACAACTTGTCGTTTATTACATCACTGAAATAAGTGGTCAGTTGTTATACCAATAACCATGCTTCGATTTAACCTCATTGGCTAGGGTACACCATCATCTCCAGCTGCCGGCTCCACGTAGGAGATCCACTACAATGGATAGGCACCGTCTTTTGTTTCTCTTGTATTGCTATTGCATTCTGATTGGCTCTTTCCTGTCCATGTCTTGATGTTTTCTTCCCACTTAAAGCGTTGTCTGCGTCTTGCATGTTTGTCTTCGACTCTGTCTTCCATTATGGAGTTCACCAAGGTGTTATCTCATTTAACCGCCAAAACACTTTAGCTGACTAATTCAGATCTCTTTAGTTAATTGTCTTTTCATTCCTAGCTATTTTTAGAACCTATTGGTTTGTTTTCTAATCTGTGAAATGCGTCTATTCTTCTATATATCAACATGTGCAAAAAGGTTCTTTTTTTCAATAAAATTAGTTATCATTTGTTGTCTAATGGCATTAGTCACTTACTTACAAGAAAAAAATCAGTCGCCGATTCAAAAATTTGAAATTAGTCACTTATGAGCATAAATAAAAATAGTCGATATTACACTAATGAAATTTATCGATAAAGAAACATCAATGACAGTGTAATCGTAAAAAGAAGAATTGATAAACGAATTAAAATTATATGGATTATAACTGATAAACGAATAAAATGTATGTGGAACAAGTCATTACATTCGTTACACGCACGAAAAATAACGAAACACTCCAACATATTTGCCCAAATGGTCTTCTTCTGTGACCAACACACGCAAAAACAACAGAAATATTCAGGAAACGTTACAAAACACTAGTAACTAAGCAATAGACATTTTAAAAAACGAAAGATCACTGCTTAGTTCTTAAACATGACTGATTGTTGAAGTTGTGAAAGTATCTAAAAGCGTAACATTGTGTAACCTTTATTGTCCAGCGATTCTTAGACTTACCAAAAGTTACTGTCACTATTTTTGATTATGGTGGCCAGTTCGCCACATGAAACAAAGAAACCACACTAGACCTACTAAAATCAAAATTTAAGGATTTAAAAAGTCTTGGCAAGTCTGCGGAGAAAACATTTTTTTATACCCAATGACATAACACAGCGTTATCGTTGTCCTAGAAAGATCAATATTTTTAAACGTTTTAAATGCCTCAGGTTGATAGAATAAGAAAATATACGTAATGTTTAGCGTCCGATAGGGATAATGGTAGAGCGCTGGCCTCATGAGGCAAAGTTACTGGGTTCAGAATACGGTGGCGTTACGCTCAAATCTACCTAACTGTAAATGGGTACCTGACTATCCTCTTGAGTTAAGGAACGCAAAGGCAGCGAGAGAACTGATCATCCTACCTCTCTAAACGTGACCTAGTAGTATAGTCTCTAACACTTCACTTCCCTACGACAGTATCTGCTGTGGGACTACCTTTGCTATTGTCAGTATGAGGCTGACAACCTCATCACGTAATACAGTTTGCTACAGAACCACAACTGCAAGAGCCACGTAACTGCTTTGTGCAGGCTTCCTACAAGGGGGACACCTGTACTTGTGACGTCAAGCTCCATATGGAGACGTACTTGTGACGTCAAGCTCCATAGGGAGACACCTGTACTTGTGACGTCAAGGTCCATGGGGAGAGAAAAGAAAACTGCTGATGGTATTGTTTGTCTTACACATCACTGGTCAAAATACTCCAGGTTCATGTTAATCTTACACATCACTGGTCAAAATACTCTAGCTCCATGTTTGTCTTACACATCACTGGTCAAAATACTCCAGGTCCATGTTAATCTTACACATCACTGGTCAAAATACTCTAGCTCCATGTTTGTCTTACACATCACTGGTCAAAATACTCCAGCTCCATGTTTGTCTTACACATCACTGGTCAAAATACTCCAGCTCCATGTTTGTCTTACACATCACTGGTCAAAATACTCCAGCTCCATGTTAGTCTTACACATCACTGGTCAAAATACTCCAGCTCCATGTTAGTCTTACACATCACTGGTCAAAATACTCCAGCTCCATGTTAGTCTTACACATCACTGGTCAAAATACTCCGGCTCCATGTTAGTCTTACACACCACTGGACAAAATACTCCGGCTCCATGTTAGTCTTACACACCACTGGACAAAATACTCCAGCTCCATGTTAGTCTTACGCACCACTGGACAAAATACTCCAGCTCCACGTTAGTCTAACACACCACTGGACAAAATACTCCAGCCCCACGTTAGTCTAACACACCACTGGACAAAATACTCCAGCCCCACGTTAGTCTAACACATCACTGGTCAAAATACTCCAGCCCCACGTTAGTCTAACACACCACTGGACAAAATACTCCAGCCCCACGTTAGTCTAACACATCACTTGTCAAAATACTCCAGCTCCACGTTAGTCTAACACACCACTGGACAAAATACTCCAGCCCCACGTTAGTCTAACACACCACTGGACAAAATACTCCAGCTCCACGTTAGTCTAACACACCACTGGACAAAATACTCCAGCTCCACGTTAGTCTAACACACCACTGGACAAAATACTCCAGCTCTATGCGAGAATGAAACTGACAGTATGTTCTACTCTAACCTGTTTGAAAGAGACATTGTGTGGTGATGAGCGAAACCTGAGACAAACGGCCCACATGACAGGAGAGATAGATGTACTTATGTGAGGGCGGCGACGAACGAGAAGATTATCATAAAATGTTTATAAGATTTTAATGATGTTTTTAGTTATCGGATGAAAATATAATGTTCCTGGTCTGGTGCGTTATAATTAAGATATGCAGTGATTTTTTTTGTCTCAGTAACCCAGTTGAGTACTGTCTACATATCTGACAATAATTTATTCATTTTTTTTTTTAAAGACACAGTTAAAATTCGAATATGCAAGTTTTTTTTTTTTAATGTCTTTAAAATTCTTACTTTATGTATTACTT
Organism: Oreohelix idahoensis; assembly: GCA_024509875.1. Lineage (NCBI taxonomy): Eukaryota > Metazoa > Mollusca > Gastropoda > Stylommatophora > Oreohelicidae > Oreohelix > Oreohelix idahoensis. Next base: position 947,589 of record JAMPIV010010005.1, read on the forward strand.
TAAACAAAAAAATATGTATACGTTAAAAGCAAGTATGTTAAAATGTTTGTGTATTCTTGTGTTTGTTTGTTTGCGTGTTCGTTTGTGCGTGTTCGTGTGTGTTTGTTCGTTTTTATGTGTTTGTGTATTCGTTTGTCTGTGTTCGTGTATGGGTTCATTTATGTATGTCCGTGTATTCATATGTGTGTTTGAGTGTATATTCCTGTGTGTGCTCGGGTATGTACTTCTGTGTGTTCGTGTGTGAGGGTATGAGTTAATGTGTGTTCGGATGTGTGTTTTTATTTGTGTGCTCGTGTGCGTGTTCGCCTGTTTGTGTGTATGTTATTATGTGTGATCGGGTATGTGTTCGTGTGTGTGCTTGTCTGCGTGTTTTCAGGTGTGTGCTTGTGTGTGTGTATGTTCGTGTGTACTTGTGTATGTGTTCGGGTGTGTGTATGTGCGTGTGTATATGTTCGTGTGTGTGTTCGGGTATGTGTTCGTGTGCGTTCTGGGGTGTGCTTGTATGTGTGTTCGTGAGAGTATTCGGGTATGTGTGCTCACAGATCAATTGAATTTCCCTTTAATGTCCTACTTTTGATTCCTAACTTCTTGAGATGTAAATTAGTAGTAAATTAGAATAATGTTAGATGTTATTTTCAATTACCTACAATTGATTATAGTGTTATCCCTCCGGCCCATGACTGTATACAGCATAAATCGGAAGTTTCCTACCGGTGAGAAAGTGAGTATGCGTTTCCCCATGTCTTAAAATGGTGGATTCTTTATACTTATGTTGTAAAACGGGGAGGGGAAAATGATGAAAGCTTGGATTGCAAACGTCAGTCTCAGTTTACTCTTAATTTACAAGAAGAAAGAAACGTGAACTGCATGAGAATGCAACTGATCATTTTCCCAAATAAATTTAAAAAAAAAAAAAAACAGACCTGATATTGTGTAACTATAAAATAAAACAACCTTCTTTTTAAAAAAAATACACACACGAGGCATATATATCCATATTTCAGATTATTGCTAACATCAGGTGAGAAATATATTTTGAAGATAAACGGCTAAATGTGTCAAACAAATTAATCATTATCAACACATCAGAAATGTGATATGTAATAAATCCTTATCAATGACTGCATGAACAAAAGTACATGTACTAAAATTGTGAAAACCAGAACTTATTTTTGGACGGTAAGCAAACAAAACATCATTGGATGCTACACAGATGTGGTCTCACAAGCCAACGTGAAACCCCGCTGGGGGATAATGGTGGATAAAAATGCCTGGGAGAAGAACAATAAGAAGAAAATATGATTACATTGACGCGGGAAACACTGTCAACTTTCATTAATGTTTTTTGAAGGACATCTTCAGGTTTCACGTGTGAGCTGAGAAGGGACGGACGGGTAACTTTAAGACGCTGAGTGCGGAAAAAAGGCTGTTTATTAAAATATTTTATCTAACGGCTTATCTTAATAAACTCATGGGCTCAGTAAAAATATGATATCAATACTTGTAATAAACAATACAGAAAGGATATTTTTATTAAAATGTTTGCAGGCCACGAGGGTTTGTTAATGGCTATTCCTTTTGATGATTGTTTGTATGTAGGCTTGTGTTGGAAATGTGGCGTTGTTTATTGGTTTACTGACTCAGTCCACTGTCACGGGATTAGCCTCCCCTTTGCTCTTCAGTAGTGTTTTATGAATATACTATTTTCATATTTTGAGGTTGCCAGACTCCTATGACTGGTATAACCACTTAGCAAATACATGTACAGACATGTCAAATTAAATTTTTAAAAAAATAAATGTTTACACTCACCCCAAATGGGATATATGTAGCAAAGTTGATTTTGCTGGGGAGGTTATGATGGTATCCTAAAAGAATGAAAAGGTGTCTGCTATAACCGTGTGAGGTCAAGCACATGTAGGTCTCTGACTCTATAGATGATGATGATGAATTATGTGCAGAGAACCTAACGCTACCTCCCTAGGTTTCACACGGTCAATCTTCTGGCTCTAGTGTATGGTGTATGGTGTACCTAATGTCTAGGGGAGAAATGAATGATGGTACACAACAATCAAACACTTTAAGTTTCTATTAAAGAAGTTAATAACTAGCAGTTAAGTTTTTCTTTGAACAATTATTTACAATTTATTTTGCCTGTCCATTCATAGCTTGTGGACAGGTCTTTGAAAATAAGGACAAGATAGTTTACAGAATAGAACAATTAAAAATGTTGGGACAATCTGCCCAATAACTAAAAGTTATTATGTAGTTATAAATGTCCTTCCTGTATGAAATATTAAATTAGTTCACTTTAGTTATCTAATTTATAAATGTCCTTCCTGGATGAAATATTACAGAGTTCACTTTAGTTATCTACCGGGAGAGTCACTGTATATGAGGACTGTAGTTCATCCTACCCCCATAATATTCCTGTGTAATATTTTGAAACACAAGAAAATGTCAGAAATGCCCCAGATGTTTTACTCTTCACCTGGGAGTCCTTGTTGTAAGATAATTCATTGGGTAGTTGCAGAAATTTCAAGTTCAACACTCGCCAAAGCTCCTACTGGATATTCGACAGCAATAAGTCTGGTTGGAGACTGGTTGGCGTTTATAAGCACTCAGCAGGTTTCCTGTCACCAGCCGGCAACAGGAACTTAGACCCTCTGCAACAAAAGGACACCCTGGCCTTTTATCTCTGATCATTTATTCTAACACTTAATTCCCTACGTGGGTATGGGGTCAGCCTCGCGTGCCTTACAAATGCACTCGCCCCGAATTGTACAGGACTCCCACCTGGTTGTGACCACACCTCAAGTCCTTATAGTAGATACGCCACTGTACGTTCACATACTTTTCCTCCATACAATAATGTGGAGTAACCACATTTCCTGTGATATGATCTTCTCTTCTTTTCTTTTCACTTATATTTGCTTCAGGCATGTTAAACAGTGTTCATTGAACACAGAGGCTTGCTAAACTATTTTAATACAATAATATGTCAACATAATCATAACAACATACATCAGTCAGATACCGGTTAATGTGTGGACTCAACAATGTCTGCTTCCGACATGTCCTTCACTGTTTCCCCAATAGCAGTATCTAACTTTGTAGTTGGACCAAACATATTAAATTTCATAAAATATCCTTACCACAATCAAGAAATATATAAACAAATGACGCTGATTTGGTGAAGAAATGGCCTCAGCTTCCTCCGTACTGCACAGACTGTGAATTTATTCTTTATTTAAGTTTAAAATTAACACAGCTGTTTTTCAGCGTATCTGTATACAAATTTTAGTTCAACTGGCAATGAATAGTCAAAGCCTTTTGTTAATATCTACCAGCACTAGCCAATCGTAACGTTCTACTACTTGAATTCAAATGCAGTTTGAATGAAAAACCAAAATAATTTTGAATAACTGGTGGTCGATTGGCCCGTCTGCTCTAGTCATGCCCAATACAAAAAGATATCACGTTTAGGATTACATTTCTCCCACCGTTCCCCTTTCCCATTCATACTCTGTTCACCCCAAGCGAATTTGAATGTATCTCCCTGCCTCTTTTTCCAGCTCGCGTCCCCCTAACGTTACCAAAAAAACATGAGCAGGAACGCCAGTGTGTCTGGTCGTGTGTTCTTAGATATTAGTATTTCTTCAATAACTTCTCTAATACTGGGAATATTATATTATTTAAAGCACATTCTTACTCAGCTAACTCTACGTCATACTACCATATAATTCTTATGGGGAACTTCATAATGGTTTAAAATTTCCAATTTATGTCATCGTCCATCGTCAAATAAAATTTTACACAAGTCCGCCATCTTTCCTCTCCTTCATCTTGCGAGCATGTATTTTTCAAATAACTACTTGTTTTAGTTACATCAGAAATGCTACCACTAGGAGGAAATAAAATTGTCTGCGTGGTTATGCCTTGGCTGGATTTTCCGCAGTGTGAATATATGCGTTGCAGACTGTGTCATCGAAGCGGGGTGTAGACGGGGCGGGTTAATAATTTGCGTTACTAGTTAGCATTGTATCGTGTAATACTACCAAAAAATGTAAGGATTACTACTGATTTTGCTACAAAGTTGACAGAAAGTGTTACTTCATATAGCTATATTGCGGTATGCTTCCGCCAATAGTTAATTGTAAGGCTAGACTACAAAGTGTAATCAGCAGATTGGGCAAAAGTTAAATATAGTAGTGTTTGTCGAAAACGAAACTAAAGCGTGTCAGACTTTTTCCGTGAAATCGTTCTATAGGCTTAGCACTGTGCAAAAAGCAGCGTTGCTGGCTTCGAAGATGCCAACCGTCAGACACATGCGGGCTAATGTATTTATTATCGTTTTATGCCTAAATCGTACTGAATTGAGCGTTTATTCTCGCATATTTTGCTACAATATACAATCTTCTGGCACAGTAGAATGGACACAGCAACGTTGATTTGATGCTTCGAATACTCGGTCTGGGGTAGATTCAGAATCCCTCTTATGACTTGTGCTTTCTGATTCTTTAAGTTTCCAGTCTTTGTATTTAAAATTGCGGGTTCTCTTTTAAGTTATAAAGACGCCCAAATACTTCGATCTGTCACTTTTAATTTTGGAATTCTTTGTCCGATCCTTCTGTCTGGCTACTGGGAGTTGTTACTTTACGTTGTTGAAAATGCAGTCTGATTTGTGTCTCCGACTTCGCTAGATTATATTTCCATTTCTCAGTCCATGTCCCAGACGGTATTTCCTGCCAGCTTTCCAATGAGATCTAACAGTTAATTCAGGCTCTCGATTTAGACCAATCCTGTCTCTTTAGAACTATGTGGGTCGGGGTGTTAAATCATCACTATCCCCCGCGTGTTTTAAAATATCAATTTTAAAATTTAAACTCGTGACCTCTTTAAAATATGGCAGTATTACTTCCGATTGCATATTTGCAAACTCACAAACACATCAGTGAACTTATTTCCTGGCTAATACCTCTCCCAACATAGTCTCCCCAGACGGGTTATCTGTATTATTGATACAGAGATGGACCATCAGAAGCGATTACATATTATCACCTGTGTTCGTACATCTCCCAGACGAATATCCCAGACTGACGATCTGGCTTTCCTTCCGTCGATCGTACGAGACCACCTTGTGTCAAAAATGGCCGTCTCTATCAAAGGTAGCTAGACGACTTAAGTGATAAAGGTATTATCCGGTGACTTGTCTAATTATCATTGTAATACTGCGATTCACATTGTGAAACGTAAACAAGTCTCGGAATGGCTAGGCAAGAATGTAGGTGCATAAAATATGCCAAATAATAGGACGATGAGTGTGAAAAATGAAGAACTAAATCGGTAATGCAGGAGAGAACGAAGAATTTTGAAGGACGTACACAAAAATCGTCACACGTCCGGTGTTCTATCATGCTGTTTTGCTTTTAAGAGAAGCTTTCTCACTTTCCATTTTAATGTTATGCTTCTTCTTCTTCGTTCACTCTCAGACGTCAACTTAAATATGTTCAAAGAAAGCAGTGGTCAGACTGAGACTGTTCATATCTCCGTAGAGTTTTTTTTTTCAGGAATAGTACTGGTGATAACCATATGCGCTTTCTCTGTCCCTCATATACTGGGCACTTTTGAAGTAGATATTCAGCAATTACTTTATCGGTGCCGCAGTTACACTAGTCGATAATCCAAACTTTAGCTTTTTTGTATAGGTGGTAGGTATCTCATTCTGTTGTGACCTGTGCGAGGTCTGAAGATTACCATTTGTTCACTTCTGCCGAGATGGTAAAATGCCGCATTTTCTGGTGGCCTGGATGCTTAGCTTCCCACTTACTCCTGTATCCGCGCTTGATAACACTCTTGGCCTCTTCATAAGTTATACTTGTGTCAAGTTGAGGTAGCTTTCCCCCTTCCTTTGCCAATCTGTCAGCCTCTTCATTTCCAGGTATGTTGCAATGAGATGGGATCCACTGTATCACAACTCTTTTGAACGGCTGACATAGTTTGTAGAATGTTACTCTCAGGTCATCCAGGTCGACATTATTCTGACTCATCAGCGTTGCAATTACTGACAGCGCATCTGTGAAGATAGCTACTTATCTTTCGAAGCTTTCTTCTGCCATTATCTGACGCTATACGATTATGACGTTTGTTAATCAGCATTTTGTCGGCGATAGTTGCCTCACAGGGCTGTGTGTGGTGTCCCCGGACAAGGGGCCTCCCAGTACGGGCGATGAGGCAGATTTGCATGTCAGCTCAAACGACGTACACTGGCGCAGTCATCTCACTACACTATTGTATGGGCACGAGGTAAAGCATACAATTAGGTGTGAGGTGGCATGGAAGCAAACCCGTAAAAATTGCGTGCTGAAATAGGATACGTTGGGCCGAAAGGCGCAGATATCGCAGCTCAGCTGTAAACTACGACACAACGTACATACTGCTAAAAAAAGGCCAACATAGTATAGTGAGATATAGTCAGCGAACGGAAAAAAACAACAAACAACAACAAACAGGATTTATCTGCATTGCCTGAAAATACCAACTTTTTTCCCCATCATCCTTTTCATCTTCAGCTTTTAGCTCCCAGCAATTAATGAGGCTATAATCAGATCACGTCAGGGGCATATTCCCATAGTCAGCTGAGACTGAAGGACGCTACAACAACTACCAACTCCTTTCTTCATAAAGTGGTTTTATTAATACTTCTTAATATTATTATTAATAATAGCTAGTTTGCAGTTGCTTACCACGTTGAGAGAAGAGTCTTTGGGTGTCTCATAACCAATATACTTATGGTGCTCTGCTATCAGGATTTGGTAATTTCGGGACACTTCAAATCCTGAGTAAAGGAGTAGGAACATCCAGATGCTGGTATTTGCGATAACTTCCATCCAGTGTATGTGTGACAGGAATGACAGCTCGTTGCGACAGTTCCAGACCTTCATGTTAGTTCTAAGAAATGATCTCCATCCATGCTTGCTATGTCGAACCTTCCAACATTTTACAATTCTCTCTTTTTCTTGTTTCGTACTGTTTTTTTACTGTTTTCATTCTCCCTTTCTCCTTTCATTTCTCTCCGTGTGGTGTGTATGTGTATGTGTGTGTGTGTGTGTGTTTTAGAGTTGTCTGTCCATATCTGAGATATTCCAAGGTTAAGCCCCTTCTTAGTCAAATCGTTGTGTTTGTTTTTCTTTTCGAACAATTTTTTGTTGTCTCTTTTTGGTTTTCAATTTCTTAACTTCCCCGCTTATTCCTAGCTTTCTATGGACGTTTCTTTTTTTAATCGCAACAACATGATAGGCAAGAAGAGAAGCCGTTATCTTCGAGGCTTAATCTAATTAAATTTATTTTTTTGGTGATAATTTACTTTATTTTTATTTTCTATTCCTTCTGGAATGTTGAGTCTAAAAATTAAATGTCTTTATATTAATTTTTAAACTGTAATTTTTGCTTTAATTGTTTTGGTAGTTCTAAAACTTCTGTTTAAATCTACTTTCTTGTTTGTTCCTTGTTCTATTGTGTTGGTGGTTTCTGTAGGTATCTGTTGCGTGATAAATTCTCGCAACATCGTTTTATTTCAATATCTGTTTTATAACGCAAGGGCAACAACTGCTTGGAATTTATAGTCACTTTTCTCGGTAAGCATTTGTCTTCTCGCGTTGGTATCGAATGCAGTTAAGTTTGAGCTGTGGTCGTTTTGCGCTGGACTGCGCATGACTTGTCTTGTTTTTTTGTCGATCGGTTTCCGCCCACCACTAGTGGGAGTGAGCGATTTGGAATGGCGAAAGAGATGCCTCGTTGAAGAGGGGATCTCCGCTATTTTTGTTCTGTCAGGGATGTGTAGTCCTCTTAATGGATATTTCGTTTATTCGAGATAATACCTCTAGTGTTTCCCACATGTCGGGAGGCGTGATATTTCTGTGTATTTCATGAAAGCAAGGTAAATTGACTCTTTCATTAACTCTATTGATTTTGGGTCGTGAGCGATTTCGATTCATAGCCTGTCTGCGAAAGTCGTCGTCACGAGATGTTTTCCTAGCTCACATGTCGCTGCATTGTACTGCATCGGTTGATGCAGGTACCAAGGACCATTACTTGCTACTTTGTTAAATGAACTAGGTTTGGAAAACCTTTATTATCTAGAGGATATTTTTGAGGACATTATTTATACTTCGGCAGACGTGTCTGTCTTGCTGAAGTCAAACTAAGGAGAGTGAACTGATCTCATACATCTGGTTATCTCCTGGCTGTTATAGAAAAGGATGGAGTTGTTCACCTGACTACATTTACAGCACTATGAAATATAACATGCATCTGACTAATCATTGTAATGCTGTCTACCGTTTATTGCTGTATTGAATGTTGCTGTGATAATGACTGTTTGATGTGCCTACACATTTGCGTAACCATTTTGTCACTGTGGCGTCCACAATAAATAATGAAGAAAAACGTCAACGGCTGTTTCAAGACTCATTGACTTTATACGTCGTGAGTTTACTGACGTCCTATGTGGATTGCCCTGTTATTGTTGCATGAACATTGTTTTGACTGAACACATCTACACACTACACAAAACCAGACATGCGGATGCCATCCATCATCATATGGCATCACGCATCATTTGGTGGCCATAAGCTGGTTTGATTCTGGTACCAGCAAACACGGGGTCCCTTACCCACTTCATTTTCAACAAGAATTCATCAGCATCCTTCAAGAAATTAACATTCTTCAATACAGTCAACATCTTCAAAATTTTCAAAGTACTCGGCGTTGCCCGGTAAAAGTCAAATTTCAATTTTTTGACGGAAACAAGAATTTGACAGTACCCGGCGTTGTTACATGTTGCCGGATAACTCGGACTGCTGTTATCTTTTACGCAAGTCAAGCAAGTTGCTGCTGTCAAGGTTCCAGTGCTGTCGTTTTTTGAGAAGGTCAAGTGCCGGTTGAAACGGGTTGTTTTCTGAAGAAGGCCAAGTACCGATTTCCATCAACTTACTTTTGGATTAGAAGGTCAAGTGCCGAAACAACTCAACACACAGTATGTCAGAAGCTCTTGTACCATCGTGTTAGCAGTGGAAGCAGTTCAGATGTGCCATCATCGTTGGAGCTTCGCTCTTTAGGACGTTGATTGACATCCGTTTTTCTGCTGTTCTACGATTGGAAGCCTATAAGTTAAGTGGCCTGTTTGTATGTAAACTGTGCCCTTATACTTCTGCTGAGTCTTCTGTGTATCATCTCATTCTATATGTTTTATGTTTATATGTTATTTGTATATTTATATGTTTATATTTCAGCGGGTTCTCGGTTGGGTGGTGTCTCCGTTAGATTATGCCACGTCATAGAGGTCGTCTATTGTGAGCGTTTTCTGTAAGGTTTGCAAATTTCCAATACTGGAATTTGCTAAGCGACTTCTGTTGCTATTTATGTTAGCTGTGATGACATGTTTTAATATTGTTTTCGTTATTATTTCGCATTCTTTAGTTTTGTTTTGATTTGTTTGTGTTTGTTAGCCTACTCTTGTCTATAATTTAGTTTCATACAACATTTTTGTTTATACACTGTGGTGTCATGTATTTTGTTTAATTCTATCGCAGATATCGTCACATTTTTTGTGATATTTCATTAATTTCTGCTTTATTTTTAGTTGATTTCTGCGAAAGTTTTTGTATTGTTGCTGATCTTTGTTATTGTTTACATTGTTATTGTTTACATTGTTTGTATTGTTTACATTTTCAATGTTTACATCCTGCATGTGTTTACATAGTCATTGTTTACAGTTATAGTAATTAGTTAATGGGCTATGCTAATGCACTGTTACTACTACACTGATGATAAATGAATGATGAATAGTGTCGTGCACTATTGAATGAGAAGTGCACTTATTATCAAGAATTGATTGTTGATATTTCATATACAAGTTCTTTGATTGGAGACTTGTTTCCCACAGAGACTGGGATAATATAATGTGATGTGAATATACAAGTGCTTAATTAAGACTTGTTACACTTAGGTTTGAAATAAATTAGTTAATTATTTCAGGTTTTGGACTCATATGTTAGACAACATGTCTACATTTGAGCACTTTATTGAGCAGGGTAAATTGCTTGGGAAGACTGGTGATAAGTTAGAAGAATTTGCAACTGCTCGATATGATAAAGCAATGGAAGCTGAACAAAAGAAACTGCAGATGCAGGTGGAGGAAAAAAGATTCCAAATGGAAATGGAAAAACAAAAAAGGGAATCAGAAGCTGAGGAGAGAAAACTCCAGCTACAGCTAGAAGCTGAAAGACTTCAAAAAGAGGCTGAGAATAAAAGACTTGAAAAAGAGGCTGAGAATAAAAGACTTGAAAAAGAGGCTGAAAATAAAAGACTTGAAAAAGAAGCTGAAAATGAAAGACTTCAAAAAGAGGCTCAGGCTGAGGAAAGAAGATTACAGAGAGAGTCTGATGAGAGGAAAGAGAAAGCAAAAATGGAACATGAAGAAAAGGTCTTAGCTTTAGAGTTGGAAAAATTGACAAGCATGAGTAATGGTAATGATGCAAACAAGGGTTCATCTTCTGGTAAGGCTAATAATGATACTTTTAAGATTAAGTTACCAACATTTAGTCCTTCCAGCGATGACATAATGTTCTATCTGGACAGATTTGAACAAGCATGTACAGCTCATAACATAGACAAAGCAAAATATGTTTATCAGTTATCAGGGATACTGACAGGTAAAGCTCTAAGTATATTAAATATGGTGGATGAACCTGACAAGAACAATTATGAGGTTGTCAGGGCCGCTTTGTTAAAGAAATATCAGCTTAACGAAGACGGCTATCGTCTACAATTTAAAAACATGTTACCTGAAAATGGAGTTGAATTCTCCGAGTTTATTGCAAGAATACGCATTACTTTCTCACGATGGGTTGAACTATCTAAGACGGAAAAAACTTATGAAGGACTTATGGACTTAATACTTAGAGACAAAGTCATGTCGTCTGTCAATGAGTCTTTCCTTGCTTTCCTTCATGAACGTAAACCTAAAACAATAAAAGAAATGGAAGATTTCTGTTGCCAATACGTAACTGCGCACCCACACATAACCATGGGTAACTCTAAGGTGAAAGAAGGTTTACCAGTTGCTTCGGCAGCTCCGTATGGTCAAAACTTTGCTCGTAGATCCCAACAAAATTTTGATAGAAAGAGTAGCGGTAATTTCTGTCAAAATCATGGAAATCAATTTCATGGTGATTCTTCTTCGAAGAATTGGAGACAACCTGATAGTACTCGTTACTATCACCCTAATAATTATAAGCATTTCAAAAGAGGATATGGTAATAGAGGTTATTCCTGCCGAAGACCTCAAAACCAAACAAATAGATGTTCGCATCAATGTGAACATGATAGTAATCGTGGAAACTGGAATTCGAACCAGTATAACAATTACAATAGAGACAATAATAACTGCAGAGATAATAATAACTCTGATAACTTCAGAGGTAATAATAGTCGGGGTAGATCTCAACACAAAAAAAACAGATATCAGCAGGCTAATGCTGTACAACAGGAAACTGAGGCAGCCTGTAATCATGTTGTTGATAGTAAAAACTTTGACGCTGTCACTAGTTCTGCTTTTGACTTTGAGAGAGCAAACAAATGTCCCCAATGCAGTACTTTATTCGAACCGGGTACCATAACTACTTTGAGTTGTGGTCACCCACTTCCCGCTCTTCCTGCTGCTGTTGCGCATGACGGGAGGGGTTCTTTAATTCTACATAAGGGTCTTGTTAATGATACTCCGGTCTCACTACTTTTCGATTCCGGATGCACCACTATTGGTGTTAGACAATCGCTTGTAGATCCATCTTGTGCTACAGGAAGGGTTATTAAATGTGTCACATTTGGCGGCACTCTAGAAAAATATCCTACTGCTGTAATTCGCATTGCCACTCCTTTCTTTACTGGAGATGTGCATGCTTGTCTCTTACCTAATCCTATTGCGGACCTTATTATTGGTCGTATTCACGGAGTTAGGGAGTGTACCCCACAGCAGATTGCTGCTTGGGAAGATAATAACATGCAAGCTACAAATGCAGTAGTTACAAGAGCACAAGCTCTACAAACACCCGAAACTTCACTGAATAGTGATAATGAAGTTGATAGCCAAGATAGTCACTTAGTAATCACTCGTGACTCTTTCATAAAATTGCAAGAAGAAGATTCTTCTTTAAAAAAATTCTTCGTTCTTGCGAAGAAAGGTGATCCGAATCAGGATACAAATAGAAAATCTTGGATTGCAATGAGAAACGGCGTACTTGTACGTATGGTACAAGATTCGGCTACGTCGGCACATTCGCAAATTCTTGTTCCCAAGAGCATGAGAGTCCAAATATTGCAACATGCTCATGACTCGCAATGTGCTGGACATATGGGTTTTGCCCGTACGAAGTCGAGAGTCCTTGCGGCTTTCTTTTGGCCTTTTGTCAATAAGGACATTCGTATTTACTGCCGATCATGCAAGGTATGTCAGGAGGTCAAATCTAGAGGACCACGACATGCTGCGCCTATCCAGGCTGCTGACATTCCTATTCGGCCGTTTCAGAAAATGGCCATAGATATTATTGGCCCTTTTAAGGTCAAGTCGGCCAGAGGACATCAGTTTATCCTTACATGTGTCGATATGTGCACACGTTGGCCAGAGGCTATTCCTCTTAAGAGCATATCTACTACAGATATCGCAGATGCTCTTTGGTTGATATTTTCTCGCTTGGGGTTCCCCAGAGAAATATTGTCAGACCATGGCACTCAACTCATATCTGACACTATGTCACAGGTAATGTCTACCTTACATATTGAACGATCTCTCAGTAGTATCTACCATCCTATGTCTAATGGGTTAGTTGAGCGTCTGAATAGAACGCTCAAGACTTTGCTTGGTAAGATAACTGAAGATCATCCTCAAGATTGGGACAGGGTTTTACCCGCGGCTCTCTTTGCCTATAGAGAAGTCCCTAATGAACACACAGGATTTTCTCCCTTCGAACTTGTCTTTGGCGCGCGTCCACGCGGCCCTATGTCTTTATTCCACGATCTCATCACTGCCGATGATATTAGCGATGAAACTCAATCCTCATATGAGTATGTCATTGCTCTTAGACAAAAGATCATTGAGGCATGTAAGCTAGCAACTGCTTCATCAGAAATTGCTAAAGAGAAGGCAAGGCAGTTTGCTAACAAGAATAGATGTCTACGACAACTTTGTCCAGGTGACAAAGCATTCGTCCTACTCCCCAGTAGGGAAAATAGACTTCTTATTGCATGGAAAGGTCCGTATGCAATAGTCTCTCGGATTTCCGATGTTGACTATGTGGTCGATATTGATGGAAAGCATAAAACTTTCCACAAAAACATGCTTTCGGAATTTCACGAACGTCCGGACTATTTGCTGCCTATTTTCCAGGCAACGGATGATGCTCCTGCACCTCACGGTCATTATTCATCCCTGTCTGTCATTCAGGATGAGGAAGCTACCTTCTCTGATGTCAACCTTCCCCTTCCAGTGGTTCCATTACATTCCACGGAATCTTGGAAAAACGTTTCTGTTTCTCCTAATCTTTCTGGTGACGAACATCGACGAGACTTGTCGATGTTACAAACATTTCAGGATGTTCTCACTGACATTCCTGGACACACAGATGTCATAGAACATGACATAATTCTTACCGACAATAATCCAATTAGGGTTAGGCCGTATCCTATTCCTATACACTTTCAGTCGCAAGTGGAAAAGGAATTGGATGAAATGAATCAATTAAATATAATTGAACCATCGACTTCACCATATTCTTCTTCCATGGTTATTGTCCGGAAGAAGGATAAGAACATACGAATTTGCGTTGATTATCGCAAATTGAATCAGGTCACAAAGTTCCACGCTGAACCGATGCCTTTGTTAGAAGATCTACTGATTAGACTTTCTAATTCTAGATTCTTCACTAAACTTGACTTGTCTAAAGGTTATTGGCAAGTGCCTTTAGCAGAGCATGCCAAACCTCTTACTGCTTTTTCTACACCTAGGGGTCTATTTCAATGGAATGTTATGCCTTTTGGTCTCATGAACGCCCCTGCCACTTTCGTTCGCATGATGCGTCGAATTCTGTCACATCGTTCGGATGTCATCGCATACTTAGATGACATCTGTCTCTTCAGTGATACCTGGGAAGATCACTATTTAGGGTTATATGTACTTACTGTCCACTCTACGTGAGAATAATTTGACAGCAAAACCTTCTAAAGCTTTTGTTGGTTTTGGTGAAATCTCTTTCCTGGGTCATCGTGTTGGTCATGGTCTCTTGAAGACAGAAGACCACAATACTTCCAAAATACTGAACATCTCTGTTCCTAAAACGAAGAAACAAGTTAGGAGTCTCTTAGGTTTAATTCAATTTTATGGGAGATTTATTCCAAATTTATCTTCGATCATGGCACCTCTATCAACATTGTTGAAGAAAGGTTCGCCTAATCTGGTCCGTTGGTCTGAAGAATGCCAATCTTCACTAGACCAAATCAAGAATATATTTTCTTCTCCTCCCATCTTAAGATTACCTACTCTTGATAGGACTTTTGTTCTTCGGAGTGATGCTTCATCCACTGGGATTGGAGCAGCACTGATGCAAGAATATGCAAATCCTCTGCATCCTGTTATGTACATTTCTAGAAAACTAAATGCGGCAGAGAGGAACTACTCGGTTTTAGACCGTGAGTTGTTAGCGATGGTTTGGTCAATTCTAAAGCTACAAAGATTCCTCCTGGGCGCACATTTCATTCTAGAGACTGATCAGAAAGCTCTTACAGCTATTCAGACTAAGAATTTGAAGAGTTCGAGATCCACTCGATATGCTATAGCTCTTCAACCTTTTCACTTCACGGTACGAGCTATCCGTGGTGCGGATAATGTGATGGCTGACATTTTGTCTAGATGCCCACATGACTCCAACTAATACTTCTGTCCTATATTTCCATATATTACAGAGTCATAACACACCTATATTTCTACAATAGATTAGCACATCTGTACTTACTTTATATGTACACACTATCGTGCTTTGTTGTCATCTTCTTCTGTTCGTTTTTTTAAGATGATAGAGGAGGACTGAGTAGTTAATATAAGGGCCGTTAGTTTACTAAACAGCCACAATTATTAATAATGTATTGTACCTTATGAAGCATATTAGTTATTAATTAGCATTATATTGCTTGTACTTTCTCAGAATGTCATTGTTGAGCTGAGGACTTACCTTACGAGTTCTAGATTGTGTACTTACCCTCGGAATACCAGAGCATATGTCCTGGATCGTCATGTAGTTTAACTTTACTATGTACTTATGTCATTACATGTCAAAGAATGTACTATTTAAATTTTCCTATCAGATTTGTACATCCATTTTTTAAAGACAATATTAGAGTATGCTGTTTAATGATGATTATAGTAACTTGCATACGTATATTGTGTTTACATGCTAACGTGATGTGTGTTGGTGACACCTCCCCGATGTGAATATTTTTTGAGACATATTTATTTTTCTGTTGAGGTATATCCTCACCAGACACTCTATAATAAGCCTATTGTTTGGCAATTTAGTTAATTATCAGCGCATAATTCGTGCGTTTTGAGCCGCTTATCGCTTGCTCTTTGATATTGGAAAAAAAAAATATGTTCCACATTTTTTTTTTTATCGGGAGGAGGTGGTGATATGTTGCGTGATAAATTCTCGCAACATCGTTTTATTTCAATATCTGTTTTATAACGCAAGGGCAACAACTGCTTGGAATTTATAGTCACTTTTCTCGGTAAGCATTTGTCTTCTCGCGTTGGTATCGAATGCAGTTAAGTTTGAGCTGTGGTCGTTTTGCGCTGGACTGCGCATGACTTGTCTTGTTTTTTTGTCGATCGGTTTCCGCCCACCACTAGTGGGAGTGAGCGATTTGGAATGGCGAAAGAGATGCCTCGTTGAAGAGGGGATCTCCGCTATTTTTGTTCTGTCAGGGATGTGTAGTCCTCTTAATGGATATTTCGTTTATTCGAGATAATACCTCTAGTGTTTCCCACATGTCGGGAGGCGTGATATTTCTGTGTATTTCATGAAAGCAAGGTAAATTGACTCTTTCATTAACTCTATTGATTTTGGGTCGTGAGCGATTTCGATTCATAGCCTGTCTGCGAAAGTCGTCGTCACGAGATGTTTTCCTAGCTCACATGTCGCTGCATTGTACTGCATCGGTTGATGCAGGTACCAAGGACCATTACTTGCTACTTTGTTAAATGAACTAGGTTTGGAAAACCTTTATTATCTAGAGGATATTTTTGAGGACATTATTTATACTTCGGCAGACGTGTCTGTCTTGCTGAAGTCAAACTAAGGAGAGTGAACTGATCTCATACATCTGGTTATCTCCTGGCTGTTATAGAAAAGGATGGAGTTGTTCACCTGACTACATTTACAGCACTATGAAATATAACATGCATCTGACTCATCATTGTAATGCTGTCTACCGTTTATTGCTGTATTGAATGTTGCTGTGATAATGACTGTTTGATGTGCCTACACATTTGCGTAACTATTTTGTCACTGTGGCGTCCACAATAAATAATGAAGAAAAACGTCAACGGCTGTTTCAAGACTCATTGACTTTATACGTCGTGAGTTTACTGACGTCCTATGTGGATTGCCCTGTTATTGTTGCATGAACATTGTTTTGACTGAACACATCTACACACTACACAAAACCAGACATGCGGATGCCATCCATCATCATATGGCATCACGCATCAGTATCCTACTTTGTGATATGTTTTTTCCTGTTATTTATGTATGTATTTATTTGTCCAAGATTTATTCTACATTTCATATTCCGTCTTTTTTGTATATGCTGTTAGTGATCTTCCGCGATTCCTTGATCTTCTAGTTCTTGAAGAGCTCTGTACTTGTTGAATGTAGCGGTAGTAAATTCTCCTCTTGTGTGTTGACTTTTTCACATATACGACATTAAACTGTTGTCTGTCGCTAGGTGTTCGTGTACATCTTATGAGCTTCATCTTTATTCTGACAAACATGAGATGGTGATTTGATGCCATATCTGCTCATTTACATACTTTTACCTCATTTAATGATGATCTAAATTTCTTATTAACGCATATGCGATCAGTTGTAAATTCAATCTTATGGGGCAGTGATATCCATGTTGCTTTTTGTCTTTTGTGTTCTTGTATGTGAAAACGTTTTGAAAGCTAAGATTGCGGGAATTTGCAATCAAACGTAAGGCTAGCAGGGATGAACGTATGAGAGGATGTATCCGGTGTGTATACAGCCAGCTCGCAACATGAACACAACAAGTAGCGTTCATACACTTCGACATTTAATGAGGGAAGCTGAGTACCTATAGGTTTGCCTGGAGTTCAGTAATGTCGAATCTGCTCAACAATAACACTAACAGTACGTGGAAATATTTTTGTATTTAGATTTTGAGCAGACATATCTTCCCTGGTGCAGCATCAATCATCAATCAATCAATC
Organism: Oreohelix idahoensis; assembly: GCA_024509875.1. NCBI lineage: Eukaryota > Metazoa > Mollusca > Gastropoda > Stylommatophora > Oreohelicidae > Oreohelix > Oreohelix idahoensis. Next base: position 965,146 of record JAMPIV010010005.1, read on the forward strand.
AATCAATACCTTTTAGCTCCCCAAGGAGCATAGGCCTTCAACAAACACATGCCAAGTCCTCCTTGCACATGCATCAATGATGCTTCTTGATATCTTCCTGGATCTGTTTGTTTATTAGCTGATTTTTTCAGACAAAACATTTTACCTAAGGTCACAGGCTAAAGGAGCTGTGGTCCCCGCTGGAGGGATGGGCTCCAAAAAAGTATACGAACGCTCAAGAGACACCATAAAATTAGCAATCTAGTTTATGTAGAACTAAACAGACTAACTTTCGATGGACAAAAATAGCGACTAGTGGTCAAGCTCTGATCGTCTATCTGAGCCCCAGGTGACCAAGTGTTAATGGGATACGGCAGTCAAATCAAGGCTGGACAAGTCAACTCAAGGCTGGGACAAGTCAAGTCAAGTCGAGACAAGTCAACTCCAGGCTGGAACAAGTCAAGTGAAAACAGGTCAAGTCAAGTCGGGACTAGTTAAGACCCACAATAAACATCTTAACATCTTACTTCACAGGCGGTGACCCGTCATCACTGTTTTTATGCGTACATTATTATATTGAAATTGTTGGAATGCTAAAGTATCTATTTCCAGTAGTATTTGTCTTTTTTGTTGTCAATGTATTGTTTGTTTGCAATGCCTGCATCTTTCACTTTCTGCTTTAAAATTGGAATGAAGCGATAAGTGACTTTATTGACTAGCTGAGTACATGTGTCAACATGTTAGCTTTATCAGTTTTCTCTTGTCAGTTCTCTTCCGTTGCCTCTCCTTCCTTCCCCCCCCCCCCCCCCCTTTTCCCAAACCAATGTATGATTTAAGATTCTACAAATCTTGTATTTAAAGTAGAGTCGGTGACTCTGACAATCAGAAGAGACCATGATGAAACTTTACACAGGGACAATCGAACAAACACAAGCGACAAGCTATACAACTGTTACACCAAAACAGTTACTAAAGGGAAGAAGATCTATCAAAATATATTAAGAATGTGCAGGTAATGAATAAAATATAAAGGTATATGCAAATAAACTGATCAAATCACCAGAAAAATATATATTTGAACATTATTCATACATTCAATGCTGGCTTTCATACACGCACGAAACGTGTATACTATACAGGGTGTCCATAAAAGATTGTACTCTTTTCAAAAAAAATTATTCCCATGACGTGGTACGAGGATGCTTTCTATCACAAAAGTAAGATAATCTCTGCAAGTTTTTAAGCATACCTCACAAAGACTAAAAAAAGTGCGCATGCGCGCAGTGGGTATTTCGTAATACACAACAAGTGTGACGTCATACATACAACACACGTGTACATCATAATACACAACAAGTGTGACGTCATACATACAACGAACGGGTACATCGTAATACACAAGTGTGACGTCATACATATAACACACGTGTACATCGTAATACACAACAAGTGTGACGTCATACATACAACACGCGTGTACATCGTAATACACAACAAGTGTGATGTCATACATACAACACGCGTGTACATCGTAATACAATGTCGTCTGACAAAAGACAACGTAGAACTACTGTACCCTCATGCCAGGCGAGTAATATAAGTGTCTACATGTGGCTTCCAACCTCATCATGTAAAACTAATGACCACAGAGACTATTGCATCAAAAGCACGCGAATGTTTGGTGCAGGCTTCTACAAGGGCGCTGCAAGCTCCATAAGAAGTGCAAAGGAAAACGGCGATGATTATGATGATGAAAATGACATAATACATTATGACATAATACATTATGACATAATACATACATGAGAGAGAAGTTGACAGAGAGTTTAATAGAGGCGGAGTAAATGAAAACGAATAAGCAAAAGACAATGAGATAATGTCAGCAAGTATAATAGAGAATGGCTGAATAAGGGTGCACCACAGAGTGACGTAGTATGATTAGGGACGAGCGAGACTCGGTGGCAGAGTGAGGATGATGAACGAGAGAGAGTGTGAAAGTAAGAAAGACAGAATAAGCGAAACGGAGTTATAGCGAGCGAGCGGGTGGGAAAAGCTATGAGAGAGTGATAGAGAAAATCAACTGATGGTGAGTGATTTAAAATGAGAACGAATGGCTGAAAGTGGGTAAGAGAGTAAGAAAGTCTGTGAGAAAGAGTAAATGAGAGCTGGGGAGGAAGCATGCGTGAGACAGAGAGGAACGGTGAATATGATAACAGAAGAAAGAATGACTGAGAGGTATTATTTTAAAATCTTAGTCATGTGTAGAAAATTTATCGTTTAGTCTATTTGGAAAGTAAAAGAAGCGAGTTCATAATCCAAAATGAGACTCAATGAGTGAGGAAAAGAAATAGATTGAGATATTTCAAAGATACTCAGATGTAATCTGACTCGAAATGCCATGCAATGAAAACTTACCAAGCTTAAGCAGTTCTGGTAAACAGCGCGCGCAGTGGACCAACGCTAGACCAATTACTAACGTGGACAGCCGCTTCCAGTGTGTGTTAGTCATTGTATATCCACAGTGTCAGGTCATTCACATGTCAAGGTGAAGGTCACACACTCGACCGGCTATGGCCAGTTTCTGGTCTAGTTTTATCCGGTATTTATTGAAGTAAACCAGAATTCACCACATAAGAATTTCCTGCATTTCTCGTCAGAATGAGATGATGTATGGCGGGGCAGCATTTTTTGATTATTCTATTATTAGCCACAAACGAATGAGATATTTTTGGAGCCGTCTGTAACAAAATGACGCTGCTCACTCTAATTTATCAAATGTATAAAATCAATACCAAGTATTTAAGACTTATTCAACACCAGTAAACACAAAGTTGGAATGGATTTATATAGAGTTACCACTGGTGCAGTAAAACCACATTGTGATGTATAGACAGCACAGAAAGTTATTATGGACATTCACGGTTAAAGAACATTTTCTGAGCCACGTCCTGTTTACACGTTTAAAAGAAAGACACCAGTGGGTGCTTTTCCAACTTGACAGAGCTTCTGTTATTCTGGGATATGCTGCAGGTTTCTTTTCTTCACACTCTATAAATACAGGTTTTCATTCGTTCTTCATTGAAAATATCCTAGCAAGTCTAAAATTCTTTCCGTTTCATCTTAGAGAGGTGATACACGGACAATTCATGCGTATCAGAATGCTTAGTCACTTTTGTTAATGACAATTGTGCGGAAATGACAACGCAAAAATATTCTGTTTAACATTTTATCCAAAGCACCGCAATTGACAGTGTGGACTACAGGTAAAGTAATCTCTTACAGGTAGCTGCGGCTCATATGCAGATCACGTGTCAAAGAGCATCAGTTATAAAAACATGTGAGTTTGGTTCTCAATCACATCCACACACAGCTCAGAAACACAAGACCGTGTGCAAGTTTTGACAGTTTTAGTTCTGGGCTGTCAAAGATAAGCCGGTATTCTTGGACCATCACTCAACACCGATCGGCAGGTTCACAGAAGGTTACAAGTTACACTGCATCCAATTCAAACGTAGTTCATCTGGGAAGAAAAAAGAGAATATATTTCCAGTCTGCTTTATCACATAAATCTACTTCCTCTTGTAAGTTAAGTATCGTAAACAGTAACACTAGCTTCAGATGGCAAGTTTCTCATGATAGAGCTTCCGATAGAATGGTTGTTATAATTGTTGCAACACTATAATGTAACATTAGATTTTTAATTACTATGCTCGTTAGGGAGCTGAAGATTGTATATGATAATGCAACATTGAGAGTCGATATATGCGAGATGAGAGAAAGATATATATATATATATATATATATATATATATATATATATATATATATATATATATATATATATATATATATATATATATATATATTATGTGAGGCAGCAGGTGGTAAATGGTTGCTGTACAGAGGAACTTTTTGTTGTATAATCAAAAGAAAAAATGCAACGAAACCTTAGTAATAAACGTTAATGTAATAAGATATTCTACTATTTCAAAGTAGATATGAAATGTTTACTATGTCATAAATCATTATTCTTATACCTACTGTGATATACATATGGGAGCGCTGTGGCGGCTCTAGTGCGTTTTTGTTGGTGGGGATATCTATGAATATTTGTGTAGTTCATACGAGTGCGGAACGTATAATGCAATAAGAGTTTCAGATGACAGGAGTATACACACACACAAAAACAGTACAAGTTATTCATCGTCAAGGTCGCACTAGCACGACAAAATATTTACTTATTATACTTTGACAAACTGAAAAAATTCTCAATTTATTAGAAGATTATAATTACTCGAAACCACTCGCGCCAAGATGTAAATTTTCCTTTTGCTTTTTCCAGTTTTCCTTTATTATTGACGAGAAGAAACTATTATTCTGACGTTGTCCTATTTTACTTTTGATTTTTGTTTAAAAGTCATTCTGCCGAACACTGTTTTTTTTCAGTTAAAAAAAAACCAAAACAACTACATTCATTGTAAAAATAACTGCTGTATTATTGCATTGACTTATAAGAAAACGACACCACTAGTTATCTTGGGATGAGTGAACAGATACCTAGTGGGAAAGTCTGCGCCACTGCAATTAAGCATATTTTCCCAGCGTTGTGAGGGCTAGGTTTTAGACCGTAAACTTCCTCAAACATTTCATTCGCATTCTTGAGGATGACACTCGTTCGTCCCCCGAGCTAAGAGAGGATCGGAGAACGAAGCACACAAATTAATTAAGTGAAAGAGGGGGAGAGAGGTGATGAATGGAGCTTGAGGATGGTAAATGTATAATTATAGCGGTAATATAATTAATGAGATTTGTTATGTGTCACTAAATAAATATGATGGGAAGGTTTCTTGGTCGTTTAAAGTTTTGATAGGGATCCACCCCCCACTATCCCAAGAACGAGCCGCCACTGTGAGCGTTCATATGTGTCCTAGAGAATTACAAGACAAGCACAAACATTCATAGAAGCCCCCATCCCCTCCCCCTCCACAGATGTGTTTTACATTAGAATGTTAAGAAAACAATGAGAATCTAACATGGATAATAAAGGTGTCTTCAAAATAGCAAGTGCACAAAGGCAGCTTATTAATCATATTTCTCGTAGAAAGAAGCAATCAACTTTCTTTGAACATATGAAATGATGAAAGCTGCAATATATTGTGACAACAGGAAATATTTAATGGGGAAAAAAGCAGATTATGACAAAGGGACTGAACAGTTTAACATTATGGCATAGAACTAAGACAACATCAATATTTATAAACAGTATCACGTATAAGATATTATGGAGATACATAATCACCTAGGCTACCTAGAATGGTACTTGATTGAATACCAAGAAGTAAAAGTGTATATGTGCGTACTTCTTCTTCTTCTTCTTCTTCTTCCGTCCTTAGCCACCGACCGTCAAAGCAGTCAGTGGCCATTACGCCTAGTGGCGTCTTAGGGCAACAGCAGATAGGTTTTCTTTGCCATTGTTTCCCATCATGCCTATTGGCGTCTTTAGGGCAACGGCAAATCAATCCATCTGCTGTTGTTTCCGTAATCGAAGTGACCGGCAAACGGGTGATCAGCCCGTTGGTATATGTGCGTACAGGTGTGTTTAATTATGTTTACGATGAAACTAATATGGCAACACTTAGTTTCTTAGGTAACCAGTTTGTTAGAAAGTTGACTGGACTGCAAGGTTGTTGGATGTTGACTGTGAACAACAAACGGAAACGGGGTACGTTCGTTAAGTGAAAATGACATGTGAAAATAGGGACAGGAAGGATAATTAAAATTTAAGAGGTCACGCATGTAAATGTTTGTATTAATATTCCAGGTTACCAAGTGACTATAACAATTCATATTTTGAGCACATTATATATGCATCAACAGAACTGCCATGCGATGGACCCCGGAGGGAAGGCGAAAGGGAGGCCGAGCAAATATAACGTGGTAGAAAACAAAGGGGTTTTCAGATTTTAAAAAAAACGAATAACAGTTATGACACAGTGAGTAGGATGGCCACGGACCCAGCGAAGTGTCGTGCAGCACCACAGGGTGACATCAGACTTGAAGGTCTCTCATAATTAAACCCATAAAGTAGAAGATATAAGCATGTTAATGTTTGGGCACATTATGTAAGCATGATCGCCTGTGTGTGACCTGAGCCGGAAAGGATCAAAGTATAATAACACTGTAACCTATCATGCATATCGCAAGGGCCACTAAGGAGGGCTGGGCATGGGGACAGCTACTCTATAATGTAGAAACTTCAAGCAACAAAAACTCTTAACGAATGCGAACGAGTCATCGGAAGTAAATATGTAGGATAGAATGATTGAAATGGTATGACAAGATCACTAATGTGGAACTAATAGCAAGAACCAGTGGAATCAGAGATCAGAAGTCGCTGGCGGTTAATAAGACATACTTTAAGCAAACCTGCTTTACAAGGCAATCATTAATCTGGAATCTGCAGGATATGAGAAGACGAGAGACAATGAAAACAAAGGGACAAAAAACTGGAGATAAAAAAGTGGTAAAGAAATCTGAGAAAGACTTTGAGTGAACGGCACACGACAGTAGGAGCTGGCATGAATTTTATGATCGGTCTGACCGAAAAACACAAGTGATCTAGAGACAGACATGAAGGGGATCAAGATAACACGGAAAAACATTGAACGGATGGCACATGACGGAAGAAGTGGCATGAATTTATTGAAGGCCTATGCTCCGCGGGAAGCTAAATGGTAACAATAATGTCAGCTATCTTGTATAATTGATTATAAGATCTTAAGGATGTTGCTGTTCTTTCATGTTTCTTTTCTTCTCTAACATTTCGCCACCTGTTATAATTGTTCTCTTCTATAATTCCGAAAACCTTTCATCAGAAAACAACAGCTGCTCTTTCATGTATTGTGCGTGTGAACTCTCTGGTTGACATTCACATAAATCATAAAGATTTTAAAATAGCTCTCTTGCTCCCGATATTATTCTACGCCAGTATGTCATCCCAGCCATTGTCCTTCCGTCAGTTGAAACGCCCTTCTATAGCAACATGACATTATTTATAAGCTGTTTAAGTATTGCCTGCTCCCAGGACAATCTATAGTTTGTCCATGCATCTTAATGACGATCTGGTGTTTTCTTTTTATCTGTGAAACAAATATTTCATTCCTGTTGATTTTGATCATTCTTTTCTCACGGTTATCATCATCATGTGATGTCTCAGTGGAATAATGTGTCAAAATTGGATTACCTCTTTCATATTTGGAATCAGACTACATGTTGACAATACTCCAACAAACTACGGAAACTTGTAACCAGGCATCCAATAAGGTAAAGGTCGTGCGTCAACAAATATAACACAAAATAACCAAAATGGCCCATTGCGGGCCATGTTTGACAGGGTACCAAAGATCTATATCATACTAAACATACAACAAAAAAGCAGATACAACCATCATCAACATAATCTTCTTCATCAATTAGCTCCCCAACAAACGTAAGCCAAGTCTTCGTGTCCCGTGCCATCAGCTCAAGGTATTTACATGTGTTCCTCATCCCTTTCATAACTGTCTCCAGTCTTCTTCTCTATGACAACAGAAACCATCACTAAGATAAAAGATGCTGCCAAAGAGAAGTCTGTTGTTAGAAACTTAATTTATGTTTCAACTTTATGAAGTAGGGTGACAATCTCCCTTCTCCGCTGCGTTTTGCCTTCCCTAACTTAAGAGCAGAGTGACGTACCCATTATAATTGGTGGGTAGCCTGGATCATGACATGGCCTTGTTTTAAAACTGATCCCCTTTGTCATGAGAAACAAGCGCTCTAGTCACTATATCACGCGAACGCTCATACAGTAGACTTAAATAAATTTAGAAAGATGCACAACAAATTACAAACACTATGTTTCAAACTAAAAAAAACTGTACAAAAAATAACAACTGTTGTTATCATCATTAACCCTCAGCCCCATCTGAAGCATAGGCCATTAACTAATTCACACTAAGCCTTCAAGTCCTGTGCCATCCACTCAACCTTTCCTTTATCCCTTTCATGTCTGCCTCTAATTACCTTCACCATATGTTTTTGGGTCTACGTCTACCTCTCTTGCCCATGGGATTACGCAGCAATGGCTGCCTTGTAATGCTATCAAAAGAGTTCTCCAAAGTGTGCACGATTATTAAGGAAACACATGTTTGCATGATACATTATACAAATATTAGCTACAAAATATATAAACAACAAACCGCACCAAATATTAGCCAGAATAATTAACGCAACGATCAACAACAGTGTAATGTTAAACAGATCTACTTAAAGAGAGGCCTTCGCTGTGAAAATATGACACAAATCTATACGTTAACAGGGATCTTACCTTGTGAATATTGGAGAACAAGATCTACTTTAACGGAGACATTACGCTGTGAGCATGTGAGAACAGCATCTGTTTTAACAAGGACTTGTCGTTATGAACATGTGAGGACAACATCTACTATAACAGAGACTTTGAATATGTGAGATAAACATCTACTTTAACAAGGACCTTTCGTTATGAACTGTTGACACGCGAGGAAGGTCCCTCGGACTTGGTGCGCTAAGTATTAATACTTAAATTTACTTTTTTTAATTTTAAAAGGTACTCATAGTTCTTTGGCTTGTCTTCTAATGGAATGTTTGATACTAGTTTTTATCCTGCTGTCTATGATCTCTCCTTTGACAAAGATAGGATGCGGTGGGGAAATCTTCGAAATGCGCTAGGTTCTAACGTTGAATTTGTCCTCATGCACCAATATCACATTGTAAGGTTATGTTGGGTGAAACCCAATCACAATTTTAGGTTAGTTTAATTTCTAATTTTAAACTAACCACAAGGTAAGGAGTCTTATCTTTAATAAATGCACCCCAACCACTCATTCTGAAAATTACTACAAGACCATATAATGTACTTATTATATGACATGTCGCATATGGCCGACGCAAGTTCCTTTCGTGTAAAAGCTTTACGGGGATTCAAATTGCCTTAAAATGACTACTGCTTTCTTTGAGAACATTTTCAAGTGGACGTCTGAGAGTGTACGAAGAAGAAGAAGATACGACATGTCGGGAATCATTATATCATTTTCCCTGTCTTACTTATTACATCTGATAAATCTTCTCCAAGATTATTATAATCCAGACAACCGTCGCTCCTACGTTACCTCTTAACTGACCATCTGTTTATTACAATAAGACATCTTGCTTAAGGTTGTTAAAAGACTTGTTGAAATATTTACGTAATAAGTCTGGTGTCCAGTTTGTTAAAATCATGATAACGGTAAGGATGAATTATTTGTGTAATCACGTCTACCAAATTATACACATTATCTTATGCTACTATAGACCACATTTTTAGTTTGTCGCCTTGCCGGCAGTACTGAAGCAGGATACTTGCTTATCTATCAGTGTGACGGGTTTGATAGAAATGTCTGCCCGCCTGTCTGGCTTTTCGTCAGGCTGACCTGTCTATTGTCTGTCCATCTAAATTCTCCGCCCAATTTTTTGTAATTTTGTCTTTTTCCGCTTGTATTTCTGTCATTATATATGTCAATCACTATAGACACTATCTACGCCTGTCTCCAGCACGCACAAGGCGGTGGATGATCAAACACATCTTTCTTGTTGGTCTCCAAGAAAACGTAGTACTTCCCTGGTCCTCTTTGATTTGGGAAACCCAGGGGAATTCCTTCGTTCTTTCATCGGGTGACAGCCATGATCGTGGCCCGAGCGCAGTCGTATAAGCAGCGCTTTCGTACATGTTGCGTCATTTTTTCTTGTCTAAGGGAAGCCGGAGTAAACTCTTCGTTCTGCTTATGTAGATTTCTGTTTTCACCTTGAGACGATTAGAGGGTTAGGTCGTAAGTCTTATGATGTCTTACGCGTATTCACTGTTTCCTCCGTGCAGGTGCGGGGAAAACTCTTCTCCGAACACCTGGCATCTGTCTTCTTATTTAAAGCACTGGATCTGTTTCTTTTCGCCAGTCATACTCAAAGGATTTCTCGCTACGAGTAACTAATACTTCATGTTGATAGCAGTTGTCATTTTTACCGTATGGTGATTTATTCCTTGAGCTCGTAATATCGATGTAATTCTCTTAGAATAAATTTGGGGTGTTAGCTTATTATATATGTATACACACACACACACACACACACACACACACACACACACACATATATATATATATATATATATATATATATATATATATATATATATATATATATATATATATATATAAAGAATTATATATCAATTAAAAGAATTATTATTCACTTAGATTTTCTAGCTGTTAAAACTAGTGAAATTAAATAACGCGTAGCTATTTCATACCAGATGTTCAGTTATAATGTTAGTTTTCACCACACGCTTTCTCACACAAGAAGAGACGGTTTTAGCTGACTGGTTTTCATGCTAGGCACGACTGATAGTGACAGAAAAGAATTCACGCTTTATTTCATTGTGCGTATTTATTATGAGTGCCTATTATTTAATATCATATGACTAAACTATCAGACGCCGACCAAATTAATAGCTACATAACGACCGGCGATAGTTTGTGATAATTGACATTGTACGCTGATCGTTTACTGCTAGCAGAGGGAGATTAACGTAACTCAATCCAACCTACACTCGCTAAACGACGCGCGATAGGTTAGGCTAAAGAAAACACCTGTGCCGTTTAACTTTAATCAGGACTGACGGAGTGGATAAGAGATCGTCTTGTCCCCGTCTGTGTGCATATATATAGCTATATAGAATAGTAGCATTTTTCCATAAATGCTTTCTTATATTCCTAGCAGACCTGACCAAGAGCGTCCAGCGGACTCTTTTCTTTTGCTTGTTTTTTGGTCAGTGAAATTGTACTTTGTTAGTTACCTGAGCCTCATATTGGTTTGAGCGGTACCGATCTTCATTATAAGCGTGTGCTCGCCAAAGAAACATGAGAACAGTTTTGACACTAAAAGTAATTTAACTGGACTTACCAAACCCAGCAATATTTTTCAATTTTATCAGCCCGACTGGGGTGTACAAAAATGGCATTTATTCCCGACTTCTGACAGTCGTATTCAAGCTAAGCATCCAGAAATTTACGCTGTTCAGAATCAACGCTCTAACATAAAGTCAGCCGATAAGATTATCAATACTTATCATTGTAACATTTTGGCAACCAAACGTATTCCAATACTGGACTTATTTTCCTCTTTAAATTGTGAACCACAAGAGCACGTTCCTACATCGACTATTCACAGTAACATTTGTTAGCTAGAAAAATCTATCAGATTTGGCGTTCCCCTCAAAAGTTGTTGTTAGAGGATGAACTGGTGCCAATGTAGGAAGTGAACTGGATAGTTGTACCGAGGAATATCACCTAGAAGGTAAGAGTGAGAGAGTGGCCACTGTTTGCAAGAGAGAGAGTGAATATTTTTCTTTGTAACAGAGATTTTACCAACTCTGGATTTGCCTAATTTGTTTACTTTACTGTACTTATAGAGTCAGACTTTGTTTACTTTACTGTCTACTCTGTATCATAGTGCTAATCTTCGACCTTTGGGTTATTAACTTTGGGTTCTTTTCTCCATAGGGGGAGGGCGCATCTATTTTTTTGTTATTTCATATGTATGTAAATCTGATTTGTTTGAATTTTCTTTAGATAATTTTGTCAAGTTTAATGATAATAAACAACGAAGAAACGTAACTTTGTGTGTTGGTCAGACCCATACCCAATTAACCGTAGTTTTTCACGTTTGTGTGTCTTGTTGTCACATAGCTGTGTGTGTGTGTGTAGTTAAACTTATATTTATATGTATGAGGAGGGCAAGGCTGTCTTGTACTAAATTACAGTCGTATAGATAGGCTAGAATAGAGAAACTTACTCATCCCAGAGACATATCTTTCTCCTTAAGCTACCACCCGTGAAATCAATTTCTCACACCTTTCTCACGGTCCTATCATCCACTCTACTCAGACGGGCCAAAAATAAATCACAACCTATCTGTACGACAGACACATCCCGCATAACGCGCGGCACCATTTCTAACCCTACTGTTGTGGCATTAAACAGGCTTGTATGGAAAATGAAAATATTACAAAGGTGTTTTTCAGACAGTGGAGGAAAAGATAGACTAGATAACAGAAAGGAGATGTATATTATTTCATTTTTTTTTTTTACAAATTGTTCTCTTCTCTGTGTACACTGTAATTTAGCAGTGAGTGTTCGACATCAGTTTTACTACTAATTTTATTTTGCTGTTAAGTTTTATACCGCCTGTCAATTTTGTAGCATGTTTCTTGTTTTGGAGTGACTGTCCTGACCTCGCTAAGCCGGGTCAGACTGCGTGAGTGTCACGCTTGACCGCCTACCTGCGCGATCGATAAACGCGAGGCATGGTTTCTCGTGGTCCAGCCCATGAGAGAGAGAGAGAGAGAGAGAGAGAGAGAGAGAGAGAGAGAGAGAGAGAAGAAGAAAGGGGAGGGGATAGTTGTGCCGGGCAAGATGTATAGATATCGACGAGAAGTGTATTCGTTTGTCAAGATGGAAGGAAGAAAGTGCGCATTTATGTGAAGTCATGTTTGTAGAGAAGATATGTAAATATTTTTGACTGTCCTTATTTTTCCAGACGCTGGTCAAACGAAAAACGGACTGTGTTCTCTTTTCGACGGTCTCAACTGTCCGGATAACAGCAGATTTTGATCAGGACTCTTATCTTTTAGGAAGAATGAGCTTGGAGTGAGCGAGTGTCAAGGTATGTCTGAATGAATCTATGAGTGAGGTAAAGTGCGGTGACCACAATTTCTTTTTGGGGATTTGATGGTTTGTGTTTCTTGTTGCGTAGCCTTCAGACATTGCTTGTTTTGTGAAGGACTACACCTTTTATTATCTATGATTTTTTGTGATGCTGTGTGTCGAATATAGTTCGCTTAATAAAAACATGGAAACCTCATCTTGTGCTGGTCAGAACATCTTTTCTATCTGTCATTGGTGTAATATTCATATGTCCCTTATTGTGTATTAGACTAAAGTCTTTTATTAACATTGGAGGGCAGGAAAAGATTGCCCATTACAAATTAGTCATCAGGTAGGCTGAAGACCGTAGTGCTGCTACCCTTCAGTAGGCATATCTTCTCCCAATAATTTCCACCAGTGACTAAATTTCTATCTATTCACACCCTCTCTTCCATAGTCTGTCTGGCTTCAGACAGAATCTATCTCTCGATTGATACCTACCTGTGATAATCAGTAACCCATCTGTCACAACAATAAGACGGCAGACCATATGTTGACTTAATCTTATTTTTTATACTAGCCAGCGATGTCTTCCCCGCGATTAAAGGATAACATGTCGTGATGTCAACCCTGTACGTATATGAGTGACGAGATGTGTCAGCCGGGATAAGAATATATCGATAGATCAACGTTTCTCCGACCTTTTGGTCTCAGGACCCCTTTACATTCTTAACAATTACTGAGGACATCAAAGAGCTTTTGTTTATGTGGGTTATATCTATCAATATTTACCATATTCTGCCATCAATGGTACCTACACCTTGTAGCGGTATAGCAGCTTGTGTACCCTGACAATCCCCAGAGCTATGCCAGTGGGAGATTTACTCCTGGTAGGTTCAACCAAGCTGGACTGGTCTGCGTGGGTAGGGGTCAGACAAAAGCTGGTACTCTGGTCCTCCAGGTTGGGGGTTTTATCACAGGGCCGACACCCCTGTCTATGTAAAAAAAATCGCACGTTACGGAAACAACAATAAATGGAGCTGGAGCTGGGTTGGCCATGTCCTCAGAAGAGACCCCGATGCCATCACAAGAACAGCTATGCTATGGACCCCTGAAGGAAAACGAAAGAGAGGCCGACCAAAAACAACTTGGCGGAGGACTGTGGAGGCTGAGATGCAAAGAATGAACCAGAGTTGGGGCACTGTACGAAGGATGGCCGCCGACCGAGCAAGGTGGAATCAATTTGTTGTTGCCCTACAAGACGCCACCAGGCGTAATGGCCACTGACTGCTTTGACGGTCGGCGGCTAAGGATTGAAGAAGAAGAAGAAGAAGATTTACCATATTAGAAATCCAACTTGAGAAAATAAGACATCTAAGTGTACTTACCTCTTGATGTGTTTCTGCGCAGTCGCAAGGAAAATTTTGGGATTTCACAATAACGATTCATTGGACGATACTGAGATTATAGCAGGTATAACCGAAGTTAGCTAATTAGAGCACAGCAGAAGTACTGAGAACAAACTGAGTTAATCTCTGAAGAAACAGAAGCACATATTTATATCTTAAACCTACTACCTTAGAAACGTCTAGAATCAAAAGGAATACACAAGAACACATTCCATTAGCCGTCAGAGCGATGACGTCATCACACGTCATGTAACCTCTAGAAAACTTCATTGTACACTCGTGAGAAAATGAGAGGGAAAAAGGCAAGTAACGTTTTAGATTATAATGAAAATAGTTTTGACCTCGCAGACCAGCTGAAATGGTCTCCGGGACCCCTCACCCCACCCCCGAGTCCGCAGACCGCACTTTGAGAACCGTTGCAATAGATGAAAGCATATGATAATGACTGGTAAATAATGTTAGAGAGAAGTGTAACATCAGAAAAAATGCATCAGATGAATGTCGCCCTGTGACACACATTGTCATACAGTTTTTCTCTGAAATGGGATCATGAAGGCCATACTGTCAATCTGTTATTGTTATTGTTAATCAGAATCGACCTCACTGTACACCGGGCAAACTCATAGGTGCTCAGTCTCCCTCAGCAAATGTCGAAGAGTATGAATGCTTATTGTACTTGTAGCACGCTACATCGACGGATGCATCTTCTCTCACGTCCATTTCTGCTAGACCCACGTTTGATGCCAAACTCCAACAGCCTCAGCCTTGTTGATTCATCCATCGCAGTGTCATTATCCAGCAGGCGATCATTAATAGCCCTTAGTATCTCTCCCTTATCCATGTCCAGTGTCCCCACTATTGGTGCTCTCGAGGCCAATCTGTCAGCTCTCTAATTGCCACGTACCCCTGCGTGACTGGCCAGGACAGTAGATCCACACCAGTTCTTGAAGATTTGATGATTCTATTGATGTTTTCCATTCCTGCCGCAGCCATCCGTTCTGAACTTTCCGAAGCATGGCTTGAGAGTCTGACAATATAACTGCCCTGGTTGATGGAGTTCCAGACAACTACCTCAGTGCTGCAGTAACTACCTCTACCTCCATTCTCATGCTGGATGTTGTTGTCATGTAGGCTCCACTCCGTTCAGCGACGACCCTGCGCTTTATTCTCGCAGAGAAGCCCCATCCTGATTTTTCACCATGCACTACAGGCCCATCGGTGTACACAATGGTGTCATCCTCCCCAGCATGATCACGTATCAGCTGATTAATCTCCAGCTCTGCTTTTCCATTGCCCCAATATCTGCACTCTCTGCCAAGGCTAATGATGACCTGCTGGTAGTTTATCCAGTTCTCTCCTGACTTACTCCACTCTTCTCCTTTGGATACATTTCAACCCTGGTCACCTGACCAATCGTAGCCTCTGCCTGTGCCATCCAAGACATCCCCCTCTTGATTCTTGATCATTTGATGTCAGCTACATTCTCATGTAGAGGATGTCTTTTGTCGGTGGTTACCCGCATATATATAATGCTTTTGTCTGGGCCATCGCATATCTGGATCTAATCGATAGCAATCCGGGCGTGCACCTCATTGCTACAATGGGGGTAGCACGCGTAAAGCCCAAAACTAGTCGCATCCCTTCATTTTGAATGCCTTCCAGTCGTTCACTTTGTGACGATAGCGTGCGTATTCCTAGCCCGTACTCGATTACTGAAATCACGAGCTGATGATACAGGAGAAACAATAGTCTCTGTTCCAAGCGCGCAGCAGCCATTGTTTTTAAGGCTGCCAGTCCTCGCTTGCACTTCTGTGTGATCAGTTTGACATGATACTTGAATGATAGCCCACGATCAAACGTTACTCCCAGATACTTCAGCCTGTCTTGCCTTTCTTTTAATCTCTCCAGGATGATTATGTTTAATACTTTTGCTGGCACTGATAGTAACATTATTCCTCTATAATTTGTGCACTATTGTAAATTTCCCTTCTTAGGCAACTTGACCAGATAACCTTCCTTCCCTTTTGCTGGTATTTCCTCTCTCTTCAAGACTTTGCCAAGTAGTTTGTATAATATCTCTGTAGAGGTATCAATATCGGTTTTGATGGCCTCTGCTGGAATGCAATCTGGGCCAGCTGCTTTTCCATCTTTCAGAAGCTTTATGACTTTCTTTATTTCTTCTCTACTTGGTCGTTCACAGCTGATTTGTAGCTCCTCTTCTGCTGGCTGGATGTCTGGGGGATTAGTTGGAGATGGTCTAAACACAGGGAAAATACACAGGGAAAATACACAGGGAAAATACACAGGGAAAAGACAAAGATTATGAGAATAAATGCAAGGAATGATAACAAGGTTGAACTTGAAGAAACACCACTAAATCATGTAGAATCGTACACATATCTTGGAAGTAATATAGACAAAGTTGGAGGGACAGACAATGATATCAAAATACGAATACAAAAATCAAGAGGAGCTTTCATTGCATTCGGAAACATATGGAGAACAAGAGAAATCAAGTCCAACACGAAAATAAGAATCTTGAACTCAAATGTCAAGTCCTATTGTATGACTCTGGGATATGGAGAACAACAAAAGCAACAACCAAAAAGCTACAGACTTTTATAAACGGGTGCTTGCGTAGAATAGAAGGACTGAAATGGTATGACAAAGTCACAAATGTGGAATTGATGACAAGAACCAGACAAGTGCCAGTGGAACAAGAGTTGAGAAGAAGACGCTGGCGATGGATAGGACACACATTGAAGAAACCTGTTGATAGCATTACAAGGCAGTCCTTGTTCTGGAATCCCCAGGGAAAGAGAGGCAGAGGTAAACCAAAAAACACACGGAGAAGAGAACTGGAAACAGAGGTGAAAATGATGAGGAAAACATGGAAAGAACTTGAGCGGATGGCGCAGGACAGGAAGACTTGGCATGTATTTGTTGAAGGCCTATGCTCCTTGGGGAGCTAAAGGGTATTGAATTGACTTTAGTTCCACATATCAATTGAATAATGCTCTTCCCTTCTCTTCGTCCGTCTTCAGGCTTAGTCCTGTAGAGCTTTTGATATTAGGGATGGGTTGATTTGCACTATTCTTATTCATTCTTCGATGTAAGGACCAGAATTTCCATCAAATCTGTTTTGTCAATCTGTTTCTCTTGTGTAGCCGACAGTTTGGAGGACATGTTCTAATATTTTAATGTCTTCCCTACATGGACACATCTCTGCCTGCTTCATTTTCTCCTTGTTTAACAGCTGGTATTAGAATCTGAAGTGACTGGTTCGCCGTCTGGACATTGTCATCTGATCTATTTTTGATACGGTTGCTGTTATTTTTTACTTCGAGTTTTCTCTAAACTATTTTGCTTTGCATTTATATTTGATTGTTGCTGTTATCTCGTCGTGTGTTACCATGCCTTCCGTTTGAATTCCTCTTCCTCGTTTCTTTGGCAAACATATCTGCCTTCTGATTTCCATTTTTTGACACAGGTCAAGAATGCACTTTACTTTCACTTTGTTAATCTAGAGCGGTTTCTGTGTGCTTCTGACTGGGCTGTCTACTTCGTTTGTTTTTATCGCTCCTTATGTCAGTTATGTAGAACCAATCCTGACATATGGGAATGAGTCATGGACAATTAGTAAACAAGTAGGGAAGGCATTATAGGCCACAGAGATGTGGTTGTACAGAAGAATGTTAAAAATACCATGGACCGCCAAAAAGAGTAATGAGGATGCCCTGAAAGAGGCCAATGTGCAAAGGAAACTTATTTCACAAGTTAGAAAGAAGCAATCCACTTTTTTGTGCCTGTTATGAGAAGAGGAAAGGTAGAATATATCGTAACAACAGGTAAGACTGAAAGAAAAGGGGAAGACAAAGAGAGGAAATACTGGACAGTTTGACATTGTGGCGTGGAAAGAAGTCAACAACAGAATTGATAATTGTTACTGGAGGCAGGAAGTTGTGGAAAGACATGATCTCCTACGCCACTAGGCAAGGTATTTGAAGAAGAAGAAGATGTCAGTTATAACTGACAGTGAATATGTGAACAACATTATTCTGGCTTTTCCATGATACATGATGTCTCCTATGTTTATTGTAGCTGGTCATGCGGTTTATATCCCAGCTAGATTTCAGACACGATTTTTCAAGCTCTCAATTGTACAATGTTATGCACCAACTAACGACGCTCTTGATACCACAAAAGATGACTTCTATGAAGCACTTCTAAGTACCATCAACACAATACCCAAGCATGACATAATAGCAGTCATGGGTGATTTTAACGCCAAAGTAGGTGACAACAACGATGGAGTACAAAGATATCTCGGTACTCATGGCATAGGCTGTATGAATCAAAATGGCGAAAGACTTCTAGAACTTTGTGAAATATCAAACCTCGTTGTGGCAGACACCATCTTTCCACATAAGAATATCCACAAGATAACATGGAATTCACCTGATGGCAGAACTAAGAACCAGATAGATCACTTCTGCATAAGCGCTAAATTTCGCTCATCAGTTCAAGACGTCAGAGCATACAGAGGTGCAGAGATCGGAAGCGATCATAACCTCTGCATAGCTAAACTGAGAATTAAACTGAAGAAGTTATACCAACAGAATAAAAATAGAAGAATAGATGTACACAGACTGCAATCAAATGATATAAAGGAGGAATATAATGTCAAAATGAACAACTATTTCGATGCTTTAGGCAAAATTGACAACGATATCACCACCAAGACAATCGATACTAAATGGGAACAACTGAGAACAGCAATGACAGAAGCAGCAGTAGCGACCACCGGATACCTAGTACATAAAAAGAAAAAATGGATGAGAGAAGATACTTGGGATAAAATACAAGAAAGGAAAACAGCAAAACTTAAACTACTAGCGGCAAGTACACATAATGCAGTTGAATCTTGCAAACTAACTTATAACTTGTTAAATAAAGAAGTGAAGACAAAAACTCGAAGAGATAAAAGACATTTCATCAATGAACTGGCCGTAGAAGCTGAAAATGCTGCAAGAACTGGTAATAGTAGGTGCCTTTATCAAATTACAAAACAACTATGTCACCAGCCTACTGCTATGGAAACACCTGTTAAAGGTAAATTAGGGAATTCAATACCAACAGAAAAAGAACAAATGAAGAGATGGGCTGAGCACTTCATGGAGGTGCTAAACAGATCACCACCAACAGTAACACCTGATTTTAATAATGAAACACCCACAACCACCTTGCCAATAACTTGCGATGAATTCACGCTGGACGAGATCAAACAAGCCGTTAAAAGATTTAAAAATTTTAAAGCTGCTGGAGTTGACGAAATTTCAGGGGAAATGATTAAAGCAGTTAATGACAACAACCTCTTGAGAATTTTAGATATTATAAATGAAGTATGGAGAGAAGAACAACCACCACAACAATGGAAAGACAGTATTATTGTAAAGTTACCGAAGAAAGGTGATCTATCAGACTGTAATAACTGGCGTGGTATATCTCTATTATCAGTACCTGGAAAATTATTATGTTGCATGATGTTAGAAAGACTTAAATTGCATGCTGACGAAAAGATCAGAGAAGAACAAGCGGGTTTCAGGCCGAAACGATCATGTATTGATCAAATATTCACACTAAGAACAATTATAGAAGAATCAGTGGAAAGGCAATCGCCACTTATTATCACCTTCGTCGATTTTCAAAAAGCCTTTGATAGTCTACACCGCCCATCATTGTGGAAGATACTTACAATCTATGGTTTTCCAACAAAATATGTGAATATAATCAAAGCACTATATGACAATGCAAGATGTTGTGTTAGAACAAATAAAGGGAATACAGAATGGTTTACAGTAGAAACAGGGGTGAAACAAGGCTGTATTATGTCACCACTCCTTTTTGGAATAGCTATTGATTGGGTTATGAGAAACTATACCCACAATGAACAATTGGGTATAAAATGGACAAATGGAAAATTCCTGGGGGACCTGGATTTCGCAGATGATGTAGCATTCTTAAGTTCAACACCAAGACAATCCCAAGAAGCAATAAATAATTTGTGTCATCTCTCGGTTAAAATAGGTCTCCAAATAAATGCGTCTAAAACTAAAGCTATGAACTTTTCTAACGAGACCTTTGATATCATCTTGAACGGGGAAAAACTACAGAAAGTTGAAAGTTTCAATTATTTAGGCAGTAAAATGACTCAGGATGGTGACACAACAAGAGAAATCCATACTAGAATTGCTTTGGCAGCTAGCGCCTTCAATAGATTATCTAACATTTGGAAATTACGATCATTGAATATACATACCAAGCTTCGTCTGTTTAATTCAAATGTTATCTCAGTGTTAACATACGGCTGTGAGAGTTGGAAAATAACAAAATCATTGGAGAACAAGCTGAATACATTCGAGAACAAATGTCTTAGAAAACTCATGAACATCAGTTGGAAAGAATTCAAGACTAATCGACAAATAAGAGAAGACTCTAGGCAGAAATATGTCTCCGACTATATAAGGAAAAGACGATGGTCATATATCGGTCATGTCCTACGAATGCAAAACAACAGAATACCACTACAGGCGCTCACTTGGGTTCCTGAGGGTAAGAGGAAAAAAGGAAGACCAAAAGAAACACTCAGAAGAACAACAATAAGAGAAGGAAGAACGTTGGGCCTAAATAATGTGCAAGAGCTAAGAGGAGTGGCGTCACAACGAACAACCTGGAGAGCACTGGTTTCTGCCTTATGCGCCGTGTTTGGTGCTTAAAGAATTTATTATTATTATTATTTAAAGTTGCCTGAATCTTTTCTTAGTCGCCTTTCAGGACACTGTTGATGGTATCTGCATCTTTACTTTGTTCTTTGCTCCCTCTAAGACCTTCGCGGATCCTCAAAAGATCTTCGCGGATCCTCATGTTTTTTTTTTCGGAATTGTCGTAATTTTTATCTGAGAGGGTGCTGATGAATATTGGTCCCTTTAGAGCGTAAAGTGATATTGAAGGCTCTGTGAGAATAAGGATTTAGGTGAATGAGGTAGTAGATTCACAAGCGCTGGGAAGGAGCAAGGACAGTCTCTTATTACGACAATATCTGTTTTCTCACAGACTACTCCTATCTCTCTTCTGCACAAACAATTGTGTCAGTTCCAGTCGCTCAGGCGCGCTCACCGATTTGGTGATTCTGTCGCTCAACGTACATGAATACAAACTACACAGATGGAAATGTTTGGAGTTTTAGGCCAACCGACAACCAACACAATTAATGATTAATACCTTTATTATCATCAAGGACTCACACAAAATTGTACATTTACAGTCAAAAATCAAAAAGTTACAGAATACAAATATAACTAGGGAAGAGGGGCTTTTGAGGAGAAATATCCCATCCACCGTTTCCCGTTTATATCTACTAACAGACAAAACCCGGTCCCAAAAGACAAGAAAGGGGGGGGGGGGGTGATCAGAGATAGGCAATTTAACCCACTGGTAAATTTATTACTCTGAGGCAAGGGGTTACAGAAGAAGGGGGGGGGGGGGGGGTGTGTAGAGGAAAGCTAGGGTTCTCAATTGTCTCCCTTTAAATCAACAAATTTTTACGGGAGGGGGAATGTACACAGTTACCCAATCCCGCTAGGAGAGATCCCGTACAAGGAATATAATGCACCTTAGTATAAGGTCGAACTAATTAAAAGGGTAAAGAAAAGATAAATCTCCTTTCATTCAAAAAAACACACTAGGGCTGGCCATCCCAACAAACACACACGCAGACTTACCAAAATGGTGAATTCTGTCAATCTAGGAATTATTTATCACAGCAGCTAATACCGTGGAATAATGGACTGGTCCTCTTATTTCTTCCGTGTCAGGCCCCAGATTTAACGAGGTAACAAATAGTCTCAAAAAATCGCCAGACGGTGAAGCGTAAAGGCTACTGTTGGTTTAGATAAAGTTCCTAATGAATGGCACAGGCACTTGGCTAAGCGTGAGGTATGGTGTGGTTCCTAAAATCGGCACAGCTGGTGGAGATAACTTCCTTTTTCCGTAATGTCACAAGTTAAGAAAAACACTGAGGTAAGTTCTTATTCGGGGGGGCGGGGGGGGGGGGGGGGTTAAAATCCACTGAATATGCGTGACAGACAGTGTTCAGGTATCGATGCTTTTTCTTCACAAATAGGGGCAGTGAATAAAATATGTTCTGCTTCCAGTTTCCTTTAAGGACTCGCCTATATGAACTAGTATTTTAAAAGTGTTTCTTGGGTGGCTCTTATTCTCAGTTAAATTCGGAGGAGCGGGGCCCATTACAGGTCGCCACAAGTTTAGCTTTAAAAAGGTTCATATGTTACTGGAGTTATCAAATTGAGTTTGGCAGAACTCTGTATATAGTTAATAATTGCTGGGATGCAGGTTGAATGATCGTTCTGAATGAAAGATAATCAAAACAAGAAATGCATTACAAATCATATTATAATCTGACGCGATAAATTACAGTTAGCCTATTTACTTATTAGCGTCGTCAATTAACAAATCAGGAAAACTACCCGTGAGTTAAAAATAATTAAACGCACATCTATCTATACAGAACTAAACTGTATTAAAGTTATAATTCTCTTTAACGTCTGCAAAATAAATTTACGCGTCAATTGTATTAGGAAATACTTTTAGCTGTAACATTAGTTTGCACTAGAACTTTGAAAATGGGTTTATTTAATAAGGTTAAATTTACACCACAATCCATTGAAATCAATAGAAATAACTCGACCAATGATCACTCGAAGCTAATGTATAAATTACCGTCTGCACAGAAAGAATACACTCCAATAGTCACGAAGGTAGATGAAATCCAGCAGGAATCCGACTATGCTAGTGCAACTAAGATTCTGTCAGAGCGAACGATAAAATGCAGTTTATCGGAGTTCTCTATTTATACTTATCGAATGTAACTTGAATGGGGCGTGTTAAATTTTCGCACCTTTCTTGATCTTGAGCAAAATTCGGGGTACCTCGCCGATGTGTTAAACGTTGCGATTCCTACGTTTTCCCCGGTCTACCGATTTTCTTCCGTCTCAGGCTGCTCGCATAAGAGTGCGAAAATTTCCCGAGAAGCTAACTCTGTGAGCTGCAAGTCCCTGATTCTTTAGATCGCGGTCGCTCCACGTTGAATTCTGAAGATCAGCCTGTTCTTTGATGGTACCGCTGCATGCCGGTAAAAGTTACAACAGATGATCAGGGGTTCTAAAGTTATGAGAGGCCAATATTCTGTTATCATCCATCGAGTCAGGGAAATTCATTTGTCATACTTAGACGTACGTCACAGGAATCATCATCAATTTCTTTGCGCTCCTTTCGCTGGTCCCCTTGTAGATAGCCTATACCAAGCAGTCACGTGATACTGCAGCGGCAATTTATGTGAAAATTTGTTTTACACGATGAGGTTGCAGCTCCATGCACAGTCTCACTTAGTCGCCTTGTACGACATGCATTACTGTAAAATTACATCTTAAGGATGAAGATGGTAGTTTAAAAAGGAGACCTTGCTTCCAGAATTATTAAGTTCAAAAGGAAATCTTACTTGCTGAACAAGTTAGCTAAAGAAGGAAATATTACTTGCTGAATTCATAAGCCTGAATGCTGTGACAGGTTATAGACGTACATGGCAGAGTATGAACATAATTAACATAATAAATAAAACCCAAGAGAATAATAGAAATAACAGAGCACATAAATAAGAAGATAATAAGACTGAAAAGACGAAGATTAAGAACCCAACTAAAGCAACAAGTACATGATGATAGTGGCGAAATTAAAAGTAACATAAACGCCCAAGGTTATCGTGTTTACTACACAAAACGAAAGAAACGCGTTTTCAGTTAAAAATAAAACGACGCAATAACGTAGTGACCACGTACCCCAATCCCAGTAGAGCGCACAAGAATTATAACGCATAATAAAGTACAGGACTTAGATCGGTTTAGTATTCAACTAAACAGCGTCTTTGGCCTTGAAAAACTTGGCATTTCATAGTGACACTTTCTAATTATTCAGATACGTAAATTACAGTAAGAATCTATACCAACGATTACCGGAAGTGGTGCAATAGTCTAGAAATCCATGATCACATGATCACAGTAGCTAATGAGAACTAATGATAAAGAATAGGTTAAACTAAGCAGCCAATGAAATTCTAGATTACTGAAAGAGCTACAAAAGACCTCAGTATATAAGGAGATGTTTGCTGCTAACAGTTCCCAGCTGAGAAGCAAGCTACCATTCCTGATCCTGAGGAAAAAACAGCTGACAACTCAAAGGCTCAGACGCAAGATATCACACCGAATAACCAAGAACAAGATTCGAACCAAGCCTGTAGAAGGAAACAAAGACCAAACACTAAAAATACAAGCAACTCAGAAACGATACAGGAAAGGATTGTTAAGATCACCCAGACGTCAGGAAGTGAGGTCTCACTCAGGGCCCTACCCGACAACAAAGTGATCAACATCCTCGAGGTGATAACTGGACGGAGAGGTATCGCCAAAGTAGGGAGGCACGAAAAGGGAGTAGTGCTTTCTCTCAACAACACAGACAAAACAACCTCGCTGATGATCGAACTGGAATCCGGTCCAAAGGAAATCCAGTTGCCCCACCAAATAAAAGTGGTGGTGGAAAAGTACAAGACAACAAAGAAGTTGGTCATCAGAGGGGTGGATACCAGATGTTCCGAAGGCGAGGTCCACAGACGCCTTCAAGCTGAAAACACAAATCTTAAAATCACGCAGGTCGAAAGGCTAAAAACCTGGGCCAAGAAAGATACCAATCTGATGATAGTCACGGTAGAAGGATCGACAAGACCCGAGAGACTGACGCTCGAAACCACAACCAAAAAGACAGAAGCCTATATCCCTCCGGTGATGCAGTGCTCCAACTGCCAGCAGTTCTCGCACACAAAAAAGACGTGCAGGAGAGATGCAGTTTGCCGGTATTGTGCGGGTAGTCACCAATATGGCGACTGCCCCAGGGCAAAGGAGGACCGCAACTACAAAGAAACTAACGAAAACCGTATCTGTGCAAACTGCCACGGAAACCACGGGGCAAGGTACAGAGGATGCCCTGTGTTCCAGGAAACTAAGAGCATCTTGAAGGAGGCCGTGTCTAAAAACATACCCTTCAAAGAGGCCAAACACAGAGTGAATGCGGATGCTACAGAAAAACAGCGCACGATTGACAGAAGACAGCTACACAAGCTGACCGCTGAAATCAACGAAATGAAAAGGAAACAGCAGAACGAAAGCAGAAACAAGCAGGATCCCGTAGACGACAAGGACAGCGGTGAAGACATAATAGATATGCGGAGCGCCAGAGAAATGTTACAGAGCGCCCAGGCAATGCTACAGGAAACAAAATCCATCAAACACGAGATAGAAGTTGACATCGCCAAACTCACAGAGCTAAAGGCAGAGAACGAACAAATACTCAAAAGAATTGAAACAACCATCAAACACGAGATAGAAGTTGACATCGCCAAACTCACAGAGCTAAAGGCAGAGAACGAACAAATACTCAAAAGAATTGAATCAGAGAGAAGGATCGTTGAGGATATCCTTACAAAAACTAGAGAACAAAACAAAGAAACGAAAGACAAAATGAAAATCGACATCGTACAGCAAATGTTACTCAATCAAGAAAGAGCATTAGCAGCCAGAAACGCTAGAACAGCTACTACCAACGATAATTGAAAAAGCACTGTCACAGATACAGGAGAGCAAGAAGACAAAAGCAACAGAAACTAGTAGCGTAGAAACACACAAAACTAAACGAGCCAGATAGTTGAGGCAGGACATAAAAAACACCATGAGAGCGACACGGCACCACAAACGGACAAAGAGGAATCCAGACAGCCAGCAAGTGGTCCTTTTCAGGACCAGTCACCTCCAGGACTACGAACGAGATACCAGTGAACACGATAACACCCTATATACCCCAATTATAACCAAACTTCAGGTTGAACAGGGTATCACAGCAACATAGTAGAAGAAAACAACAACACAAACAACAATAACAGTTCCCAGACCTAAAGGTCTTTTATATTTGGATATGCGCCCTAATATAACCGACTAGGTTGAATGAGACGCGCCTCGCCAAAACGAGGCAAAACTTTAAAAAAAAAAGCAGTCTGCAGAGAAGAAAATGTAGCGCTCACAAGACATACTTACTTACATACGCCATGGCGGGCGTTCTGCCCAGACTGTATATTAGTTATGAAACCTGGTGTACGTGTTAGTGATGGTCGAGACAAACAGTTAAGATGTAGGAACAGGAGACTACGGAACGCGGCCAGCGAGTTTATCCCTATACAGAGCGAGAGTCTGTGTGCCAAGAACCACAAATCTTATACTGACAATGATCAAGAAGACTCAGAAGACATACAAACAAGTGAGAACCTGGCTACTGAAGACATTACTGCTTTAAATGCGTATTATGAAATACATTTAATTTCAAATGAAGAGCCAGAAAACAAACCAGGCCCAACTATTGAAGAGATTATATCTAGTTTATTAAAAGGGTACGACGATGAGAACGATGCTGAAACAGAGAACCTTCTTTTATGACTAGGGTTTAAACCTGCTCGCTGAATGAATAAGTAGTGCATTTATTCATGTCATCTTACTGAAAAGATTATATTACTGCATTCAAGATTTGTTTCCAACTGAAAAGATTTCAACGTTGAATTGAAATTTGGAATGTGAATAAATTGACAGTTATCGTTCAAGGGCTTTGTTGCTGAACTTATTAGTTTTCCAGTTATGAAATATTTGACATTCTATTATCATACTCAAATCATTAAGGAGCAGCTGTACAACCACAAGTCACGCCAATCCAGCGAATTAACATCTCCGAACAACCAAGTTAACTCCAGCAAAAGAAACCTGGGTACACAATTATTCAAGGAACTATAGTAACCTCTGGCGACAGCCTGTATCCAACCTTGAGGTAATACTAATCACGAAGACATACACATATTAAGAAGGATTCGTTGAGGAGACACATCATACAATGTACACACCACACTGTAACAATAAAGCTTAAATGGTACCGCGCCTGACAGGATTACCTTGGTCGTCATTCAGCGCTGGAAACGTAAACTTAAACTTTAGCTTAATTTGCACAAAGACTAGTTTATATACAGCTTGGTAACATGAAGTTAGTTAGATCATAGAGATTGTCATTTTTTTCATGAGATATATTTATTAACCTTTATTTCTCTCCACAGCAAAGTAGATATTGTAATATTATATTGATTTGTTTGAAATAATTGCAGAGATATTGATATAAGGTTGATAATAATTTCTGTGCATTTGACATTTGTTCACATACTTTGTACAGGTCATGGCACAAGCTTTTCTGGTGCAACCTAAACGCTCCATTTTTTTTTTACGTTTAAGAGTATCTTTTGAATGAGTTTTTTTATTTTATTTTTTGACTGACTATAGGAAATGTGAAATGAATATTGTCATTGGTTTGTTATAATTATTCATTGCTGATTCATGATACTGTTGGCATACTCACTATTGTAATTATTTGAATATCACATGTCATGTCATATTATTGTTAGTTAATGACTTTGTACGTTTGCTTATTCATGATTATTGTGGCATTTGGACTTAGATGCTGATGTATTTAGTCGATGCTTATGTAAACTGATATGTTGTTTTTGTGTTAGCACCTAGGAAATTTGATGGTTGCTGATGTTACTTTTAAAAGTTTTTTTTGCTTGTAAATAGTTGAAATTAGTCAAGTTGTTGTCAATACATAGCCACTGGACGTGCATATAATAGTACTGACATGGTGGTTTCCCAATACGATTTTGTGGCCGGCGAGGTATTGTTACGCAGGTTGTGTCTGCAGACCTAGTTTAACTCATCTGGTTCGACGCCGAGACTACCATGAAGATACATGAAACAACAGAGCACAAAGATGTGATGAAAAGTGGACAGAACATTGCTATACAGCAAGTTGAAGACAACCACATGTGCAGATGATAGGAAAAGCACATGAGAAATATAACTGCCAACCATACCACAGACAGTGAGAAAGAGACACCGTTGGAAAAGGTGCAGATTGGAACAGCCTCGAAAGGAGAAGAATTAAGATAGCAGTGAGAGACTTCATAGGAGAAATACGAAAAGGAACAATGTGGGAGATAAATAGTGTGACAAGTAAGAACAAAAGGTGTAAAATTACAATGGAAAAAGGGGAGGAAAAGTGTAAAATTACAATGGAAAACGGATTAAAAGGTGTAAATTACAATGGAAAACGGACAAAAAGGTGTAAAATTACAATGGAAAATGGACAAAATGGTGTAAAATTACAATGGAAAACGGACAAAAAGTGTAAAATTACAAAGGAAAACGGATAAAAAGTTAAAATATTCCAGTAAAAGCATGGAAAAGAACTAACAGAGCATTTCAGAAAGACGTTGCAGACAATAAAAGCATCAGACAACCTCCCTGCATTCAGGTGAACAACATAGAACCTAAAATTGGAAAGGAAATAGGAGTTGGTCCGACAAAGATGATTTGTGTTGAAACACAAACAGAGACACAGAAAAAAAAGAAAAAGCTATACTACTTACTCGAGACGGCAGGAAAATAAAAGGGAGGAAGTAGATGCGTCAACACAAACAGAAGTTGACAAGTCGGAGTCACGTCGGAGAAGCAACACACGGGAACGAATACGGAAACAAATGGCCAGAGACATGAAGAGGAAACAGCTAACATGTTCACAGTCACCGAAAAATAATATTAGACATCAACAGACGTGTTATGGGAGAGAAGTACCCCGTCACGCTATTCAACGGACACAGGAATGTAGAGACGCATCATCAAGCGAAGAGGATATACCATTACAAGAGCAAGACAGCGTTTAGCTCAGCGCGAAGAACGAATAAGACGTGAAGAGGAACCACTTCATTCAATGACAGAGTATTCAGATGAACATACTGATTCTACTGATACTTTACGATAGGAATCTTCCATTCCACAACAAGTCAATCCAGATCTTGTTCCAGAAGACTTAACATCAGATCACTAGTCTCAGAATATGGACGATAACACGCATATGGCGACAAAAAGGAGATATTCATCGTCGTGGGATGATAACATACCATTAGCAAAACTACCACAATTACATGTCCGACCAAGACTGCAACGTCGGAGTAAGTTAAAACCTACATCGCCAACTCCCTCGATAAAATTCGTAAATAATTTGAAACAGCCGGAGCAGCCTAAAAACATTGAGATGAAGAACATTGGAAAGATTTTACCCGCAGTCACAAAGGAATAAACGGATAACCTTCCGCTAAATGACAGACATGCAACTATGATACAATTGACCACATTGTTATTGGAGAAACTACTATTCTTCTACTTTTATTTCAGAATGTTCCTTTGGATCTACATCATCAGTATACGGCTGTAGCCACATACAACAAGTTCATCATGAGAGATGCTACTTTATTCGAGTATGTTAAGGACATAACATATTCGTCGTCCACACATGGACAATAACCGTAGTCACGGAGCTCAGTCCCTTGAACAAGGATATGGCTGATATGGAGAAAGTGTTAATAGGACTGGATACGTTCATTCATGCGCATATTGTTAGATACTCTAGACAAAATATCACCCATACACTGACCTACTACACCTATTGAGACGCGAGGTCTCATCACTAACGAACACTTTATACGATACACACTTAGCGTTCGAGAATCTTCGACACATGCCGCGCACGAAACGAGCGATATTGCCATTCATTGGAGACGCATTACAATACTTATTTGGTACCTCCACCGAGACAATATAAACGGTTTACTGGAGAATGTAAAAGTTTTAGCGAACGACCAACAGTTGATGAAACACGTATTAGAGAAGAGTATCACAGTTGTGAATAATACAATGACAGCGGTACGAGACAACCGCAACCACAGAAACCAATTACAAAATGCGTTCATCTATGTTACAGATTATGTTAATGTATCAATACAATCTTTGCAGAACGAGACGAGACTAGTTGATAATTTCCTGAGACTATACCTAGCAACTATTACCACTATTGATTAAGCCAGAGATATATTACTTCGCAGTGCACACGCAGTCTCAGAATTATTCCAACACATAGACTTACTTAGGCTACACAGGTTACCACCTACATTATTGCCACCTACAGATTTACAGGCAATTTTTTCTCTTGCTAAGATTCTGCCACACACCTTGCAACTTCCATATATACCTTCACAGAACATTCTTACATATTACGAGTACTTGTCGACTTCAGCCATTTTCTCTACAGACACCCTTCTAGTGTTTATAAATATTCCCTTATTAATAGTCGATTACACGTACCAACTATACCACATACATTGCATATCCACGCCATTCCCATCGAGCATCACATATACTACATCTACAGATAAGCACCCTCTTGCTTCATACAAAATTGATTCTTATGCTTTAGCAATAAATACTGCCATGACACACTTTACTTGATATCGCGGGAGAATTTTGATAAATGTATCAATGTACCATTTGCGTTTTGCTCACTACAACAACATTAAATGATATTGGACATTCAATATCATGCAAATTAGCATTGTTTCAAAACAACAGAATATCTGGTTCATAGATATTATTACGTTTACTGATGGATTTCCCATGGTGTATTCTGTTAACACAAATGTATGGTTATTCACAACGATTAGAGCAGAAACTTCAAAGAAACGATGTATTTCTAACAAGACTTCTCATTATGGCACTATCCCCATCCCTTTTCACTTTCTGTATCTCGAACAATCATGTTTCATCTCGGAAGATTCTTTTAGGATTGATTCCCCGTTTACATTTTCATCTACATTGACCCATAACTTTCATACTGAGAACATTTCCACACATTTTAACCTCTCGGAAGCTTTGGTATGGAAACCGTTGCTAACCGCTGTCAAGCCCACGAATTCACTTACTCTACCTACCTCACTTACTCAGGTACAGACAATTGACTTTAGTTACACATGGACACGAAGGTTTCAATGGTCAACACCCACTATTTGTTTGATCTTTTTGATTATTACATGTTTTATATTGTATAAGAAACGATCACTTTTCACATGGTGCTCACGA
Source organism: Oreohelix idahoensis (assembly GCA_024509875.1). Classification (NCBI taxonomy): domain Eukaryota; kingdom Metazoa; phylum Mollusca; class Gastropoda; order Stylommatophora; family Oreohelicidae; genus Oreohelix; species Oreohelix idahoensis. The sequence continues at coordinate 996,466 of JAMPIV010010005.1, forward strand.
AACATAACACAATCCACGAAACCGAATGAAATGAGCCACCAACAGAACACACAAATTACAAAGTAGACGATGTATCAGACATTATCCCAGAATAAGATAGACATAAGCATATCCCTATGATAGTTATTTCAAACCCACCACAGCCCACTGACACAGCCAATACTACAAATTCATTGTATCCACACATTTCTTTCCATTAATTGTTTGAATTGAGATTGAGATTACGACCACTTACCACAAGAATTGTATTAATTTTAGGATATTATGTTCATGATTTCGAATTCAATGTTCAGATTTAACTTGCTACAAGGTGTTGCTGTTGAAGCTTATGATTACAGATTAATAATGCATTCACAAACAAAGTATAAAAGGAGTTGTATGAGTTAAACAAACAGTTGTTGTATTATTGGTTCGAAGTATCACTTTTCTTTTTATAACATGAAATACACCTAAATGTCGAGATTTGCAACTCATGGTTGAGAAAGATTGCTTATTTTGTCAAAAGTTTTGGTAGTAGTCACAAATATAGTGACCCGGATGGATAATAAAGGTACATTTATTGGTGATCTTGACAAACGACATACTAGACACTATGATACATATTCATATGCTGATGTTTTGTTCACATTCACATTATTCGGAATGATAGTTTTCTTTGTATTGTTACAATAAGAGTTGTATTTTCATGACCATTGGTGAAACTCTTTACAGCTTGCAATGTTACATGATATAATATGCCATAATAAGGTAAAGTGGGATGATATAAATATTTATAGGGGACTTAGTGTACTGACTGAGATCAGCTGTGAAGGTATCTGTATCTAATAAGTGTGGTGTATTACAGATGACCTTACTTTGCTACCACATTTAGACCTCAGTCAGACTTATTCTGGAATATTATGATGACTACGTTGAATGTCTAGGGTTATGATAGTGATGAAGTGTATGTTCACAACAACCAACAGACAGATAAACAATTTAATTTAATCCACAATACTTTACAACACTGTGACACTCACATACATAGAACACTCTATAAGACTATCTTAATAAGTCAAGTGTTACTTTTAAAATATGTATTAATTCCTTTCAATAATAGATATCCTGATTCAACTACAAAGTGAACCAGGAATCACAATCAAATGAAATCACAAGTTGTATGTACACAATTTATAGATAGGATCTTTGTATTGACATATATTATTATTACAATATGTGTGTAAGTAGTGATGTAGTACTATGAGATAATACTGGCTTTTCAAGCTAGGTGGTTGTTTGTCATCATGACTTCAAGTGTTTGTTTCTGGTGGAAATAATATTGGAAAGGTTCACAGTTTCTTTTTATTTGAAACAAATAAATGTCCCTCTTGATTTAATGTAAAGTCACTGTTAGAGGGGGGTATACACAAGATTGAGCTGCTCTGGCCAACGTAATCTTAACTTCTGTGTGGGCGGCAGGAAACAGTCTCCTATGCTCGCTTGCTTCACAGTTTTCTTGAGAAACAACACTGGTCGATATCTTGACCAAGGAGTATGCTATCAGCCTCTGGATTCAGCAAAACTCATACCAGGTGCTGCTTTAATTCTTTAGTACCATGGTCCCACAATTCACGGAAATATTAAACAAATACGTTGACTGGCGATGAGTTATGGCTCAATTCCGATCTGCCTCTGTCCCAGGCTTTTATTCGAAAAATATGAGCTGGATCTCAACGCACTTGCTTTTACAAATTGGATTTTCAAAAAGTGGCACTGAACTGACGCTCCTAATTGACTATATTAAATGGTCTAGCCAATGAGACCATGTTTACAAAAGCTTTTGAAAAAAAGTACCCTTCCTATCGTTGCCATTAACAACCAAAAATAGTATTTGCCATCGACTAATCATGTTTCGCCTTACATATTATTCTAGCCAATCAAATCGGATTTAACGTGGTGGCCTCATTTCCTCTAAAGCAGTGTCCAAACACGCCATTATGAGCAAATATGATCCTGTGTTGTCAGACAACACCACTATAATATTTTGGCTATAATTTGTTACTTGTTAGACTATTGGCTTAACACCTAACATATTCTTTGTCAGCAAGACCTAAGGCACCCAAATATATAAGTTTAATGGGGATAAGTGGTTTCGTTCAAAATATGTATTTTCTTCTAGGATAGTCGTGCTGTTACCACCTCCTCACTTCCATACTATGGGGTGTCTTCTGTACTGTCAGGCTAATGTCAGGATTTCCGACGTAAAACAGTATTGTGTCATGTTTCCTAATAAGCATTAAACATGTTTTCAAAACCTAACCGTTTATTGGTAGTGTTTTTTTTATTACTGTTTATTTGAAAAAAATTAGTGCTTCATGCCTTTCGCGTTCATTTTTTCATCGCGAGACGGCGTGGTAGTATTGAATGCGTTCCTCCGTACATCTCTCTCTCTCTCTCTCTTCTAAGCTCGTCTGTCTTTTCTTTTACTTAGTGCATAAAATGACATTAATGGAATATTAAATCTAGGTCATTACGCAGTGTGTATGATGCAGTAGGCTTTACTAGCAAACGGGAAAGCGCTACAATTATGCAGACGAAGTAGAAAAAGGGGTTTTTATTGTTTAACTAGCATGACGTTCTATAATACATGCGTACGCTATTGTGACCGCACTGTTCTTTTATCATTCTTCTTTCCTTTTATTGAATTAATTCGTTAGGCTTTACATTTACTTTTTAATTTATATATGTGGATTTAGAATGTATCACGACACATAACGTAAAAGCTTCATTGTACTGCAATTTTGACACGCCATGACCACATCTTGTTTTAATTGCATGCACAATGCAAAACGTTAATATTCGCTAATCGTAACAAACGTCTGATTCTGATCTGGAAAAAAAGATGCAATTCTTTGTTTTAGAAACAATAGCTGGATGCTCTCTGCGGCTTTTCTGTCGGAAGTTGTGGAGTGTTTGTCTCCCCTGTTTTGCAGCGGTGGTCCGACAATGGCCAAACGTAGAGTTTAAAAATGAGGGTCTTCAAAGGTATCAACCTGCGCTCAAGATTACTCTTGGCAGAGATACAATTAGGAGAATGAGTTTCTATTTCAGGGAGGCCTAACTGTGACGAAACGACTGATAACACTGACAAACAACATTTTTCTTTCTTATATAAGAATAAATATTCTTAGGTCAGTTTCTTGCGCTGATTTTAAATTTGAAATCCGATTATCTCTATCACATCGGGTTCTTAAGATATTTGTGAATAAATATATTTTTGGGAAACCGTTATTTGCTCCGTTTCATTTTTACTATATAACTTATTAAAAATTAATAAAATGCAAAATAATTCTACTTTTTATACTGCTAAAAGATGCATGACATATGTTACGCTATTTTTCAAATAGTTACTGTATTTTGAAATAATTCTGAGCGAAATATGGCTTTTAGAAGTTGTAGAAATTCGGCTGATCTGTTCTGTTACGTGTGCGGATATTTTACCGATCGTGTTCACCAGAAAAACTTTACACCATTACTAAAGAAAGCATATGAACTTTATTTCGATTCGAAAGTTGATGATGCAAATAAATCTTGGAAGCCAAATGCAGTTTGTTCGACTTGTGCAAATACATTGGCAGGTTGGTTATGAAAATCGCTGAAGCATAAGTCGATGCCTTTTGGAGTGCCAGTAATATGGCGTGAACCGACAAATCACGCTACTGATTGTTTCTTCTGCTTGACAATTATCCATAGTTTCACTTTTAAACTAGAAATTCTGTGGTTTATCCAAATATTGAATCGGTTTCGAAACCAGTGCCTCATGATCAAATCAAGTGTCTGATCCCAGTTCCACCAGAACAATATCCGTTGGACGTGAATGAACCATCAGAAAGTGATAGTTTACCTGCTTTAGAAACTAATTCTGACTCGGATTATATACCGGTAAATGATGGTGTTCACTTAATTAACCATTCAGAACTTTCAGATCAAATACGTGATCTCGCTCTTACCAAAGGACAAGCGGAATTACTCGGTTCGCGACTCAAAGAATGGAATCTTTTAGCGCCCAATACTCTGATATCTAAATTTCGTCATAGACACAGAGAACTATTTCAATACTTTGAGATGGATGATGACATTTGCTATTGCAAAGATGTAAATGGTCTAATGGTGCACCTCGGTCATGAGCACATAGTCAACGAATGGCGACTTTTCACCGACTCTTCCAAGACTAGTCTAAAATCCGTGTTATTGCATAACGGAAATTTATTTTCATCAATTCCAGTTGCCTACTCTGTTCATATGAAAGAAACTTATGACAATATGGCTATACTTTTGGCAAAAATAAAGTACAATGACTACCAATGGCGGATTTGTGGAGACCTAAAGGTCATTGCAATTCTCACGGGCATGCAGACTGGGTATACTAAATTTTGTTGCTTCCTATGTGAATGGGACAGCCGCAACAGACAGGAACATTATGCAAGAAAGGTATGGCCTATCAGGGATCGTATGCAGCTCGGGCATAAAAATGTAATACACGAGCCATTAGTTAACAAAGACAGCATCATTTTACCACCGTTACATATAAAGTTGGGGCTCATGAAGAATTTCGTAAAAGCGTTAGATAAAACGAGCAAAGCTTTCACTTATCTTCGAGAAAAGTTTCCTCAAGTTAGCGATGCAAAGATAAAGGAAGGTATCTTTGTAGGACCCCAGATTAGGAAAGTTATTGCAGACAAACAATTCGAGAACTTGTTACATGGTAGTGAACTTCGCGCATGGATGGCATTCAAATCGATCGTCGATAACTTTCTGGGAAATCACAAATCTGTCGACTATGTGCATATTGTTAAGCAGTGCATAGATGCATACAGAATTATGGGCTGTAACATGTCCCTCAAAATCCATTTGCTCGATTCGCATCTTGACTTTTTCCCTGAGAACCTTGGCGAAGTCAGCGATGAACATGGAGAACGATTCCATCAAGATATCGCCGTAATGGAGTCACGTTATCAAGGACGGTGGAGTGTGACCATGCTTGCCGTTTATTATTGGATGCTTCATCGCGATGTACCACATGCCATTCACCGACGAAAGTCAACTGCAAAGAAATTGAAGCCTACATAACTGTTATACTTCTTGTACGAATGATGTTGTAATACTGTATGCGTTGTTAAAAAAAACTTCAATTGCGTATTTCTAGAGATCCCGACCTGATAGAGAAAAACGGTTTGCAGATTTAAAAACAGCACATTTAAATTGACCAGAAAAACATAGAAATGTTAGAGAAAGAAAAAAAATTTTTTTTTTGTTAGCCAGTGTAATTTGAATTTTCCAATCCGTCCCATTTTCCTTACTCTTTTCATTTCTCTGGTTTCACCGGCTATACGCACTTGCGTTTTCTTTTCATTCTTCTATGCATCGCGCGGTTCTCAGTGAATAAGCGATCGGCAGCTTGTGGTAATATTACATCGACGCACCTGAGTGCATGTTGTGATACGCCAGATCAGAGGGGCGTTTCGCTCGTAACAGTGTTTTTGACCTCTGGCGAGTAATAGATTCTTCGAAACGAGCGCCGCTGTCTTACTAGGGTTTCAGAGGAACGGGCCAGCGCGGCCTACCCTTTGAAGACTGGTCACCCTCATTATCTCCGTCCAGGGGAGAGAAACTCAGCATCCGTTCTGAGCCTCGTAGCGGCCCTTGATAGCTGTCGCTTTCTAAGGTCGGTGAGCAGGAGATAATATTATGTCTTATTCAGGGAACTTTTGCATCCTTCGTCTTTGATTTAGATTCTAAAATAATGTTTATGTTACTCGAAGTTACGCTATAAGCAGAACATCTACGTGGACACGCGATCCCAGGTGGCTAGGTCAGCGTCACTTTTTAGACTATTAATCTTGATAGTTCTACTCAGTCAGAAAACTCGTACATTTTACCTGCCCGTAGATGGCCATATGAGACAGGCAACTGTGGGCAAAAGTTTAGACTTTGTTTCGCCTAATTTTTGGCAACTCGGGGTGAGTTTACATGTTGTAATATAATACATGTCAGCTTTAATATACGTTTATATATAACTGATAGCAGTGTGACTTGGATAATTTTTCGGTGATTTCTCCTCAGTAAATTGATTCAGTGATAATGTAGTGCCGTCTTCAGCTTACGTTAACAGACGTTTAATTTGTTGGGTGTCTCGTAGTGTTAGTATTTACAATGGGTTAAATGGTAAACTTATGCTAACAGATACTTAGTCGGCAAAAAACCTTATAGTCTTGTACAGTGCTTACAATGGCTTAAATGGTAAGCGTATGCTGTCATTTCTTTTCGGGGATTTCAGTGGAGTAACTTATTCACATAAACTTGACTAGTGACAGATATTCGCTATTACGACTGAATTGTAGGAAGTAGTCATTCTTTAATTTGGGAGAGAAACTTCTCGTGGTTTGATGTGGAATTATAATATACCTATTTGTGTAGTTAGACACAGTTTAGAACTTACACGGCAATTAACCACCAGTCAGTCAAAGAATTATGTCCTACGTACAATCACCATGTATTATAATGGCATTAACATTGCACATTTATGTATTCCATTTTTGGGAGATTATTACTTTTCACTTTTGTGCATCGACCCCAAGGGGAGCATACAATTTTATTATGTAATGTATCTAGTGCATATGTTTTCTGTAAATTCACTTAATGATGTAAGATGAATCGCATATCCACTCAACGGGAACTACTTGGTTGGACATCCCTTATGTTGAGTTGGAAGAGGACTTTGAGTAGATTTTTCTGTCAGAGCTTATGCTGAGATGTACATGTATGTACAAGATATATTAGCCTATGCGACTGCAGGCTGATAACACAGCCCTACAAAAAAAAAATTTTGGTGCCAAACATTTTACTCTTGATTGTACATAAATGAGGCCTGCTCAATCCAAATATCACTGTAGAAGTCCAATTGACTGGCCTCTATCAATGTTACTGGACACAATCGTTGTGCGCTGGTCAGTATAATGTAAACAGTCAACATATATATACATATCATATTATATTACATTAAGTACCTTATTCCCAATTTATCAATGGACAAATCATCAAAACCCAGTGATACAATCACTTTAACCAAAAAAGGTACATTATTCTAACATGTAATATATAATTTAATGTAATGTTATCTAACATCAACCATATAACAGAAAAAATGATGTCGCAGATCAAATCCTAAGTGAGCGCACTCCAGTGCCATGGTAAGAATAGACCTTGTACTACATCAAGGATGACAACACGGAGAGATTCTTCGCGCACCAGAAATGATTCTGCTGAGAAAATACAAATAATTCCATATGATAACCGTAAGATTTTCTAATATACAGTAATCAAACATACAAATCATATTATAACTGTGGCTGTGAGAACTTTTGTTCCTTGTATTGTGGTGACTAACCCTTCCTTCGTTATACCAAAGGTGGTAACAGAGAAAGAAATCACGTAATTTACAACACTCAGGTGAACACAAATGTGTTATCATATATTGTTATAGTATGCTACTGTCATGGGTATATAACAAACCCCAAAATCAATAAGAAGATCTACCGTCATATCGCGGTCTATCACAAGTATTATCTCTATTGAAATCATTGTTATTTCTCTGATTAGAATACCCGTTAGCATAGTTACGATTGTTATTTTCTCTTTGATCAAAATATCTTTTCAATGGATTTTGTTGTCTCCGAGAAAAATTATTATAAGGTTGGTAACCTCTATCAAAGTTCCTATAGTCACTGGGACCAAAATGTTGAGGACCATTAAATTTCCTCCAGTTCTTTGAAGAAGAACCATTACGTGATGGACGCCTTTGGTACTGTCCACAATCACGATTATCTCTCCTAGCAAAATTGTTGTTATTTTTGCCTGTGGCAATGGGCTTAATAGGTACATCGCACTGACTTGGCTGAGTATGATGGGTATTAATAGTTTTGACGGCTGTTATATGTTTATTAGAACTCTGAGAAGTCGATGCACGGCCTTCCTGAGGAATCTTGTCATGACATTTATCAAAGTCCTCACCGTGATCCAAACTTGATTTACTTCTGTTGGCCTGACACCAAGAATCACTCCTATCCGATGCAGTATCGTTATTCCGTGGGAAATTATATTTGCCACGAAAAGATTTGTTCACATATTGTTTAGTGTTACTCAAAGCATTGAGTGCATGTGGCTGACTCTTTGCATTAGCAATATGTTGACCATCAGGTTTATATTTAAATCTATCCCCCTTGGTAGTAGATAAAATCTTATTGCACAAAACAATATCTAATAAATCTTTTCACTACATTGCAATTTTGCCAGCACTATAGTGTACGTTGGTGGCCCCTCCCTGGATATGTGTATACTTAGAGTAATACTTTCTCTAATGTAGTGAGATATATTCTCACCTAACGATTTATGCGTCCAGTTGGCCTCATATTAGGCATTATAGTTATTTGTAATACTTCTCATCTGCGCATTATTTGTGCGTTATGAGCTTGTGGTATCCTGCTCTTGGATGTATTTCAAAAAAAAAAAGTTTCATTTTTTTTCCCCCGGAGGGGGCGGTAAACTGTAGCGGTCAGTTTGCTGAGTCTATGCATGTAAAAGTGCTTGGTTAAAAGTTGGGAACTTTATCTATTAATTTCCTGGTCTAAGGGCATTAATCCATGTTCTACTGGAATGGTAGTTGACAGTGGTAGTTATCCCACTTGTCTGTTATGTCTGTGGTTTAATTTGAGAACCAATGTCAGCTTTCCCTGATATGTTTTCAAACCGTATATTTTGAGCTTAGCTCAAAAAGGTCTTGTGTGTCAGAGCGCATGCGCCGTTTCTGGCGGGATTTTAAAGAGGCCATTACTGTGAGAGTGTCGAGCTGTGTTTATGAGGGTCGAGATGTTTTTGACAAGTCCTCTGTGTGTCGACCCAGTTGTCGAATATTATTCCATATGTATAATATTCTAAGCGCCTAGGAGGCGAGTGAATGTAGTGATATTAATTCTGAAGGGACAGTAAGGTAATTGAACTGTTTCCCTTATTTGCTAGAATCTTTCATGACTTATGTTATAGCCAGCTCATGACTTCTTTTCCCTGGGCGGGAAAACGATCCACCTAAATATCCTTGAGAGAAAGCTCACTATGTATTCTTATATTATGCACTAGGGTGGTGCATGCCCAAAGTACTGATATATTATTTGTATCCCGCATCCCGGCGATACTATGTATACAAAGTGGGAATCCCCTTGTTTTGTTGAAGAATCACCCAGAGGCCATCATTGAACTGTAAGCCCGCCATTTTTCGCGCGGCATGCTATAGACCCATTTACATATCTGACTTACTGATGTCAGAGAGGAGTTCGTTTAAACTCACAGATTGGACATATTTTGCTGAGGCTGATGAAGGTGGAATTATATGAGATCAGCTTTACTAGATACATGCGTAACTTGCTGATGAACTTTATTCATGCTTATTACCATGTCCTGAACTGTTCTTTTACCAGTATATATTGATGTAGGCGTACCTGTCGTTGTGGCGTATTAAAGTTCTGTCAAACGTTAGAGGTGTTCCCAGAACTCTATGAATTTTCTACATGTATAGCTATAGAGTGTGATGTCATTTGATGCCTGTCTTTCAACGAACTTTCAACACGCATTCGCATACCCTGAGATTTACTCACTCTATACATTACACACTACACCTCAAGTCATCTACACGAATGCCAGCATTGTTGCGGCCAACCAGGGCCTGTATACAATCATGTCAGCCTACACTGGGCTGAATTATACCCAATTCTGACTCTGGACATTCGTCATCATTCAACACTTCATTTTACAGTGGCCAAACTGTACCTATGCTATTTTGTGTCACGGGCACCTGCCACGCTTCAACGGACACAGTGAGATTGCAGACTGTTTACATTATACTGACCAGCGCACAACGATTTTGTCCTGTTACATTGATAGAGGCCAGTCAATAAGACTTTAACATTTACATTTACTTGTCTGTAGCAGCTCTAGTTTTTGAGATACAGACATTTTTGTATTTCATTAATAAAGGGTGACCCAATAAAAAACGGGCCCGCGCGCACACTTTTTGTGCGCGCGCGGGCCCGTTTTTTTTTGGGTCACCCTGTATTATTACAATATTTTCTATATAAGGCTATGTAAAAAAAACTATTGCTGTCTAGTCCTTTACTAAAGAAAACTGCTTGTTTACTCTCAGTTTCAGTTTTCCAAGAATCTTCCCAGAATTGCCTTTTTTAGATTTTAAGCCACTGCATGCATGTTAGTATGCTACTTATTTTATTACACTTCTAACAGAGAATCGCATCATCTTCAAGAAGAGCACGTTTTCTTTCACCGCATTTATTTTGTTATATTTGTGGAGAGTACACTTTCAAAGAAGAACATAGGAAGCATATTACTGTTTTTGTGAAAAAGGCATACTTTGCTTACTTTAAAGTAAAACTAGGTGACCAGGACAAGTCTTGGGCTCCTCAAATTGTTTGCAAAACATGTGTTGAACACCTGCGACAGTGGACTTGTGGGAAAAGAAAATGTTTAATATTTGGAATTCCAATGGTTTGGAGAGAGCCCAAGAACCACTATGATGACTGTTATTTCTGTGTTGTGAATATTAAGGGAATTAATGGAAAAAAATCACAAAAAGTGGAAATATCCAGATTTAGATTCTGCTAGGCGACCTGTTCCACACGGAGATGACATACCAATTCCAACTTTCAGTCAGATTTCGGATTCCCTGCTAGAAGATAAGACAGCAGTGGCATGTGGAACGACAAGTGACAGTGATAGTGATTTCGAAGATGATTTTTCAGATGCTCAACGCTTCGACCAGCTTGAACTAAATGATCTAATCCGAGATCTATATCTCTCCAAGGAATCTTCAGAACTTTTGGCTTCAAGATTGAAAGAAAAAAAAATTACTGACTGCTGAAACAAAGGTTACATTTTATCGCAGCAGAGAGCAAGGTTTTATTCCATTCTTTTGTAAAGAAAACAACCTTGTGTTTTGTACTAATGTAGGAGGTCTTGTTAACAAAATGGGTGTAAGTTATACACCAGATGAGTGGCGACTTTTCATTGACAGCTCTAAAAGAAGTTTGAAGGGTGTTCTCTTACACAATGGTAACAAATATGGCTCAATTCCAATTGCTCATTCTACTACAATGAAGGTGGAGTATGCTACAATAAGCACAGTTGTGGAAAAAAGTGAAGTATTTAGAACATAACTGGATGGTTTGTGTAGATCTTAAAATAATGAACTTCTTGCTTGGCCAGCAAATGGGATTCACCAAATATCCATGCTTTATATGTTTGTGTGATAGCAGGGCAAAAGATATGCACTGGACAAAGAAACAGTGGCCGTTGAGGGATGAATTTAAAGTTGGAAAAATAAATATTGTCAATAAGCCTCTCATTGATCGAAAAAGAGTTCTACTGCCACCATTACATATAAAGCTTGGCTTGATGAAGCAATTTGTTAAGGCACGGAACAAAGATGGTACATGTTTTAATTACTTATGCAGAAAGTTTCCAGAATTGAGCATAGACAAACTTAAAGCTGTAATTTTTGATGGACCTCAAATTAGAAAGTTAATAAACGATCCAAATTTTATTGATTCCATGAACAAACCAGAGTCCACAGCCTGGTCATCATTTGTTTTAGTTGTGCAAAACTTTCTGGGTAACTTTAAAGCAGACAATTATTCTGAATTAGTTGGAAACATGCTGTCGAGTTTTTGTGAACTTGGATGCAACATGAGCATAACATTGCACTACCTCCATAACCATTTACATTTATTTCCGGAGAATCTTGGCGACTTTAGTGAGGAGCAAGGTGAAAGATTTCACCAAGATATAAAAACAATGGAAGAGAGATACCAGGGACTTTGGGATGCCCACATGATGGCAGATTACTGTTGGACCCTTAAGCGTGACTGTCCGGGAATATCACATTCCAGGAAGTCCTCGGAAAGATCCTTTTTTGCGTGTTGACTAAACAAGTGCTAGTGATAAAGTTTTATTACATTTTTGGTAATATATACACAGTAATTACATATAATATGAATGCAGACTAAAGTCAAAATGCCACTGATAACACCTAACTCTAGGATTGTACATAACAATTGCCCTACTAATATGGTCATTCTTAGTTATCTCAAAAACTAGAGCTGATAGAAAAAATCTGATTACATTTTTGGAATCGGCAACCCAAAATTACCCAAGAACAGCTATACAATTTAAGGCACCAAAATGTGTGTATACCAGTGTAATTGATAGGGTGGAATTAACAGGAGGACCCGCATGTGGATAAAGACAGCACCGAGATTTACATAGCAATAATTAGAATACTCATATTAGAGTGCTGCATAACAGTTTATTATAGCATTGTTATGATTTTAGTTTTGCTGAAGGTAATGTTTGTTTGTTTGTTTGTTTGTTTTGGTCTTAGTTCCAGGGTATCCCACCGTTACAGCAGGATCCAAGTCGATGAATATAACATTTTCCTCGACCTCACGGTTCCAGTAAGCAACTAGCGCCACGAGTTGTCACAAAATACCTGAGAATTGCAACCCTCCTCACATAGCCCTCTAATTAGAATTCAGCTCATGCAGTGGGTAACCAGCGACAGCAGATCTGACGTCGTATTGAGCAGTAGTGTTCTCCTACTCGCCTATTTCTGAAATGTCATAGCATAGTGGCATCCAGCATATCAATCAGCTCAGCATCACCAGCCAAATTGAAAGCATCTTACTGTATGCTTAAACGGAGTGTTCAGTCACGTTAAGGTCTCAAACCAGACCCAAACCGGATTTTCGCATCAAGTGCGTAGGCCTACTTCAACACGCCTGGATATTAGAGCAGCGGACAGTTGTCCTAAGTTGACTTCGCCTCGTATGTTTCTGGTCATTCAAACCCCGCGAGTATTTTCGTGTTATTTTCTTTTTGGTGAAGACGACAGAATAACGTTCGCTCTTTCCTCAGTGGATTTATTACCCTCCTCCAGTCAAGATAGAGACTTAAAGACACGGGGCTAGAGTATCTCATACACATACAAGCAGAAGGATTTATCTCTTTGTCGGGGCCGACTATTTCGTTTTGGTTCCTTGATGTTTATGTAATTGTAAACTTGTGATTTTTGATGCATTAATTGTTGCAAATGTGTTGTGCTGATATACTTTATTTTCCTATATTTTCTACTTTTCCAAGAGTGTAACAAATTTTACTCTTTTGTTAATGCGCTGTTCTAGACCTTCATCTATACATATTTAGCTCCTTCTGTGAGGAAAAGGAAATTTGCTGGTATTTTTTGAGCCACCAACTGAAATGATTCAGTAAAATATTAGTTTAATAGCTTCTGGATGATGATGTATATAAATTAACTATGTCATATTGGTGCAATCACTTAATAATGATTAAATCAACTATCAATTTGTATTTACAGATAAAAAAGTTAATTCTCAATTATAGTTAACAAAGTTAAAATAGAGTTTTATGAAAAATTAAGCCAGTGACTTTAAAGTGGCTATCGTTAAAAAACGTTCTTCCGTTGGGTCTGATAGTTATACTTCACTAGCCAGGTGTTGATGATGGTTTTTATTGGTGTTGGGTTCCGTCACTGTTGGTTCCCATGGGTGTTGTTGACTGTTCCGTCAATCGTCAAATTATGTGACAATAGCACGTCCCTGGCGGTAATGCTGAGGGTAACCACTCCAATTGCGAAGGCAAGCGTATTCAAGACGTGTCTTATATTGGCACCTAGCGTAGACTGCTGGCAACTTGAACCACAGACTCGTACCACGAACTAGTAACACAAACTTGTACCACAAACTTGTACCACAAACTGAGACAAAACCATTGCCTAAGTAAAAGGTCTCATGACATGAGAATCAGGCGCCCTCTGCTTCCATTGAACTTCACCTTCCTCATAAACTCTTCCCTCCCTGAGCATAAATGTTAAACCCAGTGAGACGGATGAAAGTGCGTTTGGACAGCGGGAAACGACAAGTGCATTATATGTACGAGGGACGGTCAAAAAGTAATGCCTCGTAATTTTTAATTTCATTCAATAGGCAAGAAAACAGATAAAATTCACAATGAAATGTAGCCCCAAGTCTGAACTTCAAAAATTTATTTCTCAATGTAGTCTCCGTTATTTGTTACAGTTTTTGTCCATCTTCTCACAAGGGCATGTATCCCCGCACGGTAAAAATGTGTGTCCTTTTTCCTAAACCACTGGCATAAGGCGCGTTTAAGGGTCTCGGTGTCCTGAAAGTGATGTCCGCGAAGATCTTCTTTCAGTGGTCCAAACAGATGGAAGTCAGAAGGTGCAAGATCAGGACTGTAAGGGGGATGTGGTAATAATGTCCGGCCAAATTCTGCAATCGCATCAATGGTGCGTTTAGCGGTGTGTGGCGTGGCATTATCGTGCAACAGTAGTGCAGTTCTCTGATCTTTTAATGGGTAAAGTCGCCGAAGACGACCTCTAAGCTTCTTCAAAGTTTCAATGTAACGATCTGCATTCACCGTGTTTCACTGTTCCAAGAAGTCGAGAAGAATCACACCCTTCTCATCCCAAATCACGGAGGCCATAACTTTCCCTACAGATGGTGAACTTTTGAACTTCTTTCTTGTCGGCGATGTTGTCTGTCTGTCAACATTCTGGATACCCACCGTGCACAAACTTTTGAATAACCCAGGTCTTTAATGATGTTCTGGCACTGCCTTTACTAATGGACTACATGGAAGAAAGTTCATCCAGTGTTACCCGACGGTCACCACGAATGATACCATCAACTCGATGAATGTTGTGTAGACGGACGGCCAGTCCGCTTTGCGTCAGCCGTTGAGGATTGACCTACTTCAGCTTCGTCACAACGATGTACTCAACGTCGGTCAGTGCTAACATCCACTGTTGAATCTCCATAAACATTCTTCAAACGTTCGTGGATGCGAATTGGGGTCTCGCCTTCAGCATTGAGGAATTCTATGACATAACGTTGTTTTAACCGAACGTCTTTGGCAGCCATTTTTTTAAACTGTTATAGTGGTGCCACCTGTTACTGAAACAGGTTGGTAATGCTATACAGTGCAGAAGAGTGTTTGAGGAATCCTGCTAAATTTACAAATTGCACACCGATGCAGTATTTACATACATAAAAAATAGGAGGCATTACTTTTTTACCTTCCCTCGTACATGTAAACTTATTAAAATGTTAATATAATCAATATGTACACCAGGGTGTCATCATCATCTACTCCCTGCTCCACATGAAGCCTGGGGCTACCTCTGCTTTTGGATTCCTTGTGAGAAAACCATCACGAAGCAGTCACAAGCTCTTGCAGTGGTTATTCATGAGTCCAATAATTTTATATGCTAAGATTGCCAGCCTGGTATGAACCTGTATATCCACAGGCAATCTACGCGTTACATGTAAAAAATATTAAATGATAAAATGTACATTTTACTACTTACCCCGATTATCGATAATGAATTTACGTACTTCTTGCACGGGAAAAACTTTCGAATAGTGCCGCGCCACTGGTTTCAAGAGACCGTATTACAGGTGGTTGGGGTATTACTTTAATTATAATCCCACAGTTATTCTGCATGTAGGTTCCTAGGACTCGTGGTTTCCAGTACTATAGTAGAGTTTTTATCATGTCTAATATCAGAAAATCCTCTAATACTTGGTCCTGTCCTTATGTTGGAATCCTGTTTCTTTTCGCTATCCTGCTGTCTGAAATGTCTTCTTGGCGAGATGGACATGCAGTGAAGAAGTCCCAAAATGTTGCAGATTATAAGCGACATTTTTGCTCACCCGTCCATGTGGTTTCGTTGGAAAACGCTCAAATCAGAAGTGGTTTATTTTAGCACTACTATGCCAATTCAACAGTAAATTAATGTCTGATATCGGTAGGGGTCTTTTTTCTCCCACTACTCTCATCTGTGTAAAATTCTGCATGTCACACACAATCTTTTCTTTACATGTCATTTACAAATTCATGTGCCTGTCTTTCATGACCATATTAGGTCTTGCTTCTTCCGTTTCGCCTTTCGTGTTTACAAACTCACTACTTCACATATCTAACATTATAATCTCCTCTCAGATGTTATTTCCTTCTAATTGTTTATTACATCCAGTTTTCTCTGCAGGAAGTGTTACATCACTGTACGTGTCGTGATCTTTAGCAAGATTATCATTTCCTACATCCCAGTGTTATCTGCCATGTATTTTGTCATGTCATGTTTGCGAGCTCGCACCTTATCAGGTGCCAGCTCGGTAGCGTATATCGTCCGCTGACAGAAACTTGTTGTTAACAATGGGAATGTCGCTCTGGGTAGACTTTTACTCCGCCAGGAGCTAGCGATATACGAAAAATATGTGTCAGTGTTTGACTGTGTCCGTTTGTGAGGTATGTGTCTGTGTCAGTGCTTGAATGTTTCAGTGTGGGAGGTGTGCGTCTGTGTCAATGTTTGACTGTCTCAGTTTGTGAGGTAAGTGTCTGTATTAGTGATTGACTGTGTCAGTGTGGGAGGTTTGCGTCTGGTTCAATGCTTGACTGAGTCAGTGTGTGAGGTGTGCGTCTGTGTCAGTATTAGACTGTATCAGTGTGGGAGGTGTCCGTCTGTATCAGTGTTTGACTGTGTCACTGTGTGCGTCTGTGACAGTGTTTAACTGTTTCAGTGAGTGAGGTGCGCGCCTGTGTCAGTGTCGCTGTGTGAGGTGTGCGTCTGGATCAGTGTTTGATTGTGTCAGTGTGTGAGGTGTGCGTCTGTGTCAGTGTTTGACTGTGTCAGTGTGTGAGCTTGCGTCTGTGTCAATGTTTGACTGTGTCAGTGTGTGAGGTATGTGTCTGTGTTAGTGTTTGAATGTGTCAGTGTGTGAGGTGTGCGTCTATGTTAGTGCTTGACTACGTCAATGTGTGAGGTGTCCGTCTGTGTCAGTGCTTGGCTGAGTCAGTGTGCGCCTGTGTCGGGTGTTTGACTGTGTCAGTGTGTGATGTGTGCGTCTGTGTCAGTGTGTGATGTGTGCGTCTGTGTCAGTGTTTGATTGTGTCAGTGTGTGACGTGTGCGCCAGTGTCAGTGTTTGACGGTGTCAGTGTGTACAGTGGCCTTCTGCTTTGGTGTTATCTCTCTATATCTGTCTATTTATCATTTTCTTTCTTTATCATTTTCTTTATATCTCTCTCTCCTTACGTCTTTAGTCTCATCTTTGTGGTGGATTTAGATGTTATGACTTGTTGATGTTATATATTTATATTGTACTGAATGAGGTCAGCTGTGAAGGCTCCTAAGTATAACAATTATTAGGGTGAGTTTTCAGGGTGCCTTTCTGCTACCACCTTATGATCTCATTCAGACTTATTCTTGACTAGTATGTCTGAAAGCTACGTCTAATGTCTAGGGTAATGTAAAGTGTGTTGTAATAAAATGACAACAAATACATCTAAGAACTCTATGAAAAGTATTTAACAACACCCAGAGTTAAGTTTAAATTGAGAATTTTTTGGGTACAATTTATTGTTCCAGTATCACAATTTTGTGTATACTGGAATATTGAAACTCAAATGATAATGCAAAGTATTTACATGAAATAGATTCAATTTACAACTGAGTATCTTATTATTCACAAATTTAATTAACTGTGTCAATCTGGAACAGTGTTAATTTACTCTTGATCTTATGAATGGGTAAGGTTAGGAAGAACGTTTCTGTTCATCATAATCTGAATGATTTATTAAACACTTGGGAAATGAGAGTAGTTGGGTTTGATCAATTAGGTGCCTGCAGACAATTTCTTAACTTTGTGTCGTCTGTGGTACAAGATGAAGTATAATCACACCACCCGCGTCCACTACCAAGTCAGGGTTCTGGACTTGAAATAACAGGGAGGCACACAGTTGATACTGCCTCGCTTCTTTATGATGTCGAGATATATACAGATCTACGTTGACCTGGGCTCACTTCGAGTCATAGATGAAACCCTGGAACAATATAAATGCGTCCTACATCACCCTCTGATATACTCTCTATTTCCCTAACTAAACATTTTCAATCATATTCAGATTCAGTATGGTAACTACACAATTAGTTAACGTTCTTATTTGGTGTGTTACCCCATTCATGGTCAATTAAACTTCAAACTACAGTTTGACACTTTCCTTGACAAGGGAAACATTTTAAGTTAATAATATCAAGTCATGTACAAAGACGGTGACTTGCTGAAGAAGACGGCCAGTGGTTTTCCTGGTCTTATGTCACAATACTGTACAACAATTTCCCCATTTTTTTTTTTTTTTTTTTTTTTTTCGTACGCCCGCTAATACTCGAGGCGAAATCTCAGGTTATTATTTATGTCTAACCTGACATTGATTTTACGTGAGTATCCCTTTATTTCTTGTACAGAGACAGGTGTCCCTCGCCATTCAGGCAAATACTCGCCGATTTCGGAGGTACCCATTGCAGCTGGGTCGGCTCAGGAGCCGCCAGTCCCTGGTCGACGACACTCCTTCAAATGTACTCGCCAGGTCTCGAGTTAATCCAGTCCAAATCCCGGTCGACGAAAAATTCTCAAATGCCGTCGCCCGGGTTTGATCCTGTATCACCCGGTCGCCAGAGCGGTCCCATTAATATTAAATTTTATTTTCTCCCAAAATGTCAGAAAGCCTGTCTGGCTTTTCTACAACAGGTTAATATATTTCCTAACAACTCTGTGAAACAACACAAAGTTTGATGTTGACTTTCCTCTCGTTAATTTTACCCACCTAATTTTCATACATATTCAATAATACATACATCTTAATAATCATAATAATGATACAAAGGTTTTATTTCTTACCGCATCAAATGAAAATTTCCTACTAATAAGGTTAATTGCGATATAGTATATGGTCAAATCCAGATCGCTTGCTGGTGCAGATCAGCAAAGTCAAGACAGTACTATTATCTTGCTTTTAGCACAACTTTATTGTAGAAACAATTTTCTAAAGTGGCGACGAACGCCTTTCCCAAATGATTTTTATCACCCTCATAGCATATTTGACTCCAGCCAATCAGGAACTGTTTGGCTTCTAGCGTCTGTATTTTCAAAACTGCACTCAATTTTCAAATCTTGGACCACCCTACCCTTCCCCAGTATCTGTCAAGCTGAGAAAGAAGTAGTCTGTTCGTCCATCTGTCTTCTGTAATATTTCCTTTATTTATTGAGTGTTTCAAATTCTGGTAACTAATTACACTGACTAAAAAAAAAAACTTTTTTTTTCTTTCTCTAACATTTCTATGTTTTTCTGGTCAATTTTAATGCGCTGTTTTTAAATCTGCAAACCGTTTTTCTCTATCAGGTCGGGATCTCTAGAAATACGCAATTGAAGTTTTTTTTAACAACGCATACAGTATTACAACATCATTCGTACAAGAAGTATAACAGTTATGTAGGCTTGAATTTCTTTGCAGTCGACTTTCGTCGGTGAATAGCATGTGGTACATCGCGATGAAGCATCCAACAATAATCGGCAAGCATGGTCACACTCCACCGTCCTTGATAACGTGACTCCATTACGGCGATATCTTGATGGAATCATTCTCCATGTTCATCGGTGACTTCGCCAAGGTTGTCAGGGAAAAAGTCAAGATGCGAATCGAGCAAATGGATTTTGAGGGACATGTTACAGCCCATAATTATGTATGCATCTATGCACTGCTTAACAATATGCAACATAGTTGACAGATTTGTGATTTTCCAGAAAGTTATCGACGATCGATTTGAATGCCATCCATGCGCGAAGTTCCCTACCATGTAACAAGTTCTCGAATTGTTTGTCTGCAATAACTTTCCTAATATGAGGTCCTACAAAGATACCTTCCTTTATCTTTGCATCGCTAACTTGCGGAAACTTTTCTCGAAGATAAGTGAAAGCTTTGCTCGTTTTATCTAACGCTTTTACAAAATTCTTCATGAGCCCCAACTTTATATGTAACAGTGGTAAAATGAAGGTGTCTTTGGTAATTAATGGCTCGCGTATTACATTTTTATGCCCGAGCTGCATACGATCCCGGATAGGCCACACCTTTCTTGCATAATGTTCCTGTCTGTTGCGGCTGTCCCATTCACATCGGAAGCAACAAAATTTAGTATACCAGTCTGCATGCCCGTGAGAATTGCAATGATCTTTAGGTCTCCACAAATCCGCCATTGGTAGTCATTGTACTTTATTTTTTCCAAACGTATAGCCATATTGTCATAAGTTTCTTTCATATGAACAGAGTAGGCGACTGGAATTGTTGAAAAAAAAATTTCTGTTATGCAATAACAAGGCTTTTAGACTAATCTTGGAAGAATCGATGAAAAATCGCCATTCGTTGACTATGTGCTCATGACCGTTTACATCTTTGCAATAGCAAATGTCATCATCCATCTCAAAGTATTGAACAAGTTCTCTGTGTCTATGACGAAATTTAGATATCGGAGTATTGGGCGCTAAAAGATTCCATTCTTTGAGTCGCGAACCGAGAAATTCCGCTTGTCCTTTGGTAAGAGCGAGATCACGTATTAGATTTGAAAGTTCTGAATGGTTAATTAAGTAAACACCATCATTTACCGGTATGTAATCTGAGTCAGAATTAGTTTCTAAAGCAGGTAAACTATCACTTTCTGATGGTTCATTTACGTCCAACGGATATTGTTCTGGTGGTACTTGGATCGGACACGTGATTGGATCATGAGGCACTGGTTTCGAAACCGATTCAATATTTGGATAAACCACAGACTTTCTAGTTTTAACAGTGAAACCATGGATATTTGTCAAGCAGAAGTAACAATCAGTAGTGTGATTTGTATGTTCACGCCATATTACTGGCACGCCAAAAGGCATCGACTTATGCTTCGGCGATTTTCGCAACCAACCTGCCAATGTATCGAACAAAAAGCATTTGGCTTCCAAGATTTATTTGCATCATCAACTTTCGAATCGAAATAAAGTTCATATGCTATCTTTAGTAATGGTGTAAAGTTTTTCTGGTCAACACGATCGGTAAAATATCCGCACACGTAACAGAACAGATCAGCCGAATTTCTACAACTTCTAGAAGCCATATTTTGCTCAGAATTATTTCAAAATACAGTAACTATTTGAAAAATAGCGTAACATATGTCATGCATCTTTTAGCAGTATAAAAAGTAGAATTATGTTGCTTTTTATTAATTTTTAATAAGTTATATAGTAAAAATGAAACGGAGCAAATAACGGTTTCCCAAAAATATATTTATTCACAAATATCTTAAGAACCCGACGTGATAGAGATAAACGGATTTCAGATTTGAAATCAGCGCAAGAAACTGACCTAAGAACACTTATTCTTATATAAGAAAGAAAAATGTTGTTTGTCAGTGTTATTGATCCTGTTGCTGTCTGTCACACAGTGGTTATATTATTATACAGGACGTTTATTCATTATAGTTACTATTATCGTTTTCCTACTATCTAACCTTCTATGCTTTGCTTTTGGTTCAAATTCAAATTCCTGTAAACAACGAACTAGTGACACGACCACCAATGCTCCATTCCACCTCTCTCTTACTATATATATATTTTTTTTGAAAACTTCCACGTTACATCGTAATTTTTTTCTTTAACTGTCGTTCTCATGCAGACGAAGCAGCGCTTTTAGTAGTACGTCACACAATTCGACAACGCGTGTTCGTTACCTTATAGTTAATTTTTTTAGCCTGAAATACACTGTGTGTGTATATATATTCTGGCGTGTCCAACAGCGTGGATATAGTATTAGAACCACGTGCCGAGCGAAGAGGGGTTTTGCAAGGCGGCTGCTAGTATTGGCGTTAATTATTACTGCCGTCTCGCTCTACGCTACTGAAAAATGTCCGAGTTGCTACTATTAGTGACGTTAAAGTTAAAATCTTACGTTAATTCAGACGGCAGTTTGGTGTCACAGTTCTGGCAGATCGTTAATTGTAAGTCTCGAGGACGAATTAGGAAAGCGTGTAAGATTTGACAGTGGAATCATTGTCAAAGCATTACTACGATATACAATGCAGCGCCCTACTGGAGTAGGGGACACCGATAGGCAAACACACACGGGCGGGTTTATTTATTTTCATAGGAGCAAAATCTTACTGAATTTAGCGATTGTTTCATAGATTTCGCTACAATCTTCTAAGTCTGTGTACATGCCGCTTGCTGGTTATTTGTCTCGTTAACTATACCTTTCTCTCTCTTTTGCTCCATCTCATTTTTGTCTTTCTTCTTCACTGTTGTGACATGAAAATCGAGCACCTTGATCGATCCACTTTATTCTCACCGGCACTCCTCATTCTTTTTCAACCAAATCGCTCAACGTGGTTTCCCACAGGCTTCCTAATTAAGCATGCAAGTTAAGTTACGCATTAGCCATGCCTTTCGCTAATCTGTCTTATTTCTGGTTTAGCCACGCCTACCTGTCCTTTTTTCAAAGCGCTATCAATACAGCTATACAGAGTTCTGTGTCTTTCCTTCAAAAAGGGGGCAGGCCAAGGGGTATGCCTGCTGTCATATTACGTCACCACGAAAGCGCCTTGTCCATTAAACACGGGGGGAGGCAACGGGTTGTGTAGTTCCATTAGAGAGAACGAGACGTTAATTGCAGAATCAAGGGGAATTAAGCGAATGCCAAGAGGCGTTAACCACTTTCGCCGACTTCATCCCTTTGTTCGTGTCCAGGGGACACAATTTGCTCACCGAGAGAAGTGACCTAAAAGGCGCCCGCTCGCTAGCGAAACGGAGATGCGGTCGGCAAAGGCGTGAAAATAAGCTTTCATTCAGGAATCGACCGCAGATTTCCCCAATAAACGGACAGAGGCGCTAAATCGCGCACTAGCTAACGATTTTTTACCCATTTAATATATATACCCATCTCTTAAAAATTCAGTTACCAGTTGCTCCAGGATAGATTCTGAAATACATCTAGCTCGTATAACGTAGAGCCATTCATAACTGGATTCCTTATAATACGTGGAGATAAATCTTTTTTTTTCCTGAGTTGCGGTAATAATATTAGCATTTAAGCGTTTAATCGTGTTAATGTTTTTCATTATATTTCACTGGGATTTTGTGTTAAGTTGAATAACGTGTTAAATAAAGTTATAGCTAAATTTTCTCCAGCCGTAAACGTAATATATTTTCTCGTTATTCCCCAGTAAGAGAGGCTTAAATAATTATAAGACGCTAGGCGATTGATAATTGTCGAAATACCATTTATCTTATTTCATCTTGTGTAAATTTTAAGTGATTAGTATTCATATCTAGTATTACAAGCGATGATATTAGCTAGACACTTGTGAGTTTTAAATTTAATTTAATAACCCGGGTGTTAGGATATTAATTATAGTATGATTACATGTTTATCTGCCCAATGGGCTGATCACCCGTTGGCTTGTCACACCGATTACGGAAACAACGGCAGATGGATCTATTTGTTGTTGCCCTAAAGACGCCGCTAGGCGTGATGGGAAACTACAACAGAGAAAATCAATCTGCTGTTGCCCTTAAGACGCCACAAGGCGTGATGGCCTCTGACTGCTTGGTCGGTCTTTGGCTAAGGACGGAAGAAGAAGAAGAACATGTTTATCTATTCTCTACATATAGAGCAATTACTCAATCCAAGACTGTTCTTTCTCTACACTATCATCCTCGTGAAACAGAGACTATTTTTACCCCTTCCTCTCACATAGCTATCACTATCACCTCTGCTAGTACGGGACCATAAATATCTCGGCCCTATCTTCTCAAAATTTACGACAGCTATGTATTTCTTTCTTTACTTATTTTTTTACCTAATCATCTCTTGGTTTGTATCTCTTTGTGTCTCTCTTTCTCTTTCACTTGATCACTATTTCTCCGTATTGTTATCTCTCTATGTCTCTGCCTCTTTACCTCCGTCCTACTCTGTCTTGTTATCTCTTTTTTTCTCCCTCTCTCTGTATCTCTCTCATTTTGTTCGTCTCTCTTTATCTCTTTATCTCGTTTTCTCTGTCTCCGCATCTTTCTTTCTCTGGCCAATCTTACTTTTTCATCTTCATTGACCTGCTTCCATTCTCAAAGCGGAAACTACTTGAACACTATTGTGTACTGTTTCACAGTTCCAGAGTCAATACTGATATCTGGGTGTCAGATGTTTGATCTTTCCCGCCACCAGCAGCATTATCTAGCTACATATCGCATCTAAGACATTTCCTGTTCCACTAATTCAAATCGGTAAGCACAGTGTTTTTTACTTTGTGCTCAAGGTGTACAATTTCAGGGAGTTTTCTAACACTTAAGACAAATATCACGCTTTTGTAATAATCATAATCATCCTCACCATCATCCTCATCATCGTCATCTTCATCACCGTCATCATCATCGTCATCTTCATCACCGTCATCAGCATCATCATCTTCATCACCGTCATCATCATCACCGTCATCATCATCGTCATCATCATCATCACCGTCATCATCATCATCATCGTCATCATCATCATCATCATTACTCATCATCATCATCATCACCGTCATCATCATCATCACCGTTATCGTCATCATCATCTTCATCACCGTCATCATCATCATCATCACCGTTATCGTCATCATCATCATCATCATCACCGTCATCGTCATCATCATCATCACCGTCATCACCGTCATCATCATCATCATCACCGTCATCATCATCATCACCCTTCAGATCCCCAAAGAGTAAAGGCCTTCAACAAACTTATCAAGACTTCCTGTCACGTGCTATCAGCGCCACGTCTGTCCATGTCTTCTTCATCCCCTTCATGTCTTTCTCCAGTTCTCTTCTCCACGTGCTCTATGTTCTCACTCTACTTCCTTTACCTTGTGGATTCTACAACAAGGACTGCCTGGTAATGCTGGTCCCAGGATTCTTCATTTTTGATGCCACATGTGCAGTTTACCTTGCTCGTTTGAAGTGCAAACATTCCGGCTTGTGACAGAACGTCTGAACATGCTCTTTAGTGTGATCTCTCACACCTTCAGCCCTCCGGCAGTATCCTTTCTTTTTTTCTTCATTTTTCTCACTTATCGCTTTTATTTGGCATAAATCATGCCTTTTCGTTCGTTATTTTCACTATTTTGCTCTATGCTGGACATAGCATGGTGAATTCTCTAACACGCCACTCACCTATGGCAGTATTTGCTACGAGAGTAATACGTATCTTATTGTTTCACAGTCCACTCCCAGGCTGTTGGTACAATTCGCCAGGTTTGGTGACCCGGCCAGCGATAATATTTTATCGCCTAATCTGTCTGACCGCCTGTGGAAACGGGGCGGTCAAACATTTGACCCCATTGGAAAGCTGTTGATCATGTTGACAGAAGCTGGTATTGTGATACGATGAAAGAAGACCACCTGGTCTGACCAGACATCTGTCTAGCGGAGGCACACAGATGAAGTTGATAAACAGAGGTGCGCCGGAAGTCTTAGGTAACGATATGATATCACTGTGTAAGAGGCCACGCGTGTATATTTAATTTAATATTTTCAAATACGCGTGGGATGAGTAATTATAAACTTCCCCACCCAAACAGTGCTAGATAGATTGGATTGGTTCGCCAGATTCTACTATGATTTAATTGGAACTTTCGGCAGAAAAACAGCTGGGATTTGAAACTAGGGATTGTGAGATATAATTTAACAAACTCATAGTCACAGCACACAGACAGACTGCATCACAGCGGCAACTAAACACCTCCTACAAGCCAGAGGAAAGAGGATAGGACTTATCATTCCACAACTATAAGTACCAGATCGAGTATTACGCAACTTTGGAAGTACAGGTAAACCTGCAATTTTAATACAAGACTGGAAACTTGGGAATTTTACCACAAGGAGTCATAAGAGGAATTATAGATTTCCAAACCAAGTGTTTCATCCGTCTTAAGAGGAATTATAGTTTTCATGCATAAACCACTATTGCAAGAGCGGGTGATTGTTTCTGACTAGTCGTGCGGGAAACCCAACAGAATAGCGACCCCAGACCCCAACGGGAGTAGCGACGAGTAATGAGTGATGATACATCACATGTGCCTGAAGTGTATAGAATCATGTTGTGAGGTGTATATGTCTTTTTTAATTGTAATTCAGGTAAATCATTATCCATGTACTCCAGACGCAATTTCCTACTTGACACCCAGAAGGATATTGGTGAATTTTCATCATATTCCCTGAGTTACATTGTGTGCTCGGGAATTTAATTCTTCTGAGAGGTTAACATTCGTGGGTGGAGCGCATGAAAATGGGCCTGTTAGTTTGCGGAGAACAAATGTACTGAGGCATTTGTTTCTTTCTAATTTGTCACAGTTCGTGGTTACAAGACATCAGACTTAAGTACTGAAGTTCCAACGTGTGGTGAAGTGGGATGTTATAAATATTTATAAGGGACTTAGTGTACTGACTGAGATCAGCTGTGAAGGTATCTATATCTAATAAGAGTAGTGTATTATAGATAACCTTACTTGCTGCCACATATGTATACCTCAGTCAGAATTATTCTGGAATAGTGTGATGACTACGTTATATGTCTAGGGTATGTGTATGATGAAGTGTAAGTCATAACAACAACAGACAGATAAACAATTTAATTTATTCCACCACACTTGACAACACTGTGACACTCACATACATAAAACACTCTACGAGGATATCTTAAAGGAGTCACTGATAACTTTTCAAATAACAATATGTATTCAGTGCTGTCATGAATGTATATGTGTCCTGATTCAAATACAAAGGGAACCAGGAATCACAATCAATTTTAATTACAAGTTATATGTACAGAATTTATCAATATGAATCTTGTAGTGACATATATTATTAATAGTATCCTATGTGTGTCAGTTGTGTAGTAGTAATATGAGGTAATACTGGTTTTGTTTTGTTCAAGCTCTGTTGGTATTTGTCATCATGACTTCAATAGTTTGTCTTTATTGGAACTAGTATTGGAGATGTTCTCAGTTCCTGATATTAAAACAATTAAATTCCCCTCTTAATTTTATTTTACAATGTCATTTTAAGATGGGGGTACATAATGTTGAGCTCCATGGCCACACTCTCTTATCTTTCGTGATGACTGCAGTAAAAGACTCCTCTGCTCGATTACTTTAATGAGTTCTGGAGCCACCCCACTGGTTGCTATATGGACCAAGGAGTATGCTGTCCACCTCTGGCTTCAGCAAAGCTCTGACCAGGTGCTGCTCAATAACTTTAAGACCACGGTCCCTGAAACAAGAAGGTTGTACCTTCTACTTCATAACTAATTTATACTCTATTTCTACACTGAGCACAATACATCACAAACATTGAGTTCAGAGCGTTAGGCCAACTGTCAGCTTCATCTGAAATACTTTATACCAGTATTTCCCTCCCTAATGGTTACTACGCCTCTGCAATTCCAGCATTATTTCTTTCTAGTCAATAATCTAGGTGTCAGTGTACTGTTTGGCCATTCCATGCAGTTTTACTTTCCTCCGACACCTTCTGTTCAGGCTGGAGCATTATAGGCTTTACATCATGTTCGCTACTGAACTACACATATATACAGGCATAAATTAACAATTTACATTCAATTTTCATTAAAAGATATTGAATATTTCAAGCTTACCACAATTCATAGAAATAATAAACAGTTTCGTTGACTGGCAATGAATATAGCACAACTCCGATCTGCCGATGTCCCAGGCTTTATTTTATAAAAAATATACACTGGTGCTCAACGCACTGCTTCTTAGTAGGTTTATTACAAGATGTGGCAATGAACAGACGCTCTGAATTGAGTATATTCGCAGCTCTACCCAATGAAACCATGTCTACACATCTTTTCAAAAAAGTACTCCTTTTCACGTTTCCCCTGACAACACAAGATAGTATTTATAGCCCGACCAATCGTGTTTAGTCTTACATTTGTTGCGCTCCAATCAAATAGGAGTTAACATGGTAGGCTATTTCCGTAACGTAATGTTTTTTCAAACACGTTATAAAAAAAATTTATGAGCAGAAATGATTTCATGCTGTCAGGCATCCCCACTATTTTATTTTGGTTATAATTTATTAATTCCTGGACTATTTGCGTAACGTTTTACATATTCTTTGTCAGCAAGCCCTAAGGAACCCAAATATACAAATTTAAAAGAGCTAAGTGGCTGCGTTCAAAATATGCAATTTCTTCTACCTCCTGTTTCGAAGATGTGGTGTCTGGGTACTGTCATGTTTTCAAACGTAAACCCATCTAATGTCATCTTTCCTAATAAGCGTTTTCCAGGTTTTTTAAAACCTAACTCTGGGAAGGTTAGTGTTTTTTATCACTGTCCGTCTGAAAAAAAGTTAGTGCATGTGGCCTTACACGCGTGATGGCAGCAATTGTGTATCGCGCGACGCGTGTTTAGTGTTGCATGCTTCCTGCCTTCATTCGCCCCTCTCTCTCTCCTGCTTTATCTGTCTTTTAGTTACGCCGTGTATAAAATGGAATGAATGAAATATTAATTTTAGGTCATTGATCAGCTTGCGTATCTCAAGGTTTTTCCAAGAAATACAGTACACGTTTCATTGAAGAAAGCGGGTAATAATACAGTAGGCTTTTACTATCAACGTGAAAGCGTTACAATTTGCAGACGAAGAGAAAACAAGGGGATTTCGAGTACAGTCATTGTGACAGTACTGTTCTTTACCATTCTTCTTCCTTTTATTAAATTTATTTGTTAGGCTTTATATTTACCTTTTAATTTATATATGTGGATTAGAATATTCCACGACATCTCCCCTCTTAAAACAGACATTATATGTCAGTCCTTTATTCTATATACACATAGAGAAATTTATTATTATTTCTGGGGTTTACGGTGATTCTCATCACACGGATGGCGGCTTAAAAAATCCGCTCCCAAATTTGTTTTTCCAGATATATACTCAATGCTAAAATTATATGGAGCCAAAAGTAAGGACCATCGGAGTAACCTAGAGTTCTCATGCCTAGCCTGTGCTAGAAACGATAAAGGTTTGTGATCCGTTTGCAACTTAAATGCCTTCCCATACAGATAAATATTGAATTTCTTTATTGCCCATATTACTGCAAGACATTCTTTTTCGCTAGTTGAGTAGTTGATTTCAGCTTTATTCAACTTTCTGCTAGCATATGCCACTGGGCTTAATTCCCCATCCAATGCATCTGATTTCTGTAGTAGAGTTGCACCTAACCCAATATTACTTGCATCCGTCCTTACTATGAATTCTTGACTTAAGTCAGGTAATTTCAAAATAGGTTTACTTGTGAGCTTTTCCTTCAATTCTTGGTAAGCCATTTCACATTGTGGTGTCCATGTAATGCGATCTGGATGTCCTTTACGTGTCAAATCAGTTAACGGTGCACATATGGAATTAAAGTTTTTGATATACTTCTGGTAGAAACCACATAATGAGACAAAGGATCTCACGTCCTTCTTGGTTTGTGGTCTCGGGGCTTTCTGTAGTTTCTCTAAATTCTTTGGGTCAGGGGTCATGTTTCCCTGATAAACTGTGTGTCCCAAAAATTCCAATTCTTTACATCCAACGCAACATTTGGTTGGTCGGGCTGTTAAATTTGCCTCCCTAAGTCGATTAAACAGCATGTTCAGAGAGTCAATGTGTTCCTCAAATGTTTCTGTTGCTATAAGGATATCATCCATGAAATTTGTTATACATGGATTATTCAGAGGGTCCAATAATTTTCTCATCATTCTAGAGAAGACACTAGGCGCATTCTTCAATCCAAATGGCAATCTATTAAACTCATAGTGTCCTTCTGAGGTACTAAAAGCTAGGTATGGTCTAACCTCAGGCTTTACTGGAATCTGATAGTATCCTTTACTCAGATCCACTTTTGAGAAATATTTAGCTTTATTTAGTCTGGCAAACAGCTGATTTGTATCCGGCAATGGATCCACCTGTCCCTCTGTAATAGCATTCAGTCTCCTGTAATCTATACAGAGTCTATGTTCTCCAGAGGGCTTCCTTAAGAGTACAACACCGGAACTATACGAAGATTCACTGTGCGAAATAATTCCTTCCTTCAAAAGATAGTCTATCTCTTCCTTCAAAGCTTTCTCCTTAGCAAACGGAATCGAATATGGTTTCATACAGACAGGTGTGGGGTCTATCAGTTTCATATCATATTCCAATAGGTTTGTATGCCCTGGTCGGTCTGTTAACACCTCTGCATGATTATTTAGAACCTGTTGCACTCTCTCTTTCTGAGTTTTCGTTAAATGTGTACTGATTTTCACCTGTGCTGCTGTCTCACAGGGGTGTAATGGATATTCAAATGATGAAAGTGGTTCCTTTTTCATCTCCATGGCGATGGACAAGGTCAACAAGTGTGTCTCTTCCTGATGTTCTCTTTCCAAATATTTCTTCAGGAGATTCACATGATAGATTTTTTCTTTCCCCTTCTTATCTATCTTATAATTTGTTCTAGACACCTTCTCTAGAACTGTATATGGACCCTGCCATCCAATTTGTAACTTATTCTGACTCCCGGGCAAAAGAAGCAGTACCTTCTCTCCCACAGCCAAATTTCTGTCTTTCGCCTTCCTGTTATAATAGGCAGCATGTTTCTTCCTGGCTTGTTTCAAATTTTCATTGGCAAGTTTCCAGCCAGTTTTTAAACGAGTGGTCAGCTCATTCACATATTGGTATGAAGATGTAATGTTTTCCTCTGCCTTTTCATCAGTCCACGTTCTTAACAAAGCTACATATGGACCTTTAATTTTGTGGACCTATTTGTCCATGCACCGGTATGGTCTCTTCCACTCGAAGCTTTATAGTGATGATTTTTCCTCCCAGAATTATCATTCACAAAACGACCGCTACCAATTTTTCTTTTGGGGCTTTCTCCCCACTTAAAATTCTTGATGAGAGATTTCCTCTCTACATCCTCTTCCTCCAGTTTGTTTAAGTCCGATTGAGGGATTTTCGGCTTATCCTGGGGTAAGACATCTTTTTGCACTCTCCGCATAGTGGCCATTGTAAAACAGTTAAGTGAAGCTTGTCCGTGAAAAGGGGCTTCCCATTCCATTTGGTCCACTTTATCAAATCTATTTTTCTTTTTATTATCAGGCCTAATTTTGCCCCGTGGCGTGTCCAGGTCCTGATCAATGTTCCCACTTGTGGGTGTTCCCTCATGTGCTATGCTACACCTTTCTACAAAATTCTCAATGTCCCATCTTGCTTTGGGCCAATAATAATTGTGAGCCACCTTTTGAATGATGGTACCTATCTTCTCATGGTCCCCATCTGGTTTCACATGTAGGCTCCTTATTAAGTCTGCCCTATATCTTTTAGGAAGTACCAGCTGTCCCTGACCTTTGGATCTAGCTCCAGTCTTCCTATACATCAACTTGTTTTTCATGTAAAAATCTCCCTTGCCTGGAGTTGTATGACAAGTTGACAATTTTCTGAAACAAGGCTTGAGTGTTTTATCCCCAGCCTGTGCCTTCCTCATCTCTTCTGGAGTGGTATCTAACATAATATCCTCCTCCTGTCTTGAGGTCGACCTGACCTGAAGGGTTTTACCTTCTTCAACGGTCAGTGTCATGATTGTCCATCTGACAATTTTTACACCACCTTTTTCCTTGGTTGAAAGATTTTCTTTCATCATATTTCCTTTCATCGAATTGTGGGAATTTATTTTTATTTTCATACCGTGGCCTATCAAATTGGTGCTTACCTTTGTTTTGATCCCTAGGATCAAATTTATTAAAGTTCTGTGGTGCCCTAAAGTTATCCACCTGTTTCTTTTTATTACCTGTTACCTCTGCTTGAGCTGCTTGATACCTTTCAGCAACATTTTGCAACTCACCCAGCCTCTCTGCACCTTGTTCCATGAGAAACTTTCTCAGGTCTGGAGCCATGGACTCTCTTAATTGCTCTATAAGGACCATTTCCTTAAGATCTTGGGTTTTCCCCAGAGAAGTCCATTTCTCCAAGTATGTCTCTATTCGTGCAGAGAACTGGTGATAGGTTTCACCTGACAGTAGTTTAGCATTCCTAAATTTTTTCCTATAAAATTCTGCATTCTTTTCATATCTTAACAAAAGAGCCTGCTTTAGCATGTCATAATTTTCATGATCACTTCTGCTCATTTTTGCAAAAACTTCATAAGCTGCCCCACGAAGTCCCTGAGATAACTTTAAGCTCCACCTTTCTCTCTCTAACCCATACGTGGTAGCTAATAGTTCATACCTATTTAGATAGCTCTCTATATCATCGTCTTTCTCAACAAAATGATCTAAATGAAAATTCATAGCTGAGGTTGAGGCTCCTTGGCTAGCAGTGGCATCAGAGGCAAAGGGACTGGCACCATTTTCAGGAGCATGGCCCTGAAACTCAAACTCCCTTAGTCGTAACTCATGTTCCCTTTGTAATCTCTTCTCCTCCTTTTCTGCTTCCCTTTCTGCAGCCTGTCTTCTTTCCTCGGCTTTTAATGCTTTAGCCTCTTTGTCAGCCTCAATCTGCAACCTCTTAGCCTCAGCCTCAATCTGCAACCTCTTAGTCTCAGCCTCAGCCTCAAATTGTAACTTCTTAATTTCCTTTTCAGCCTCTAACTTTCTTTCGGCTTCAAACCTTCTTTCTTCGCGTTCAATAAATTTGTCACATTCCGTAGTGACATAGGCAACCATAACTTGCCCATCTAATCCTAACTCTTTTGCAGTCTGAACAGCAGCAGATCGAAATTTGGCCAGGTCCGCCATTGTCTATCAGGTAAATTTATACAATGTCTAACCAACAATTCAATCTCTAAATATATATCTAATGGACAACACAGGCACCGTGAGCTCAACCTTATTTAATTCCACCCAAGGATACCTTTTAATTCTTATTATTCCCTGAAGTGAATTACCCCCAATATTTTTAATAGGTAAAGATTCAAAATCCCGAGAGCGAGACCCCAATATATGTGGTGAAGTGGGATGTTATAAATATTTATAGGGGACTTAGTGTACTGACTGAGATCAGCTGTGAAGGTATCTATATCTAATAAGAGTAGTGTATTATAGATAACCTTACTTGCTGCCACATATGTATACCTCAGTCAGAATTATTCTGGAATAGTGTGATGACTACGTTATATGTCTAGGGTATGTGTATGATGAAGTGTAAGTCATAACAACAACAGACAGATAAACAATTTAATTTATTCCACCACACTTGACAACACTGTGACACTCACATACATAAAACACTCTACGAGGATATCTTAAAGGAGTCACTGATAACTTTTCAAATAACAATATGTATTCAGTGCTGTCATGAATGTATATGTGTCCTGATTCAAATACAAAGGGAACCAGGAATCACAATCAATTTTAATTACAAGTTATATGTACAGAATTTATTAATATGAATCTTGTAGTGACATATATTATTAATAGTATCCTATGTGTGTCAGTTGTGTAGTAGTAATATGAGGTAATACTGGTTTTGTTTTGTTCAAGCTCTGTTGGTATTTGTCATCATGACTTCAATAGTTTGTCTTTATTGGAACTAGTATTGGAGATGTTCTCAGTTCCTGATATTAAAACAATTAATTCCCCTCTTAATTTTATTTTACAGTGTCATTTTAAGATGGGGTACATAATGTTGAGCTCCATGGCCACACTCTCTTATCTTTCGTGATGACTGCAGTAAAAGACTCCTCTGCTCGATTACTTTAATGAGTTCTGGAGTCACCCCACTGGTTGCTATATGGACCAAGGAGTATGCTGTCCGCCTCTGGCTTCAGCAAAGCTCTGACCAGGTGCTGCTCAATAACTTTAAGACCACGGTCCCTGAAACAAGAAGGATGTACCTTCTACGTCATAACTAATTTATACTCTAGTCTACACTGAGCACAATACATCACAAACATTGAGTTCAGAGCGTTAGGCCAACTGTCAGCTTCATCTGAAATACTTTATACCAGTATTTCCCTCCCTAATGGTTACTACGCCTCTGCAATTCCAGCATTATTTCTTTCTAGTCAATAATCTAGGTGTCAGTGTACTGTTTGGCCATTCCATGCAGTTTTACTTTCCTCCGACACCTTCTGTTCAGGCTGGAGCATTATAGGCTTTACATCATGTTTGCTACTGAACTACACATATATACAGGCATAAATTAACAATTTACATTCAATTTTCATTAAAAGATATTGAATATTTCAAGCTTACCACAATTCATAGAATAATAAACAGTTTCGTTGACTGGCAATGAATATAGCACAACTCCGATCTGCCGATGTCCCAGGCTTTATTTTATAAAAATATACACTGGTGCTCAACGCACTGC
This sequence comes from Oreohelix idahoensis, assembly GCA_024509875.1. NCBI lineage: Eukaryota > Metazoa > Mollusca > Gastropoda > Stylommatophora > Oreohelicidae > Oreohelix > Oreohelix idahoensis. The sequence goes on from JAMPIV010010005.1 coordinate 1,030,853, forward strand.
TTCTTAGTAGGTTTATTACAAGATGTGGCAATGAACAGACGCTCTGAATTGAGTATATTCGCAGCTCTATCCAATGAAACCATGTCTACACATCTTTTCAAAAAAGTACTCCTTTTTCACGTTTCCCCTGACAACACAAGATAGTATTTATAGCCTGACCAATCGTGTTTAGTCTTACATTTGTGGCGCTCCAATCAATTTGGAGTTAACATGGTAGGCTATTTCCGTAACGTAAGGTTTTTTCAAACACGTTATAAAAAATTTTATGAGCAGAAATGATTTCATGCTGTCAGGCATCCCCACTATTTTATTTTGGTTATAATTTGGTAATTCCTAGACTATTTGCGTAACGTTTTACATATTATTTGTCAGCAAGTCCTAAGGAACCCAAATATACAAATTTAATGGAGCTAAGTGGCTGCGTTCAAAATATGCAATTTCTTCTACCTCCTGTTTCGAAGATGTGCTGTCTGGGTACTGTAATGTTTTCAAACGTAAACCCATCTAATGTTATCTTTTCTAATAAGCGTTTTTCAGGATTTTAAAACCTAACTCTGGAAAGGTTAGTGTTTTTATCACTGTCCGTCTGAAAAAAAGTTAGTGCATGTGGCCTTACACGCGTGATGGCAGCAATTGTGTATCGCGCGACGCGTGTTTAGTATTGCATGCTTCCTGCCTTCACTCGCCCCTCCCTTCTCTGCTTTATCTGTCTTTTAGTTACGCTGTGTATGGGATGAATGAAATATTAAATCTAGGTCATTGATCAGCTTGCATATCTCACGGTTTTTCCAAGAAATACAGTACACGTTTCATTGAAGAAAGCGTGCCGCGACACAGTAGGCTTTTACTATCAACGTGAAAGCGTTACAATTTGCAGACGCAGTAGAAAACAAGGGGGATTTCGAGTACAGTCATTGTGACAGCACTGTTCTTTTACCATTTCTCTTTTTTTTATTAAATTTATTTGTTAGGCTTTATATTTACCTGATAATTTATATATGTGGATTAGAATATTCCACGACACTACGCCACTAGTGTGAGAGAAGAGTATCACCACCAACCGCCTAAAGTGGACGATTTATGTGGAGAAGTGTCTTCTTCTTCTTCTTGGATCCTTAGCCGCCGACCGTCAAAGCAGTCAGTAGCCATCACGCCTAGTGGCGTCTTGTAGGGCAACAACAAATTGATTCCACTTTGCTCGGTCGGCGGCCATCCTTCGTACAGTGCCCCAACTCTGGTTCATTCTTTGCATCTCAGCCTCCACAGTCCTCCGCCAGGTTGTTTTTGGTCGGCCTCTCTTTCGTTTTCCTTCAGGGGTCCAAAGCATAGCTGTTCTCTGCAGCATAAAAAATGGTTTATGATTTCATTTCCATGGACAAAGCGAACAAATGCTAACAGTTGTGCTTTGCCTCTTATGTCTGTAGATACGTTAACTTGTAGCGCAAAGTCTGATTATTTATGTTCTGTTGAAACATGTTCCTAAATGTTAGAAGACATCTCGATTATTCTTCTTTTAATTGTATCATTAGACAACGGAATTTGGTCACTTCGTTTTCCGCTTCACTACCAAACATTGTTCTAACAGTCGAACGGCACGCAGGCAGAATAAGTGGCTCAGCTGTAGTATATGATTTCATTTTCTGTGCTTTGATTTCGGCTACATGATAAGAAGCTGTTTGAGCTTGCAAATCACATGTACTAAATATTTTACACAGTTTTACAAATCAAACACAAGCAAGAAACAACCTGCTTATCACTGTGTTGTACATTGTACAACGAATTGTACGCGCATGCGCAAATTATCAATTTGCTCTACCTTACCATTCTTTCTGATACGAATTTAATTAAGTCAAAGTTGAAGGGCTATGCTCCGTCCATGGCCTTTGAATGTTGTTTATGCGCCTCTTGCGGTTTATAATATCATGAAATTTTGAAGTTTAGTGTTTTTGTTCAAAGCAGTTAATAGCTCCAATTATTATTGAATGAACTCAAGCTGTAAGATCAGTTTTATTTTACGTGATCACTAATACTTCATGTAGTAAATTTACAACATTTTCGCGGCACACTTTGATAGACGCTGCGGCACATTAGTGTGCCGCGGCTCACCGGTTGGGAAACACTACAATAGATAATGAGAAAATTAAATCAAGCAAACAATCTCCCAAATACTGCCGTAAGGGGGCGCAGCGTTACAGACTTGATCTACACTTGATCTAAGCTTTATGAGGTGAAAACCTTTAAATCCAGGGTTGGGTTTAAGCGTTTATAGTCCCCAGGCTAGGTTTAATCAATAATTGAGCTAGGCGAGCGTCTATTGAAAGGGCGGAACATTTAGTAAAAATTTAACGGCAAAATCATGTGAACTAAAATAACTGGTATAAAGAGAAAAGGTTTTACTTGCGAGGAACAAAAATTATTTTCTGCAGCCATTCTACGAGATTGTAAACATTGTAAATAAGCGTGCACACACATATTAGTATGAGTATATTTATGTACATGTTTTATTTACTTGAGTATGCAAGTTTATGTATTCGAGTAAAACACACACACACACACACACACACACACATATATATATATATATTCTTCTTCTTCTTCCATCCTTAGCCACCAACCGGCAAAGCAGTATGTGGCCAGTACGCCTAGTGGCGTCTTAAAAAAAAAAAGGTAAAGGAACCCGTTACACGCCCATTTAGGCATATTGGGAATATGGTGTTAGGCCCATATTATCTTGACCGTCGGCACACGAGGGGTGATGTGGTCGGCATCACGCCGGCCGCCTTAACCTTCCCAGAGTAGCTCTGGTACCCATTTGGGGCTGGGTCGACCCAGGAGCCGTTTGTGGCCTAAAAATTTTTCCGCCTCATCTGGGGATCGAACCATAGACCACTGCGCTAGGAAGCCAGTGCACTAACCACTATGCTACCGCGGCTCCTTAGTGGCGTCTTAGGGCAACAACAAATTGATCAATCTATCGCTGTTTCCACCACGCCTAGTGGCGTCTTTGTGGAACAAAAACAGACCGAACAATCTATCATTGTTTCTGTAATCAGATTATTTGGCAAGCAGGTGATCAGCCCGCTGTGCGAAGTTTTTGCGGGATGGGGTAAACAGCCCCATGCCCATACCCTCCTTAGTCGCTTTTTACGACATGCGTGGTAGGGTGCAGTGTTACTATTCTTTGCTCCCCTTTCGGGCCCCGGTAACACACGGGTGATATATATATATATATATATATACTGAAGCACATTAAAAATGCACCACTATTATATATAATGATGCCGAGAAGCTGGAAAAAAAAAAAGGGGTGTGGGAATGGATTTTCCCCCAGTTTGTCATGAGGTAGAGAGCGAATGGCTGCTGGAATTGAAAGTGCATGATTCAACCCACGGGTTTGTGTACAGACTACATGAAAACAATGAAAGTTACACGTGCAACACCATTCCCAACAGCTATGACACTGAAAAAGTGTACGCGTTGTGGCAGTATACTCGGTATAAAAAGGCCGTTGAGACAAAACACCCAGTACATGTGCTTGAAATGCCACGACTATCTGAAAACGACCGCCAACGAGCCATTGGTATGTTGGAGACCGGAATGAGCTCGCGGGCTATTGCCAGAAGGATGAATTGCCACCACATCCCTATTTTACGTCTCAATGAACGTTACGGAACCACTGGCAGTGCCCGAAATAGACTTCGGAGTGGCCAACCACGAGTTACTACCCCTGCGCAAGATCCTCATATTGTGCTGAGTCACCTAAGGAATCGTTCTCTTCCGGCAAGTCAAACAGCAAGAGCAATAGTGGGTAGACGTGGGTAAGTCTCTCGAATGACAGTCATACGACGACTCAGAGATACAGGCCTTACTGCAAGACGATCTTATGTCGGGCCAAACTTGACTCACAGACATCGTCAGCAGCGCCTGCAATGGGCAGAGCAACATGTCAGATGGACTAGGCTGCAGTGGAATGCTGTCCTATTCACAGACGAGAGCAGATTCAACATATCCTTTGCTGATGGACGTATGCGGATTTGGCGACGGTGTGGACAGCGCTTTGCAGATTGCCGTGTTCGTCAGCACAACCGATTTGGAGGTGGCAGTATTCACATTTGGGGAGGATTCAGTTTTCACCATCGCTTGCCTCTTGTGGCGTGAGGTTTTTATTGGCTCTAGAATCAGTATAGTACTGACAATTACAGAAATAGAATTTCTGCAGAAAGTGGTGAAATCCCCGTGTCTGAGAGAACTACTGGTATCACAAATTAGTTACGGCTGCGAATGATCTGATCTCGAAACATTAGTGGAGAGGAGACAGACATAAATTGCCACCCCCGCTGTGTAACTAACTTGGATATTATAAAAACCAGGAAACAGATTTTTCTTAACAATTATAAAAAAAATGACAAGTCGTTCAAATACAATTTCCCTATTATTTATTCAGTATATACACTATCTACTCTTGTGCTGAAAGATGGATGTTGGAAGATAGAATGTAGTGGATTTGTAAGTTTACAAATGATGTACAAATATTATATATATATATATGTATATATATATATATATATATATATATATATATATATATATATATATATATATATATATATATATATATATATATATATATATATATATATATATATATATATAATAATAATAATAATAATAATAAATTCTTTAAGCACCAAACACGGCGCATAAGGCAGAAACCAGTGCTCTCCAGGTTGTTCGTTGTGACGCCACTCCTCTTAGCTCTTGCACATTATTTAGGCCCAACGTTCTTCCTTCTCTTATTATTGTTCTTCTGAGTGTTTCTTTTGGTCTTCCTTTTTTCCTCTTACCCTCAGGAACCCAAGTGAGCGCCTGTAGTGGTATTCTGTTGTTTTGCATTCGTAGGACATGACCGATATATGACCATCGTCTTTTCCTTATATAGTCGGAGACATATTTCTGCCTAGAGTCTTCTCTTATTTGTCGATTAGTCTTGAATTCTTTCCAACTGATGTTCATGAGTTTTCTAAGACATTTGTTCTCGAATGTATTCAGCTTGTTCTCCAATGATTTTGTTATTTTCCAACTCTCACAGCCGTATGTTAACACTGAGATAACATTTGAATTAAACAGACGAAGCTTGGTATGTATATTCAATGATCGTAATTTCCAAATGTTAGATAATCTATTGAAGGCGCTAGCTGCCAAAGCATTTCTAGTATGGATTTCTCTTGTTGTGTCACCATCCTGAGTCATTTTACTGCCTAAATAATTGAAACTTTCAACTTTCTGTAGTTTTTCCCCGTTCAAGATGATATCAAAGGTCTCGTTAGAAAAGTTCATAGCTTTAGTTTTAGAGGCATTTATTTGGAGACCTATTTTAACCGAGAGATGACACAAATTATTTATTGCTTCTTGGGATTGTCTTGGTGTTGAACTTAAGAATGCTACATCATCTGCGAAATCCAGGTCCCCCAGGAATTTTCCATTTGTCCATTTTATACCCAATTGTTCATTGTGGGTATAGTTTCTCATAACCCAATCAATAGCTATTCCAAAAAGTAGTGGTGACATAATACAGCCTTGTTTCACCCCTGTTTCTACTGTAAACCATTCTGTATTCCCTTTATTTGTTCTAACACAACATCTTGCATTGTCATATAGCGCTTTGATTATATTCACATATTTTATTGGAAAACCATAGATTGTAAGTATCTTCCACAATGATGGGCGGTGTAGACTATCAAAGGCTTTTTGAAAATCGACAAAGGTGATAATAAGAGGTGATTGCCTTTCCACTGATTATATATATATATGTGTGTGGCGTTCTCCAACTTGCGCTTAGGTTTGATGGTTTAATTCATGGAATAGTAAACATATTAGCAATAGCCAAGTGATCATACAAGAGTTCTTAATTACTTGCTACATAAACATCCGCACAAGAATTGAAGAAACGTCCAGCTTATTCACAACACGAACATGTTTATTATGGATAAAACGTATGCTCCAATGAAGTATTACTTGTAAGACCTTTTTCACTAAACATCGCTAACTCCCCTAGCATAGGGAAAATGCAGATTCTGGCATATAACAGTCTGTCAGTAAATGTCGAGATCCAGTCCTATAATCAGCTGTATCTCTATGAACATACGAATATATAAGAACCGGGAACATCGCCCGTCTTCAGTCTTTAAACATCACTATATCATTTCTATTCACTCCTCTACCTATCCTGTGAATGAATCAGGCACTCTGTCATTCCAGGATGAACAGACTTACTTCAGAACATATCTATCAAACACACCGACATCTGAAATATCTCGGAGCAATTCACACATGCATCCTCCCTGTTCAACGACACATCCACTAATGCCCCCTGAACCCTTCGCTATCATTCGCCCACCTTTTGACCTCTCTTGCATACTGATTAGTGACGTCGTCTCTGCCGCAATGCGACGGACGGTAATAAAAACTTGTGGACGAAGCTATTTAATAGCTAGATATAAGAACATAAATAACAGCATATAAAATGTACGTCACATCTTCCCCCCTCCTCTGTCTGAGGAGAAAAATGAAATTTTTCTTCCTCAGAGGTAGGTAAACAAAATATAAAGTGAGATTCCAGTGCCCCCAAGTAGAGAGCTCAAATATAATACGAGCGGAGACCAGGAAGTACTCCAACCCCTGTGTCTGTCATGAGAAAGCCAAATTTAACACAACGTGAGGACATTGATATGAAAATATCAAAGCCTAAGTCTTACTCAAGTCGAGACAATATGACACATAAGAAGTAGATGACCTGCCTTCCAGTAACTAAGACTACGTGTTATATGAACTCATCCATACCTGTCAATCATTTTCACTCTAATGTCACATACTTTTGGTCTAAGTCCTGTCAGGTCATAGACTGAGTGAATATTGTCACTTAATCCAATTGCAAAGTAATTATGCTATAGATGACCATTAAGTAATTATAATATATATGAAAGTTGTAAGACACATGCAATGAAGTACATGATGTAATACCTTCATGATAAGAGAATAATGTTTTCTGTTTTTCTACTTTTTTTTTCATTCATATTATGTTTTGTTTTCTTCTCTCACATGAGTCTTTATTCACAATCTCAATGGATGATATACCATGATGATTAAGACAAGCATAATAAGTCCCCACGACCCTGTGTAGTTTGGTAAAAGTAGTTAATGTCAATGCAAACAAGACATGCTCAGTTGGTATAAGACTTCAGTAGATGCAAGAAGTTTAGTAAAGCAGAAGACAGGGACAGTGCATATAGATACTCCTAATTAAACAATGTGTGTCCATTAATCAAAGTCTAAGCACAAAGGTAGTAATAAAAATTATTGTGTCCAAAAAAGAAGAATATATTAGGTAAATATAACTATTAAGTTTGTTGAGCACAAAAATTGTGAGTATTCATAAATCCATGAAGATAATTCAAGTTCACGATTCATGTCCATGGGTTATCAAATAAAAGGTAATAAATTATCCCTGAATAGTTTCTTTGGTTCACAATGTGTACTGAGATGTACCTGAATCCTGAGTATGATTGATGTCCCATGTAGAAAAAGTTATACACTAGGTAGTTTCCCCTGAATATCCATCACCGATAAAGTTTCATACCAACACATAATGCAAGTATCCATGCATACTAGTTGCTGTAAACAAAGTCCTTGAACTATGCGAATAACAGTCTCATGGAATGAACATAAAGATAGTCAAATGTGGCAAATATAAGTGTACCTGTAGATTGTCGAAGACAACTAACTTGAATATGACAGATTCTCAGATTTTCTCCATCTGGGGTAATTCCGTGATGTATCAAACCAGTACTAGACTAGATGGTTGTACAGCGTGACAGGACGTCTGCAAGATTGTTCTCAGAGCCCTTGATCGCCCGGATGGTGTAAGAGTATGGCTGTAGACTTAGGGCATATCTAGCTGTTCTTTGATTTGAAAAATTAGCATTTTGTAGATATGCTAGAGCCCTCTGGTCTGTTTCGATGACAAATGGAGCCCCAATCAAGTATTTTTGTAGTTTGGAAACACTCCATGATATTGCTAGGAGCTCTCTTTCCAGAATGGGGTATTTCGATTCTGTTGAAGATAACTTACGGCTCACATACAACATTGGATGCAAAACATTGTTGTGGAGTTGCATCAAAGACGCTCCTATCGCATATTGAGATGCATCACACCTGAGAGTAAAGGAGATAAATGGGCTAGGCAGTTTCAATATTGGTGCCTTTGAAAATGAAAATTTAATACGGTTTAATACATCTTGGCATGGCTGGGTCCAGACTATTTTGTTAGGACATCCTTTTTTCAGCAAAGATGACAAAATGGAAGTTATTTCCGAGAAACGAGGAATGAATTTCCTGTAAAAGTTGATTAGACCTAACAAACTCATGACTTGTTTTTTTTGTTTTAGGAACCTCAAGATTAAGAATTTTTGAGACAGTGTCATCATCTGTTTTCAAGAATCCTTGAGAAATTCTATGTCCCAGAAAAGAAATTTCTTTATAGCCGATCTGGACTTTTGAAGGTCTAGCTGTGAGGTGGTGACTGCGTAGAATGTCCAATAAGGATTGAAGACCTAAGATATGGTCCTGCCAAGAATTGTGGAAGAGACAGATATCGTCAATATATGTTATGATATCAGGCCGACCAGCAAATAGTAATCTCATCATCTGGACAAACGTTGCCGGTGCGTTCACTAGCCCAAAACACATATGAGTCCACTGATATAATCCATTAGGAGTTGCAAAGGCAGTGTAAGGCTTAGATCTATCTGTTAAGGGAATCTGCCAGTAGCCTTTTGAAAGATCAAGTTTACTGAAATATGTGGCATCAGACATCTTTTCCAGTAAGGAATCAAGAACAGGCATAGGTTCTGCATCAGTAGAAGTTATACCGTTAAGACGACGGAAGTCTATACAGATTCTAATGGACTTATCTTTTTTCCTAACAATCACTAGAGGAAATGAGTAAGGTGATTGAGATGGTTCTATAATACCCATTTTAAGCATGTTATCAATTTCCTTATCCACTTGAGCCTGAAAATGAATTGGTATGGGATATGGCTTTATCCGGATAGGTGTTTGATCTTGAAGTAGAATGTCATGAGCGATGACATCAGTACTACCTGGGATCTCAGTCAACACATCCTGATAGGATTGTAACAGAGTATAAATTTGAGTGTGTTGGTCGACTGATAGATCTGGAGATATAGAAACGTCCCTCCAAGACTCTGATGCTTGAAGCGGAACAAAAGATAATGGCAGAGAGACATCTTCGAATGAAGACTCCTCATCATGAATTACAGCAAGTGAGGAATAGTTTGAGTCAGACGCATCAATGGCCTCGAAAATTGGTTGAAGATTACCAGGTCGAGAATGGAATTTTTGGAGCATGTTGATGTGAAATGTTCTATGTTGACCCTTTATATCCACAATATAATCAACATCAGTTAACTGTGAAACCACTTTATACGGTCCTCTCCATGCAATTAATAGTTTATTCTCTTTTGTAGGGAGAAGCACATATGCTTCATCCCCAGGCCACAATAAGCGTAATTTTCTCTTCTCATTAGTGAATAGTCTGGTTTTTTCTTTTGCTCTCTCAGAAGCATCCACTGCTATCAGGCATGCTTCCACAATCTTTTTTCGTAGATTTACAACATATTCATAAGAGGATTGAACCTCCTCTGACAACTCGGAGCCCACGAGAAGCTGTTTTAAGATCGACATGGGACCTCTAGGCTTTGCCCCAAAAATTAATTCAAATGGCGAAAACCCAGTTTGTTCGTTTGGGATTTCCCGATAGGCGAACAAAACAGCTGGTAAAATTCTGTCCCAGTCCTGTGGACATTGTGAGGTAACCTTACCCAACATCTGTTTGAGTGTCTTATTGAATCGTTCTACTGTGCCGTTACCTTCTGGGTGATAGGCACTGCTTAGAGACCTCTCAATTTGAAAATCCTTCATAACCTGTGCCATAACTTCTGATGTAAATTGTCTACCTCTGTCTGATAGTATTTCCTCCGGAAACCCCAATTTACTGAAAATGATCATGAGTGCATCAGCAACATCTCTAGTTGGGATGTTCTTAAGTGGTATCGCTTCAGGCCACCGTGTGCACATGTCAATGCACGTAAGAATGAATCTGTGGCCTCTTGCTGATACTACTGGTAATGGCCATATGATGTCAATTGCCATCTTAGCGAATGGTCTGTTAGAGATATCAAAGGCCTGTATAGGTGCTTTGTGATATGCACCTTTCGCAGCCACGCTTTGGCATGTCTTGCAAGTTCTACAAAAAGTTTTTACATCTTTGGTGACCCCAGGCCAGAAAAAATTGGACAGCACTCTTTGTTTAGTACGAGCTATCCCCAAATGGCCTGCACAGTTGACATCATGGGCATGTTGCAAAATAAAAGGTCTAAAATTAGTTGGCACCATGATCTGTTTTTTCTCAGAATTAGCATCATTAAAATTTCTAATTAGAATACCATTTTTGATGGTGTACCAGTGAATCGCCCTCTCGTTGTACACAACATCATCTTTTCTAGCAACCTTGAAAAATTTTTTCAATGAGTCATCATTATGTTGCATAGTAATGAATGACTCTTTACTGACAAGTGAAACTTGTAAATTGTCATCATCCTCATTCCCTGATGCTGTACTATCATTGGCCTCTGCCTGAGCCTGTGCCCGTGTAGTAACTGCATTAGCAGTCACTAAATGCTGGTTTTCCCAACTTTTAATATCATCATCTGAGCACTCCTTCAGCCCAGGGAGGTTCCCCAGAATCAACTCGCTGACTGGATTTTCCAACATACAAGCAAGAACATTCCCTGTGAAGTAAGGTGTGTTTATGTAAACAAAGGCAGTTTGATAATATTCAACTGTGCCCCCGAAGGTAACACATTTCACCTGTTTACCAGTGTAACATGAGTTATCAACCAGAGATTGTCGCACCCCTACGGTAGTGCATCCCGTATCCCTGAGGATAGAAACAAGTCTATGATTAACAAATCCCCTGCAAAATTTAAGTGAACCTTTTCCGTCATGAGAAGAAAGTACTGGTAGAGGGTGACCACAAATTAATCTGGGTACTTCATCTGTTTGAAAAAGAGTGTTGCAAGCAGAGCAATTTGCTTTATTAGAAAGATCAACACTGCATGCATTGGCATGCGACGTGGTCTCATACCCTTGATTCCGAGCAACTGACTGGTTGTTTTGTTCAACAGCAGCATTAGCCCTATGTGGGGGTCGAGAGCCTCTGTAGTGCTGATTATTCCAGTTGTTCTGGTAATTACAATCATTATTATAATTTGATCTTCCTCTGTTAGAATAGGAATTCTGAGTTCTGGTCCAGCCTCTGTTTGGTCCATTAAATTGTTGTTGATGCATATTTTCCTGGTTATGTGGTCGAAATTGTCTGTATGCAAAGTTATACCGACCCCTGAAGGTTCCGGCATTCCGGCTAAAATTTCGTCCCCAGCCTGAAGCATTATCAGGTGGTCCCTGTTTTTGATTTCTTGTATATATAGCCTTTGCTGAGGCAACTGGTAATGCCTCCTTGATGTTTGAGTTGCTTATATTCCTCCCAGGATGTGCGGTCATGAAACGTCGCCCCAAAATTTCCATTTCAGCAATGGTTTCCGGGTCCCTCTCTTGGAGATAGGTCAAAAATTCTGGACTGACTGAAGAGAGAACCTTATCTCTTAGCATGAGATCCATAAGCGACTCAAAAGTATGATCGATTCGTGACAGTTCAATCCATCTCTGAAAAGTAAGCTTGATAGATGCAATGTATTCTGCGAAGTCCTTGGCCGAGTCAGGCAGTAGAGTTTTGAATTTTAATCTATAACCGTGAGTATCCAGCTGGAATTTTTTCAATAACAATGCCTTTATAGAATCATAGTCACTTCTAGAGGCATCATCCAAAGTGCAGATAGCTGTAAGAGCTTCACCTGAAAATAATGACATTAATTTACTAGGCCATTCAGATTTGTCCAGTTTATGTTCCTGACAAATTGTCTGAAACCTATTCAAGTAGCACGATATGTCATCGGATGGATGAAATTTAGGTAAATGAACCTTAAAAGGACACCCATGATCCCTTTTTGTTGTGCCCTGATTAGTGCTTTCCACCGGTTTGTTCTCATTCTCAAGTTTAAGCTTTTGAAGCTGAATTTCAGCCATTTTTTGCTCATGCTCAAACTGTGCTAGCTTTTGTTCTTTTTCATCTTGCCTCCTCTTCTCCGCTAATTCTTGCTCTAATTTTTTCTCAGCTGCTTCTCTGTCTTCTTGCCTTCTCATCTCAGCTAATTCTTGTTCTAATTTTTTCTCTTCCTTAGCCACCTGCTCTAACGCAAACTCTTTCAAGGCCTTCGCTTGAATCCCAAGTCTTTCACCCACGGTGACAAAATGTTCTAGGCGAGACATGTTGAGATACCCTGATATAATCAATCAGGTACACAAATAACAACTCTTAAATAAAATTATATGACTTTTCAACAAATTGCCTTATACTCAATATCAGAACTGAACAATTTTGCACTATTTCCAAAGGATACAGTAATATATTTCCAAAGGAGCAACCAAGACAATACAATTTAAGATATATATATATATATACATATATATAAATAGACAACAGATCAAGCATAACAAGGGCAATACTAAGGTATAAAGAAAGATAAGGTATAAAAGTTTTAACAGGTAATGAAAAAAAATGTAATCAGTAGAAGATCCACCATTTAATACATGAATCAACTGAATTGATGGTCAGATTCGATAAACAGAGCACGACCACTACAGACGAAAAATTACAATAATCAACAGAATATGACAAAAACCAACATTAAAACAAGTCCGAAAATAATAAAGAAGAAAAAAAATTAATAATAATTGTAATGATCTGACAGATTATGATCACCACACAGTACCTATAGACAATTTGTGTGTGTCCGCTTTACGGCGAGATGTATCACACAACAAGACAGCCGAGCAAACCTTGCCCGCTTATACAAGAATTCCATATATTAATACATTAAAAAAGGAAAACAAACATCAGAGCTGATGGAGATCCAACCAAAATATTCATGAACACAGACCGAAAGATGTAAAAAATCGCACTTATCTTGTATGAAAATAAAACAGTCTCCTTCCTGGCCTGAGATATGGTGCTACAAAAATGGATGTGCCGCTCTGAAGCACTCCACAACAATGTAAAACGATTCGTCACTAGTCCTTCCCTAAACTCCGGTCTGACAGGACTCCATTTTGAATTTTATTGTAGACTCGCAGAAGTCGATCACTTAAAATAGTGACTGCTGGTAAATTGATATTTTCCTCCAATGAATAAAATTCTTCGATAATGCTGGCCTTCTTAATTTTTCCACTGATGACACCTTGATAATAATGAACAGTTAATTCATAATATATTTCGAAAGTTACTTCACAAATTTCCTCTCCTCCATTCCAACACCGCTCTGAGCAGATGTGACATTCACCTTGTCCGTAAGTGGGACGAACTTACGGTAAACATTTGCTTGTAGGCCTGGTTTTAAAATAATGTACTTTACGAGTTCAAAATCCACGGTACTTGGCCCCCAAAAAGCTGTGGCGTTCTCCAACTTGCGCTTAGGTTTGATGGTTTAATTCATGGAATAGTAAACATATTAGCAATAGCCAAGTGATCATGCAAGAGTTCTTAATTACTTGCTACATAAACATCCGCACAAGAATTGAAGAAACGTCCAGCTTATTCACAACACGAACATGTTTATTATGGATAAAACGTATGCTCCAATGAAGTATTACTTGTAAGACCTTTTTCACTAAACATCGCTAACTCCCCTAGCATAGGGAAAATGCAGATTCTGGCATATAACAGTCTGTCAGTAAATGTCGAGATCCAGTCCTATAATCATCTGTATCTCTATGAACATACGAATATATAAGAACCGGGAACATCGCCCGTCTTCAGTCTTTAAACATCACTATATCATTTCTATTCACTCCTCTACCTATCCTGTGAATGAATCAGGCACTCTGTCATTCCAGGATGAACAGACTTACTTCAGAACATATATATCAAACACACCGACATCTGAAATATCTCGGAGCAATTAACACATGCATCCTCCCTGTTCAACGACACATCCACTAATGCCCCCTGAACCCTTCGCTATCATTCGCCCACCTTTTGACCTCTCTTGCATACTGATTAGTGACGTCGTCTCTGCCGCAATGCGACGGACGGTAATAAAAACTTGTGGACGAAGCTATTTAATAGCTAGATATAAGAACATAAATAACAGCATATAAAATGTACGTCACTATATATATATATATATATATATATATATATATATATATATATATATATATAGATATATATATATATATATATATATATATATATATATATATATATATATATATATATAAACAAGTTTCCAATTATAAGAAACAAATTTATATCAGCTGTGCTGTTAATTAAGTATAGTAAATGTATCAGCTGTGCTGTTAATTAAATATATAAACTTTATCAGCTATGCTGTTTGTCTCTTACTAAGCTAATTCACGTTTTCTTCATAGACTTAAATGCTCACAATTGCCGACGGAAATGGTACCAATGTGTACTCATCTCTCAAAAGTTCTGTCCGTAATTTCTTGCACACAACACCCGCTGATGATCGTTTCGTTAGCCACCCAAGACTGAGGAGGACTAAAGATGTAGCTCAGGTACAACCTCTGTGCTCCTGTGAAGTTCCAGGCAGCTGGATTGACTGGACATACGACCTCAGGTTTGATGACACGAATAAAACCTGTAACAAGTAAAAATAGGGGCTAATTTCTGTCCTCAAGCCCACTTATTTCTATTGTATATGAGATGAGCGTGTCTCATGTGTCTGCATGAAGGATGAATGACAACATGGCTCAGTATGATTTAGCAATAGCGAGACAAGACAGGTGTCTACTTGCAAAACATTCTTTCTGATAAATTAATACATGAATATATCCAATAATATAAATTCAATACATGAATACATCCAATAATATAAATTCAATACATGAATACATCCAATAATATAAATTCAATACATGAATACATCCAATAATATAAATTCAATACATGAATACATCCAATAATATGTACACCTAGGTGTGATACAACCACTTCCTTCCCCCTATAATATACCAGGCCCTCTCTGACAAGTGCTATCCTGGATGGTAACATATATCCTAACAATATTGTTGAGTTCTGATGATAGGAGTATACGAAACGAGGACTGTTTGGTTAAATTACAGGTTGGAGTTATAGGAGACAATAGATTGTAGTTTGAGTCCTTACAAGGACTGTTTTGGTTATATTTCAGGTTGGAGTTATCTGAGACAATAGACTGAAGTTATGTGAGACAATAGATTGAGTTATAGGAGAACATAGATTGAGTCCTAACAAGGACTGTTTTGGTTATATTTCAGTTGGTTTTATATGAGACAATAGATTGAAGTTATAGGAGACAATAGATTGAAGTATGAGTCCTATTAGTCTTCGTCTTCATCAGGAAATACAATCAATATGCCTAATTCCCCAAGATACAATCAGTAACCTGATACGTTCATATTGAAACAATTTATATTAAATATATACAGGTGTAGGTAGTATAAATGACACACAACAAATACAAACATTATATATCTGCTGTAGGCCTATTTTCCTACAAGTTATAGCAAATATATATTTACCCTCTAAGATTTAAACAGGCCAGTGACTCGACTAGTGAAGCAGTCTGCCAGGTCAATGCACGCAGGTAAGCAATAAATCAAGGTTGACAGCTCCTCTTCTTCACTCGGTCGTCTATCTGGCTTCGTGTTGGTGTGTGCGTGTTTTGAATAAAATCTCTCCCGTATATATAGGTAAATGAGGTAACTTCTACTGCTTAAGGAAAGCTTTTGGTTGGTTCTCAGCGTGGCAAGCTGATTGGCTGTATGCGGTTTTGTACACTCCGTCGTACCATCCTTCGTATCATCCTTGACCTAGACGAGTTCCGAAAAACAGGGCTTATGCCTAATTTTATTCTGTTCTTCCGCCATATTGGGTGACAAGATGGCCGCAACCGACATCCGAAAAACAGGGCTCAAGTTTTTTCCTGGCGTAACTTCGTGTAATTTATTCTGGCTCAGCGACTGTGCGTTGTATCCCGACATAATGATTAAACTAAGAAGTGGGTTTACACACAATCGTTTCACGACACCTCTTCACGTTTTCCGTGAAAATGTTAATGCTGTGACATATCGAGATGAGGTTCTGGATGCATTGGTTGCTCCTGCGTTCACAAATTATCCAGACTTGCAGCTTCTCCAGCAGGATAACGCACGTGCGCACACCGCATGCATTACGCAGCAATATCTACAGCAGCAGAACATTGTGACGATTGATTGGCCTGCCCTATCACCAGACATGTCCCCTATAGAACATCTGTCGGACGAGCTTGGACGCAGAGTCTACAGGCAAGGTTCTCCAGCTAATCTGCAACAGCTCGAAGCTGCTCTTACACGTGAATGGGACTTGATTCCCCAGAATTTCCTTCAGAGACTTGTGCGTTCCATGCGGAGCCGCTGCCAAGCTTGTTTGCAAGCACACGGTGGACATACCAGATACTGAGGATAGTGTGAATGAATTTTTTTATTGGTTGCATTTTTGGTTTTCTCCCTTGCCTGCATAGAATGCAATGAATTTCATAACAATCAAATGTACAAATTAATGACCAGCATGGATTCATAGGAAAATGAATAAAGATTCCAAATATGTAAACTTGTAAACACGTATATTTACATTTCACACTCTGTTCCTGGATTATACAGGTGGTGCGTTTTTAATGTGCTTCAGTATATATACTACAGTGAGTAACTGCAACGTTGAAAAACCAAAATAATTCAGACTTGGATGACCTCAGAATAGTGCTCCACAAGCTATGTCAACGATTCAAAAGTGTTGTGATCCATTGGATCCCATCTCATTGTAACATCACCAGTAATGAAGAGGCTGGACAGACTGGCAAAGGAAGGTGGAAATCTACCTCAGCCTGATGCACGCGAAGCTTCCGAGGAGGCAAAGAGTTTTATCAGAATCAGATACAGAAACAAATGGGATGTAGAGCATACAGGTCACACACAAAATGATGCGTACTACCAGCTCAACAGAAGAGAACAAGTGGTAATCTTCAGACTCTGCACTGTCCACAACAGATTGAGATACCATCTATTCAACAAGCTAAAGATAGGAACTACCGATCAGTGTAACTGTGGCACTGATAAAATGACTGCTGAACATTTGCTTCAAAGTTGCCCAACATATGCGGAACAGAGAAAGCGTATAGGGCCGACACCAGTATCATTCGTGGAAAAGCTTTACGGAGATTCAAATAGCCTAAAACTGACTACTGCTTTCTTTGAAAACATTCACGTGGACGTCTGAGTGTACGAAGAAGAAGAATATATACTACTTGGCCTCACCGAAGGGCACCAAATAACCTGTATGTGTGTGGGGCTCTGAATACCGGCCAAGCGTAGGCCCTAGGCACTATTATTCTGAAATATGCTAAAAGTAAGGTATAAAAATGGGAAAATAATTGTTCAAGTCATTGGTAAGCCAGAATAAAGTTTAATGAGAAATCCAGCCCCGAGGGTGATCAGTTTCCTCGTCATCGTTGTCTTTCTTAACACTAGAGCAGTCAGTTGCCCATTTGTTTCCTTGTTGGCTGATCCGAGCTTGACGCGACCAGATTTCGAACCTGCTCCCTTTGTTTAATGAAGGAAGTTATCTAAACACTCAACCAATCGGACTCTTTGGCGGTGGGGAGGGTTGGAGCAAAATTAAATAAATTGTGGATTTTAAAAAATGCAACAAAAAATATTTTATATAACCTAAATTTGTGGGATAAAAATAGACGTCAATATTCTCTGCAAGCGTCAGTGATAGCTTTGTTTTTTTTTTTTAAATTTTTTTTCCCAATGTTTAAATGATACAGTAAGTACGGGAGTTTATGATTACTAAAAATACTCATTTAGAATGTCTGATTCTCTAATGTACATCTGGAATAAATAATTAGGCAACGCGTTGCATGTCAGATAATAGCAGTTGTGTATTTGAATATTTTATTATTGAATAATTGTGACACAGTATGTTCTATTATAACACTTTAGAGCAGCGCGTTTTAAACTTGTAGGTCCTGCATCCAATTACAGCATCTTTGAAACGATATTTGTGTATGTCCTTTTACATCACGTTCGTTATCTCCTATATTATCACTTCATTTCTTCATTTTCTGCATTAATCGTCCTATTATTTGATATATTTCCTGCAATTACATTATTTTTGCTCTTACCACTCCCAGAGAGACATTACCACAGACCTAAGGGTCTTTTTTATTTGGACATGCGCCCTAATATAACCGACTAGGTTGAACGGGACGCGCCTCGCCAAAACGAGGCAAAAGTTTTACATAAAAAAACACCACTCCCAGACTTGTTTACGTTTCGCCAAGTGAATCGTAATAATACCAGACTAATTAGACAGGTCAGCGGATAATAAGTTTTTTAACTAAGTCGTCTAGCTACCTTTGATAAAGGCGATCCTTATGATCCAATGTGGTCCTGACCACTCCTCAGAACAATGCGACCCTGCAGAGTACAGAAAGAAAGCCATATTGTCTGTCTGAGACATCCGTCTGGCGGATGCACGAAAACACAGGTGATTATACGTAATCGCTTCCGCTGGTCCATCTTTGTATCAATATTACCGATAATCTGTCAGGGGAGACAATATTGGGGAAAGAATCTAGACAGGACATAAGTTCACAGATTTGTTTGTGAGTTTGCAAAAAGATGCAATCGGAAGTATTACCGCTTTATTAGAAAGAGGTCATGCGTTGGAATTTTAAAATTTGATATTTTAAAACAAGCAGGGGATATTATGATTTAACACCCCGACCCATATAGTTCTAAAGAGCTTACCATTGGCTTAATCTGAGAGCTGGAATAGACTTTGACTTTCATTGGAAAATTCGTCGGGAGTACAATTTCGGATTTAAACTGAGAAATAGAAATATAATCTAGCGAAATCGGAGTCACAAATCAGACTGCATCGCCACATCAAGCTAGCAATTCACCATAGCCAGAGAGAATGACCGGACTAACAATTCCAAAATTATAAGTGACAGATCTAAGCATTTTGGCAACTTTGAAACTTAAAAGTAAACCCGCATTTTTAAATACAAAGACTGGAAACGTCAAGGACCAGGACAGAGTATTTGGGCAACTTTGAAACTTGCAAGTAAACCCGCATTTTTAAATACAAAGACTGGAGACCCAAGGAATCAGATCACCCGTCATAAGAGGAATACTATTGTAGAGCCCTTTTCGTAGGCCTTTACAGTCATTTACAGATGAGGGTAGTCTCATATTTTTTAATATGTGGTCCTACTTTACGCACCAACTTATGTCGGTGTTAGTGTTAGTAAATGTCATCTGTCACGCACGCATATGCATAATTTGGTGTATAGTAATTCGGGCGCGCTTGTATCCAAACAAGCCAGATGACGTCAGTGCGTGAATGTAACAAGCCGCATCTCATTTCCAGACATGGAGTCTGTTGATTTCTTTATTATGTACCCATCATTTGGGGCTAGTGTATTTCTGGGACCTGACTTCTGAATAGAAGCCATTGTCGGCTTACTTCCTACGTAAGTCAGAACCAGGCGTTGTTATAATTGAATATATTTGTCATGATTTTTAGTGACTGTATCCGGCGGTGGTATCTAGCTAGTCCCTTCTCGTTAAGGGGTTAAAATGGATCAACCCGATGCTGCACTGAAGCCATCCTAATGTTTTAAAGGATTTTGAATACTCCGTCAGTTCGACTAATTGTTATGAATTAGTGGAGCGCCGTCATACGTGACACGGCGATTAAGAGAGAGATGAATCAAGTATTGTAATTAACTTTATGTGGTCTTCTTAGACAGAATGTATGCAGTGATCTATAATGTTGGAAGGTACCATAATCAATATGTACCAGAGAAATGTTACAGGACAGAGTGGAAGTAGATATACAAAAAATTGTTGTAAGGATGACCTTAGAAGTCTTGTTCGGCGACGCAAGGTCAAACCGTTAAATCAGTGAATGAACTTGGATACTACAAGTAATATAATTTATAAATATGAACCATATATTTTGAACTGTGAAACCATTGATGCAAGTACTGTGTTCCTGTCTTTGCTCGTCTACGTATTTCGTCAATAAAAATGTTGTTGCAAGTCGACATAACGAGTTCGTACATACTAGTATTGGCACTTGTTGGTGTGCCCGATTGTCATTGAAGTTACAGGAGTTCACCTTCCAGTGAAAGACATTCGCGTTTCAATTTCAAATTAATAGAATCGCCCGTGTTAGGTCGTTGACAGTTCAACACCAGCGACATCCTCTGGTCATCGGTGTCCACTCAAGAAAAAACGACTCTAACAACTATAATGTCCCACACCAAGTGATTCGAAGGCATCTGACCTAAGTTACTGTGTCCATTCTAAACTGTGCCAGGAGATTGTGTTCTTAAAAATTACTTTGGGGTAAATGTAAACATTTATTTTACAAATGTGAATTTAACATGTTTTTCTTGCTAAGTGGTTATATAGAAGGCTGGCAACCTCAACATATGAAAATAGTATATTCATAAACCACTACAGCAAGCGATGGTGATAACTTCTTGCTATTCGTACAGAAAAGAAAAACGACAGCATGAGAAATGTAAATTGATAATTGTAGTTCAGGCATAAATCATTGCATTCACGCTGCACAAGCACATATTTTCCAAGTTTAATACCCAGACGAATATTGCTGATTTCTAATCATTTTTCCTGAGCTACACTGTGTATACTCAAGAATATAATTATTCAGAAAGGCTAACATTGGTGGGTGGAAAGCGAGGCAATGCGCCTGTTAATTTGCAGCCAACAAATGTACTTAGCCCAGGTATTTGTTCTTTTTATTTTGTCTAAAGTTCGTGGAACGAAACTATCAGACTGTTCGTGAAACGAAGCTGTAAGACTTGAGTTTTGACGTCACTAACTGTGAGTTAAAAGAAGGGAATCAGCACTAACAGCCTACATTTGACAAGTTATGTGAAGCAGTGCCCTAATCACAAAAGAATTGTCGAAACCACGGCTGCATGACTCACTTAGACCAGCTAAGTTTATTAAGGATACAGCAAAAGGACAATTGTTTTTATCAATCGTCAACCCAAGTCTCAGTGAAGACAAATTTTAATTACATCTAAAATTCACCATCATTCCATCGCCATTTTAACCTGTTAAAACTAATTGATTATTAAATTTGTTACATGTTATTTTAAACCAAAACAATCATAGTTGATTCTGTTATTATAGTTATGAAAGCAAACGTATGAGCAACACTCTTCAATATATATACATCTAGACATATATTTAGATCTATAGAGCTAATACTTAAAAGGAATTTATCTGGATTTACACCCGCTGGAGGCTTGAACGGGCTAAAAAAGGGGAGGATCCCGTTACACGTCCATTGAGGCAAAATGGGAATATGGTGTTAGGCCCATATTTTCTTGACCATCGGCACACTAGGGGTGACGTGGTCAACACCACGCCGGCCGCCTTAACCTTCCCAGAGTTGCTCTGGTACCCAGTTGGGGCTGGGTCAACACAGGAGCCGTTTGCTGCCTAGAACAATCCCACCTCATCTGGGGATCGAACCATAGACCACTGAGCTAGGAAGCCGGTGCACTAACCACTATGCTACTGCGGCTCCCTTAACGGGCTAAAACCATTGCTTAATTCTTCACAAAGGCGACGGATCAGATATAAGTTAATAGTGCTCTGCCCTAGGCAGCATTGTTCTTGACTCTTGATAACAGCTTGTGATTACTCCCTTGAGATAGAAGCGTCATTATCCTTCTATCTACAACTCGGCCAAGAGTAAAATTGTGTGAAGGTAGACAACTTTGAAGACCCATATTAGATACTTTGGAGTGTTGGCCACAGATGGACCACTACAGCAGAGCTAAGTGGAGGCAATCCGTGACAATCTTAAGAAGCCTTGCACCCCTTTATCTTCTAGATAGCAAGATATGCCAGAAGTAGGAAAAAAGAGACAAAATAACGTGTTTTCTTATATGAAATTAAAAGAAAAATATCACAATAATTTATATATTTAGTGCACGTTGTGAGCCTGGAAAAATGGATACTGGTCGATGCACATGAATTAGGAGTGCTTTTATGAGTAATTACCTTGTTGTGGAGTCGGCCAAATAATTTCCCACTCCGAATCATGAAATTTTAGAAGTTCATCTCAAACTCCCGAGTCCAATTACAGTGTTATACTAGTCATTGGGCGTAAAATTTGGAGTTACCGTCCGGACATTTTTTACCGACCGACTCCACCAAAATAACGACCGACTCCACTACTCCGACTCCCGACTCCACAGCCCTTGTAATTACCATCGTTTGCTCATACAGTTTTAGACACAGTGAAAATAATTCTTTTTAATAACCCGCGCCAATATTAAAAATGTTTTCACCCAGATTACTTTACACTAAATTTATTATTCAGGAATGAGAGAGAAATAATTTTATATATGCTTTAAATTTTATAATAAATTGTAGCAAAAATGAAAAATTGTAACCGGGCACTAATAAATCATATGTGTTTTTATTTTGTGTGATATTATGTCCCAAGTTAGATCTTTGACTGGCTTGAAGTCCGCCAGAGATGTTATTTTCTTGGTCTATATTATAAAGTACCAGTCCGTTCCCTTCCTCTTTTGATGTTATGTTTTGGGGTGAATAGTGGTGTACTATGATATAAAACATGTACTCTAGATTGTCCAACGTGTAAAGAAATCTCCAACAGCCTAGTCAAGTAACATGAACTTTATTCTGTACAGCAAATGGCATGTAATAAATCCAACAGCAATGGTTTCAATATTTAACAAGCGTTAGACTCTATGCATCTGCATCATCAACATCTTTTAAGTTCCTATTGATGATTGTCTCTGGGTTACATATCTCCTTTATAATTATCTTTGCCACTTCTATTTTCTTTCTATAATCCTTAAAATCGTGGGCTTCCTTCATTTCTACTCTTCCAGTTTGTTATAAGTGTTAGTGCGACATTAAAAATCAGAAGAGCTTGGCTGAAATCAAAAATATCGAGATAAGATCTGTAACTACTTACATGAAGAAATATCAAGCCGACAATGGCATGAACAGATGTTCATACATATCAAATTATGTCTTCTCCTGCATCTGCAGGTGTATTTGAAGAGATATCGAATCCTTAAAATTTACATTGAGTACCTCAATGAAGAAGCAAAACGCTCACTAAACGCGTCTGCATAACTGGGCTTGACTTCTTCCAACTAACTGCTCGAAGTTTTCCGGCAGCTGTCCTCTTGGTGCGTGTTTAGCTGGCTACTTTCTATTGGTTGGCGATTATTCTATTCAATTAATTATTGGTTATTCCTTCTCGTTGTCTTACTAAGGTTGGGGCTGTTCCTATCTACGTCACTACTCACCATGACGACTGCCGCCTAGAATAGCGTGCTTTGTGTCCAAAAACTGACCTAGTCGATTACTACCACTCTCTACCCTGCACTTAGTATCTCGGGTTATTTTTTATATTAGTTAAAAAATCTTGCTTGCTTATTTATCATAATAGTGAATGGTAGTTTTATTTTTTATTATAACTAGACTCTAGCACGAATAAATGCTTTGGTGGTGGTCATACGGCCACAAAATGAGCACTTTGCATTTGACAGTAATGATGAGTTTACTAAATTAATGTGCCTTCTGCCGCTGCTTATTTCCATTTATGCATTAGATAATGGTATTCACAAATGTGACTTGGGTTCGGTTTTATAATTAATTCACAATTTCAATGTTCAATTGTGTACAAATACATCTGAGTTATGTTTATTATATAAGGTGAATACTGAACAGTAATTTCTTATTGTTAAAAGCCTATATCCTAACGTGTATACACTGGATAGTAGTAGACAGCGCCTTCAGTCATAACTGACTATGTGTTACATCTTCTTTTGCGCACCACGACGTGTTCGCTTATGTGAATCGCTGTCGTGCTCAAACAAAGGGGATTGTGAACGGAACGACACCTCATGAAAAAGAATGACGTAATATAATTTATGCAGGTAGGCGCGTACATCGATGCAAAAGTGAGTATCGTCTGCTGCTGTCTCTTTCGGCGTGTGTTCGCAAG
The DNA here is from genome assembly GCA_024509875.1 of Oreohelix idahoensis. NCBI lineage: Eukaryota > Metazoa > Mollusca > Gastropoda > Stylommatophora > Oreohelicidae > Oreohelix > Oreohelix idahoensis. Next base: position 1,055,190 of record JAMPIV010010005.1, read on the forward strand.
GTGTAGAGACGTGTCTCTGTGAGCTCCATGTTCAAATATGTGTCCGCTCCGCTGATATACTCTCAATTTCTCAGGGTGTCGGTATTATGAGTGAATACCAGATGAAGTATTTGATCAAGGGAGTATCCTAATACTATTTCATTATATTTCGAATATGTCGCGCTAGACGACTGTGTGCGGACTTCAGACAAGACAGACTGATCCGTTATCTTGATGTGTTAGATTTGAAAGCCTACTACAATGGCCAGTATCAATGTGATTGATCATTAATTGTCATATGGAATTTATAGAGCCTTTGTGATGTTAATAAAAGTACAGTCTGTGTCAAACGGGAGTGGCTCGTTTATTTGAGTTTTACTGTTGGCGTTGTGCCTCTAGACATTTGACTTGGCTAACTTCAAATTATTATCTACATCACTTAATTTATAACGCAACACTGTGGTGATGCGCCCCTGAGGGGATAGCCCTCCGTTTCTTTGTTTTTATTAGCCTGGTGTTCATTTTGGCATGTTCTTTTCTCTTCTGCTTGTTTTGAGAGCTTCTTTTCGCTTAGTCTGAGTTGGCACCGTAGGGTGCATCGCCAGTTTGTGCGATCGGCAGGGAGGGCATGCTTCCCTGGTTAAGAGACACTTCTTTAGACTCTGGACAGGAGACTTTGTCTTTATGTTTTTGTTTATGTCCTAACAGACGGAAAGTTTGGTTACGTGTGAAGCTATTACTCTGACGCACAAACTGTAACTGTTGTGATGTTATGTGTGAATTTAAAGAGTTCTGCATTGTGAAGACATTATGGAAATATGTAACAGAACTCACTGTAGTGTCCTGGCTATTAGTTTCTGTTGCAACAGGTGGTGAATTATTACACAATGACTAACAGTCATTTGTACAGCTCTTTATCATCTATATTCATTCATAACCCTCCACTCCCAAAGGAGCATAGGCCTTCAACAAACTCATGCCAAGTCCTCCTGTCACGTGCCATCATCTCAAGTTCTTTCCACGTTCTCCTCATCATTTTCACCTCTGTTTCCATCTCTCTTCTCCATGTGCTTCTTGGTCTACCTCTGCCTCTCTTGCCCTGGGGGTTCCAGAACAAGGACTGCCTTGTAATGCTATCAACAGGTTTCCTCTGTGTGTGTCCTATCCATCGCCATCGTCTTCTTCTCATCTCTTGTTCCACTGGCACTTGTCTGGTTCTTGTCCTCAGTTCCACGTTAGTAACCTTGTCATACCATTTTAATCCCTCTATTCTACGCAAGCACCCATTTATGAAAGTCTATAGCTTTTTGGTTGTTATCTTTGTTGTTCTCCATGTCTCAGAGCCATACAATAGGACTGACTTCACATTTGAGTTGAAGATTCTTATTTTCGTGTTGGATCCGATTTCTCTTGATCTCCATATATTTCCCAATGCAATGAAAACTCCTCTTGCTTTTTGTATTCTTAGTTTGATATCACTATCTGTCCCTCCAACTTTGACTATACTGCTGCCAAGATATGTGTACGATTCTACATCTTGTATTGGTGTTTCTTCAAGTTCAGCACTGTTATCATTACCTGCATTTATTCTCATTATTTTTGTCTTTTCCCTGTGTATTTTCAGACCCAATTGCTATGACCTCTCATCGAGTATTTTCAATTTGTCCTGCATCTGATTACGGTTATGGGACAGAAAAGCCAAGTCATCAGCAAACTCCAGATCATCCAACTGCTTAGTCAGAGTCCACTGGATTCCATTTCTGTTGTGTTGTCGATTATCTCATAACCCAGTCTATTGCTAGTAAGAAAAGAAATGGAGACAAGAGGCATCCCTGTCGCACTCCTGTTCTTATCCCAAACGGTTCTGTAAGCTGTCCTTAGTGAAGAACTCTGCATGTCATGTCTTCATATGTTTTCTTTATTAAATTAATGATCTTCAGGGGAACTCCATAATGCCTCATCAATTTCTAAAGTGATTCTCTGTCTACACTGTCAAATGCCTTTTCGTAGTCCACAAATCCGATGTATAGTGGTGAATTCCATTCCAGACTTTGTTCAACTATTATTCTCAAAGTGGCTATCTGGTCTGTACATGATCTGTTTTGTCGAAAATCTGCTTGTTCATCTCTAAGTTTCTTGTCTATGGTTTCTTTTAATCTCTCAAGAATAATCCAGTTTAATACTTTTCCTGGCACTGATAGTAACATTATTCCTCTATAATTTGTGCACTCTTGTAAATTTTCCTTCTTAGGCAACTTAACCAGATATCCTTTCTTCCATTCTGCTGGTATCTCTTCCTTTTCCCAGACTTTACCAACTAATTTATATAACATCTCTGTAGCCATGTCGATATCTGCTTTGATTGCCTCTGCTGGAATGCCATCAGGTCCAGACGCTTTTCCATCTCTTAGAAGCTTTATGGCTTTCTTTATTTCTTCCTTCGTTGGTCTTTCACCGTTAATTTGTAACTCTTCTTCTGCTGGCTGGATGTCCGGGGGGTCCTCAAAATATTCTGTCCACCTCTTCATTTGCTCTTGCATATTGCTGAGCAGCTTTCCACTCTTGTCTTTTATGAGGCAACTTGTTTGCTTGTATTTCCCTGTTAGCTTCTTTGTGCTGCTATACAGTTCTCTCATATTTCCTTTGGCTGCAACATCTTCTGCCTCTCTTGCCAACTCCTCAATATACTTCCTCTTGTCTCTTTTGATACTTCTTTTTACATCTTTGTTTGCTTCTGTGTACACTTCTTGAGCCTTGGCTTTGGAACTTCTGGTTTTGCTTGTGTTTAAATCTGCTTTCTTGTTTTTTTCTGTCTTTTATCTTATTGATGGTTTCTGTTGTTATCCATGCTTTTTGTTGTCTTTCCCTTTTCCCCACTATTTCTTCACATGTCTCATTCCATACAGTTTTGATTTGCTGCCAATAGTCTTCTGTATTCTCTACATCTTCCAGCTGTCGGAGCACTTGGAATTTGTTGGATATTGTGACCGCAAATTTGTCTCTTGTTTCTTGATTTCTTAGATGTCCTACATTAAATTGTTGTATATAATTTTGCATTGTTGCATATCTCTTGAGTTTCATTTTTACATTGGCTATCAGAAGGTGGTGATCTGATGCCACATCTGCTCCTCTATATACCTTTAGATCCTGCAATGATGATCTAAACTTCTTGTTTATGCATATATGATCAATCTGATTCTTTTTCTATGGTCTGGTGATATCCATGTTGCCTTGTGCATTCTCTTATGTGGAAACATGCTTCCTCCTATAGCCAGTTGATTTGAAGCACAGAAGTTTGAGAATAGTTCCCCAGTTTCATTCATTATTCCTTGCCCATGTTTTCCCATGACTTCTTCAGAGCCGGTGTTGACTGTACCTATCTTTGCATTCATGTCACCCATCAAAATTGTGATGTCTCTTCTTTTTACTTTTTCCATAATTTCCTGTAGTCTAGTATAAAATGCTTCTTTCACAGACTCTTCTTTGTCATTAGTTGGTGCATAACATTGGATGACATTTACATTTATTTTCTTTTTAGCTGTTTTAAAAGTAGCTGTTATTATTCTGGGTCCAACAGCTTCCCATTCAATGCGTGCTTTCTGTGCTTCTTTAGATATCATAAGAGCTACCCCTTCACTGTGGTGTGAACTTTCGTCTTCATGTCCTGAGGACAGCACAAATTCACCTGTGATGAGTTTCTTCTTGTCTACCCCCTTCCACTTTGTTTCACACATTCCCAGAACTTCGATGTTATATTCCCTCATTTCTGTTGCTACTTGTGCCACTTTTCCTTGTTCGTTTAATGTCCGAACATTCCAGGTACCATATCTGGAAGTTCTCCTAGAAGAAAGAAGGTTAGTCAGTAACACAGACTCCTTTCGGCTTTCTCTGTGTTGCATCATACGCCTCCCTGCGTTCCCCTGTCTTGGATGGCTGTGTTTTATTTTCCTTAATTGACTTGTCCATGTTTGTTGAAGTTTTTTGAGGTTTAAATTATTTTTACAGGATGGGGTAACCAGCCCCATGCCCAACTCTCCTTAGTCGCTTTCTACGACATGCATGGCAGGGAACAGTGTTACTATTCTTTGCTCCCCTTTCTGGCCCCGGTAACACACGGGTGTTTTACATGTATAGCTAGCTATACAAGAAATAGTTCCGTAGTAATAAAAGGTTTCACTTGAGTAGCCTTGGCTGTAATCCTCGTGGATGAGAATGGAAAAGCGAAGTTAGTTGTCTGTTTGGCTAGGACAGAGAAGTCACTTGACAGCATGAATGGATAAGATATCTCTTAATAGCTCAAAGCGATGGTGTCAGTGGTGTCTAAAATATCTTTAAAAAGTGATCAGATACGATATTAACATTTAAAATCATAGCCAGAGGTGCCCTTGACTGGAACCCACAGGGGAAAATAAGAGTGGGGAGGCCAAGGAGAACTTGGAACAGAACAGTGGAAGAGGAGGCTAAGGAAATTGGAATGACTTTGGCACAGCTGAAACAGATAACCCAGAATAGAAATCGATGGAGAGCAACTGTTTCTGCCCTATGTTTCACGGGGAACAAAAAGGAATGATGGTAATGATGATATTAACTCATGTGAAATGTTGCTAACCATGACACATAATAATCCATTTTTTTAATAATTGTTATTTCTTCAGTCTTTTCCAACTCATTTATATGAAACAAAGGTCAACATAAAGATAACACTGACAAACAACATTTTTCTTTCTTATATAAGAATAAGTGTTCTTAGGTCAATTTCTTGCGCTGATTTCAAATCTGAAATCCGTTTATCTCTATCACGTCGGGTTCTTAAGATATTTGTGAATAAATATATTTTTGGGAAACCGTTATTTGCTCCGTTTCATTTTTACTATATAACTTATTAAAAATTAATAAAAAGCAACATAACTCTACTTTTTATACTGCTAAAAGATGCATGACATATGTTACGCGATTTTTCAAATAGTTACTGTATTTTGAAATAATTCTGAGCAAAATATGGCTTCTAGAAGTTGTAGAAATTCGGCTGATCTGTTCTGTTACGTGTGCGGATATTTTACCGATCGTGTTGACCAGAAAAACTTTACACCATTATTAAAGATAGCATATGAACTTTATTTCGATTCGAAAGTTGATGATGCAAATAAATCTTGGAAGCCAAATGCGGTTTGTTCGATACATTGGCAGGTTGGTTACGAAAATCGCCGAAGCAAAAGTCGATGCCTTTTGGCGTGCCAGTAATATGGCGTGAACATACAAATCACACTACTGATTGTTACTTCTGCTTGACAAATATCCATGGTTTCACTTTTAAATCTAGAAAGTCTGTGGTTTATCCAAATATTGAATCGGTTTCGAAACCAGTGCCTCATGATCCAATCACGTGTCCGATCCAAGTACCACCAGAACAATATCCGTTGGACGTAAATGAACCATCAGAAAGTGATAGTTTACCTGCTTTAGAAACTAATTCTGACTCAGATTACATACCAGTGAATGATGGTGTTTACTTAATTAACCATTCAGAACTTTCAGATCTAATACGTGATCTCGCTCCTACCAAAGGACAAGCGGAATTACTCGGTTCGCGACTCAAAGAATGGAATCTTTTAGCGCCCAATACTCCGATATCTAAATTTCGTCATAGACACAGAGAACTTGTTCAATACTTTGAGATGGATGATGACATTTGCTATTGCAAAGATGTAAACGGTCATGAGCACATAGTCAACGAATGGCGATTTTTCATCGATTCTTCCAAGACTAGTCTAAAAGCCGTGTTATTGCATAACAGAAATTTGTTTTCATCAATTCCAGTCGCCTACTCTGTTCATATGAAAGAAACTTATGACAATATGGCTATACGTTTGGAAAAAATAAAGTACAATGACTACCAAAGGCGGATTTGTGGAGACCTAAAGGTCATTGCAATTCTCACGGGCATGCAGACTGGGTATACTAAATTTTGTTGCTTCCGATGTGAATGGGACAGCCGCAACAGACAGGAACATTATGCAAGAAAGGTGTGGCCTATCCGGGATCGTATGCAGCTCGGGCATAAAAATGTAATACGCGAGCCATTAGTTAACAAAGACACCTTCATTTTACCACTGTTACATATAAAGTTGGGGCTCATGAAGAATTTTGTAAAAGCGTTAGATAAAACGAGCAAAGCTTTCACTTATCTTCGAGAAAAGTTTCCGCAAGTTAGCGATGCAAAGATAAAGGAAGGTATCTTTGTAGGACCTCAGATTAGGAAAGTTATTGCAGACAAACAATTCGAGAACTTGTTACATGGTAGTGAACTTCGCGCATGGATGGCATTCAAATCGATCGTCGATAACTTTCTGGAAAATCACAAATCTGTCGACTATGTTGCATATTGTTAAGCAGTGCATAGATGCATACATAATTATGGGCTGTAACATGTCCCTCAAAATCCATTTGCTCGATTCGCATCTTAACTTTTTCCCTGACAACCTTGGCGAAGTCAGCGATGAACATGGAGAATGATTCCATCAAGATATCGCCGTAATGGAGTCACGTTATCAAGGACGGTGGAGTGTGACCATGCTTGTCGATTATTGTTGGATGCTTCATCGCGATGTACCACATGCCATTCACCGACGAAAGTCGACTGCAAAGAAATTCAAGCCTACATAACTGTTATACTTCTTGTACGAATGATGTTGTAATACGGTATGCGTTGTTAAAAAACTTCAATTGCGTATTTCTAGAGATCCCGACCTGATAGAGAAAAACGGTTTGCAGATTTAAAAACATCGCATTAAAATTGACCAGAAAAACATAGAAATGTTAGAGAAAGAAAAAAAAAGTTTTTTTTTGTTAGTCAGTGTAATTAAACACCATTTTATCACACAAAAGGATATGATACATTAGTAGTATAGCTCAGCGTAAGAGCCAAGCTCTTCAACACATAGCGTCACAGCGGTCCGCAATTTCTGCTGGTTATTGTTACGTTCGTTTATCGGCCATTTTAAATTCCATTTTATTTTTTATTTCGTTATTTAAACAAATAAATGAAACACACAAGTTATTCAGCCGCTTTGTTCTTTGTTGTGCCGCATGTGTCATGAACATCCAATAGAACAAAGTGAGGATATCAAAATGTAAATATACGGAGTGACTTCTCAATCACCTGTATATCTGCTGTACCAAATTAGTTGAGTGACGTAACAATTGAACTTGAGCATCAACTGAAGTCATGTGACCGTCAAGTCTATTGGACACGTTTACAGCCCCAGTGTTCAGGTAGAAAACCAAAATTCCAATGCCACAGGAGGGCATGTCAGCTACATAAACCACAACTGTAGCAGAACATGATATGCTTTGATGAGGGTGTCCTATAAAGATCTCCGCAGCTGCGATTCCGGAAAGGAAATCAAATAAGAGCAGAGAAACGAATTTTGGGAAAATTCAATCACTAACAATGGTTACAATTGTTACAGCTACCATAATTTGTACTGCTTCTAATGCTGATGATGCTGCTACTACTAATACTATTTCTACTACTACTACTCCTACTACTACTACTACTACTACTACTACTACTACTACTACTACTACTACTACTACTACTACTACTACTACTAACTACTACTGTTAACTACCACTACTAACATTTAAAAAAAGGTAATCCCATAACAGAAAGTGCTGTACGGGAGAGAAGTGACAGATAGTTCTGTACGGGAGAGAAGTGCTAATCACTGGAGCGTGACGCTACATATTTCTAGCCTGGAACCCTGTAACCATGCCGCAAGAGACAAGCGCTCTAACCACTCTGCCAATTGGACACCAGTAACAAGGTAGCAAAAGTAATGTAATAAAAACAACTTTAGTGAAGCAAACATTATGTTCAACCCGAGTAGGTTATAATTAGGATATGGCGTTTCACTAGTTTTATATAACACATTCATCTTCTGACACTATCTTACTGGCACCCCGCTGCTTAATTAGGTGTTCCACATGGTACATAACGTAATTAGAAATTCTAATTGTGCAGTTTGCTTAGTCTTACATACACTTACTTACCTGTGCTATCTGGAAATATATATTTTTTGAAAATTGAAGTGTAGTTATCTTCAACTCCTAGAGCAGGGGTTCCCAACCTTTTCTATGCCACGCGCCCCTAGGAAATGTTTGATTAATGTTCGCACCACTACACAAGTGTAGTAAAATCTGTGAGATAATCGCTTATTTCAGTAAGATTTTAGTCCTCTGATGAATAAATACACCAGCCCTCAGGTGTCTGACTGGTTTCATCTTCAACGCCAGTAGGGCGATGCCTTTAGTGCAGTGGGAATGCTAAAATAAAATGACCCGCCGTAAAAATCTAACACGCTTTAGTTTCAGTTTCGAAAACGTACAATAAAAAACGAAACGGGGGAAAAGCTTGTAATTAACGACTTGCCAGAACTGTGAGACCAAACTGGCGTTTGAATTAACGTAATATGTTAACTTTAACACTAACATTTGTAGTAATTCGATTGTAATAATTAACGCAAAACACTACCAAAGTTTTGAAAAAACCCCTCTTCGCTCTGCACGCGGTCTCTTTGATATATACACGCTGTGGGCAAAGCCAGCAGAGGCAAACACACAGACAATTTTTCATTTCCTCCTAGCGGTAATATTCTGACGTCACTCAAACTAGTTGGTTTATCTGAATAGTGAGGAAAATGTTAGAGGGGAGGGGGGGAGAGATGGCCGACTTGTGTAAAAGTTAATTTTGACGATTGACAGTGACAAAATTGAAAATCTAAACCATACTGAAACTGACCATAAAAATCATATGGTAGTATAGCTTAGAGTCCCCTGAGCAAAAATATGTTTTAAAAAATATGGTAGTCCAAGTATTAGCCAAGTTATTGAGAAAATACTAAATGTCTACGAACGCTTGACCGGACAGACTGTTGTTCTTGCTCGTTACACATAACGTTATTGGGGACGCTAGTTTAAAAAAAAGAGGCATTGTAGTAATTCAAATTCTATTAGTTGGTATAAGAGTATAGGAGTAAAAGGGGAGAGATAGGGAAAAATGTAACTAAAACGAAACATCTTTTTCTATTGGCATAACTAACAAAGACTGACCAATGGACTACGAGGCACATAGTTTGTTTGGAATTGTTTTGTTTTTTCAAACTAAATTCAAAAAGTTGTAGTAGTGCCTGCTTTCATTGGTCGGCTCTAATAGATATTGGCAAGAGGCATAGTGGTCTAGAAAATTTTATTCAAACAACTACGTTGAGATCAGATGTGATAACTTGTAAAATTAAATACTAATTCACTATCTGGGCGGGGCAGAGCAAAACTGAGGCCATATTCTTTGCCAGTCAACGTTATTTGTGACATATTTCTTTGAACTAGTGGTAAGAATGCTTTATGTATTTACATGCTTGATTAAAACTGAAAAAGTCAGATACTGCTGTGGAAAAGTGACGGACATGCCGAAAGCAAACATTATTGAGTCCTCACATTGAACTGTATTTGACTGTTGCATATTATTATGATTTTGTATTACTATTTTGTATTGGAAATGTTAGGAAGCCTCTGTGTTCTATGAACACTTTTCAACATGCCTAGAGCGTTTATAAGTTAGAAAAGAAAAGAAAAAAAAAGATCATATGAAAGGAGATGTAGTTACTCCACGTTATTGCATTGAAGCAAACTATGTAAAAGTACAGGGGCGTATCTGCCATAGGGACCTGTGGTGTGGTCACAGAAGGGTGTGAGTCATAAATTAGGGGCTGATGGACATGAATGCACAAGAGGCTGATCCCATACCGTCATGTATATATAGGGATAAGAAGTTGTGATCAGGTTGAAAAGGCCAGGGTGTCTTTTTATTGCAGAGTTTTTATTTCCTGTTACCATCCGGTGACAGGAAACCTGATGAGTGGGTGTAAAGTCTCCATTATAAAATTTAAGCTGTCAGCAGATAGCCTGAAGGAGCTTACGTGTGGGTGCTGATCTACATTGATATACTGACTTATATTCGATCTACCAAGAATCCCAGGTGACAAGTTATCAGCTGGGACCTCTGAAATCCTAAGAAACTAGTTCCTATCAAAATAACATTGAATTATATGGGGCTTGATGAAAACAACAGCTCCTCATAACAAATGACAATCACTAGCAACTATTAAAGTATTAGTCTGTGAATACACCTACAGGAACTCTATATTAACAATATATTCATAGGACCAAGAGTCCATATTTTTAGTTAAAGCATTATATGTAAATATATTTCCTCATTTTCAAAGACCTGTCCAAAAGAAGTTGGCGGGACAGGCAGATTAAGTTGTAAAAAGAAAAAAACATTCAAATTTTAAAAGAAAACTTTAACCCCGTCTTATTCATTTTCTTTTAGTGAGTTAAAGTGTATTGTGTTGATGTACCATCATCTTCATTTCACCCCTAGACACTAGAGACATCATACACCAGCCACTAGAATCAAAATACTGACTGTGTGAGATCTAGGGAGGTAGCGTTAGGTTCCTTGATCAATATATCATCATCATCATCATTCTTTTATAGTCAGGGACCTACATGTGCTTGACCTCACACAGTTACCACAGACACAAATATCCTTCTTTTAGGTATAACATCTTAACCTCCCCAGCAAAATTACATTTGCTACAACAAGTAATATCACGTTGATAGCTCAGTTGGTTAAGCGTCTCTTGACCTTACGCTTCTATGTCGAACCCCCTGAAATGCCATCTCGCACCCCAGGTTAGGAACCCCTGTCCTAGAGGTACATGAGCGTCAACAAATTCATGCCATTCATGTACGGTCCGTCCAAGTTCTTCTATGTCTTCTTTATATCTATCATGTCTAGTTCCCTTCTTTATATCTATCATGTCTAGTTCCCTTCTTTATATCTATGTTGAGAGGTGTGTGGTTTCTTTATATTTTTCGTGCTTATTCCTGCCCTTAGCTTTTGCACGACTGTTTGTTTGTATCCCATATAGATAGGAATGTGATGTCCAGGGTTCTCTCTTTATGTGCCTGGCGAATAAACATTAATTCTTAGTATTAACTTACTTTGTGCACACATCTCTTTCTCCAACGAAAGTAATAATAACTGAATGACGGTTTGTAACTTTATTACACATGACGACGAACTTCACATTAGACCCATTGATGTGGTCAGGCAATAAGAACATAATCCAGATTAATAATAATAATAAAAGTCACTCATTTTCATGAACAATTATGAATGTTAAATATGCCATACATTATAATACTTCCATGTAAAAACAGGAATATACACTAGGGTTATCCACACATGCCCACACACACATCTGTGCCGCCTAACGGCTGGTCACTCAATCCCCACTTCGCTAACTCTCTCTCGTTTTTTACCTGCCTTGTTAGCAAAACTTCCCCAGCCAGTCTCATCACGTGACATAGAGTGGCTATTTGGGTGAAGTGGCAAAGTGCCAAACTCGGCGTTAAAATTAATGCATTTTCTACTCCCAACATTGCCCCCCTGTTCCCGAGCGGAAACCAAGGGTTTTCGCTTGAGAACAGTGGATAGTTAGCCCAAGAACTATTAATCTATTAGAAAAGAAAAAAAATCATACTGCTTAGAATAATATATATGAAATAGTAATTGTAGTACCAAATGACATGAAAACATATATATTTAAACAGTTTAGACAAAATGTAATCCAATCTTTCAAAAAATGCAATTAAAGTCGTAACATGAATGTTTCAATAGTATATCACCTAAAAACAAAACAAGATCAGACAATGTCAACATCTGGCACAAACAATTTCACTTTCCAGTTACATTCCTTGACAATAAGTCTGCCAGAAAGTTTTCTGATCCCTTGATGGGGATAATTGTATATCTATATTCTTGGATAAGCAAGAACCATCTGTGTAATCTACTGTTTGTCGTAGTTTTTTTATTTAGGGATGTTAGTGGACGGTGATCCGTCTGGAGGTAGAAGTGTGCGCCAAGTAAATAGCGTGATAACTTGCCCATACACCAAATGATGGACAAGAGTTCTCTTTCACTGGTGGAATACCGAGTTTCTGCTGGTAGCAACTTTCTGCTTACATACAAGCATGGATGTGGAGTATCATTGAACCATTGCAACAGGCAACCACCAATGCCAGTCTGAGACGCATCAGTCCTCAGAAGAAATGGCATAGTGATATTAGGTAACATCAAAATAGGTGCCTTGGAAAATACAGTTTTAATTTTGTTCAAAGCTCCATTGCAAGTATCGGACCAAACAATTTTATTAGGAGCTCCCTTTTTAGTCAAAGATGACAGGACAGAAGAAATAGATGAAAAGTTCGGAATGAACTTGTGATAGAAGTTAATGAGTCCTAACATGCTCCTAACCTGTTTCTTTGTCCGAGGGATATCTAATTCTAATATGCGTTTAACAGTCTGCTCATCAGGGTATAACATGTGGTTACCAACACGGTGACCAAGAAATGAAATTTCTCGACAACCAATCTGAACCTTTGAAGGTCTAACTGTCAAACCATGCTTTCTGAGTAGCATTAATAAAGATTTTAATCCTGTGATGTGTTCTTGCCAAGAACTATGGAATAAACAGATGTCGTCTATATATGTGATGACATCAGACCTATCTCCTAAGAGTCTCCGCATCATGCGTACAAAAGTCGCGGGAGCATTGACAAGGCCAAAACACATATAATTCCATTGGAATAACCCATATGGAGTCATAAACGCAGTTAGAAGTTTGGCTTTATCAGTTAAAGGGATCTGCCAATATCCCTTGGATAGATCTAGTTTGCTAAAGTATGTAGCCTGGGATAGTTGTGATAAGAGATCCTCCAAAACAGGCATAGGCTCAGCATATGTGAGAGTGACACTGTTAAGACGTCTAAAATCAATGCAGATGCGAAGAGATTTGTCCTTCTTTCTAACTAGAACCATAGGAAAAGAATAGGATGATTCAGAAGGAGAAATGATGCCTATGCGTAGCATATCTTTAAGTTCACTATCCACCTGAGATCTGTAGTGTAAGGGTATAGTATACGGTCTGAGTTTGATAGGGTGATCATTAGTCAATGTAATATCATGAGAGATAACATCAGTGCGACCTGGAAGTTCAGTCAGCACATCAGAGAAAGATTCTAAAACAGCAAGAGCCTGTTCTCGATAACTAGAATCTAAATCACCTGATACAGTTACATCTCTCCAAGATTCGGAAGATGTTAAAGGCAGCAGAGGAAAATTACAAGAAATATCGCTCGCTGTAGAATCATCAGATTCCACAACAGCTGACAAAGTCTGTCGAACTGGTTCATCAGAAATACTGTCCAAGATAGGTTCTAACTCTGCAGGGCGCTCCACATACAATTTTAACATATTAATGTGAAATGTTTTAACTTTGCCCCTTATGTCAATGGCATAATCTACATCAGTTTTCTTCTCAACCACCTTAAAAGGGCCCTGCCAGAAAATTAGCAGTTTATTTTCCTTGGTTGGAAGAAGTAACCATACTTGTTCTCCTGGTAGGAACGAACGTAATTTTTGAGATTGGTTGCAGCGCACTCTCGACCTCTGTGAAGCATTACGTATCATACCTGATGCATAAGTACATGCATCTACAAGGCGTTGTCTGAGATCAATGACCAGTTCATAGCTGGTGCGGACAGTAACATCCTCCACTGATCCCAACAACAAATCCTTGAGTATGTGCATAGGACCTCTAGGGTTGGCACCATATACCAACTCAAATGGCGAAAAGCCAGTGCTCTCATGGGGCACTTCTCTGTAAGCAAATAAGACTGCTGGTAACATTCGGTCCCAGTCACGAGGACATGTCTCGGTGACTTTGCCTAACAACTGCTTCAATGAGCCATTGAAACGCTCGCAAACGCCATTGCTTTCCGGATGGTATGGGCTTGTGAACGAATGCTTAATTGCTAACATGTTCTCAATATCTTTCATCATTTGAGACATAAATTGAGTACCACGATCTGATAAGATTTTATCAGGAAATCCTATGCGACAAAAAATAACATAAAGCATCAGAGACAGCTGCTGAGGTGATAGTCTTCAATGGTATGGCCTCCGGCCAACGTGTACATAAGTCTATACACGTTAGGATATACCGATATCCTCTATCTGACATGACTGACATAGGACCAACTATGTCAATTGCAAGCTTGGTGAAAGGCCGTAATGGCACATCAGTGACTTGTAAGGGTGCAGCGTGGTGCTTGCCCCTACGTGCTACCTTTTGACAAGTTGTACATGACCTGCAGTATAGCTTTACATCTCTGTTAACACAGGGCCAATAAAAATTTGAGGTGACACGAAACAGAGTACACTTAATCCCCATATGACCAGCTAAAAGCGAGTCATGGGCAGTATTCAATACAATAGGTCTAAAACTCTTTGGAATAACTACCTGTCTCCTGACTAAAACATAGTTGTCAAAGCATCTAGTCAGTACTGAGTTCTTAAATTCAAACCAGTAACGTGAAGTTTTTGTCTTCTTCACATGCTTGCTCTCTGCTAGAGCAAACAATGGTTGCAAAGCAACATCTTCGCGCTGTTTGGCAGCGAACGACTGGGGGGAAACATTCTGAAGAGTTGCTCTCTCACTAAATGGTATAGCTGGCTCTGCCTTGGATTCAGCAGCATGCTGGGCCCTAGTGACTACAGCGTTAGCCAACATTGGGTGAGATTCAACCCATTTATGTATCTCCTCTGGGGAGCAATCATTAATGCCTGGTATATTACCAAGGATAATGTCTGATACTGGTTAATCAAGGACACATGCCCTTACCTTACCTGTAAAGAAGGGTGTGGCAATATCTATTTCTGCCACTGGGTAACACTCTGTACTCCCACCAAATGTTATGCACTTCACTGTTTTACCAGTAAAGGCAGATTCATCAATTAGCGATCTACGGACTCCGACAGTGGTACATCCAGAATCACGAAGGACACTTACATGCCTGTTATACAGAAAACCAGTATATAACGTGAGGCGTCCCACGTTCTCACAAGATGACATAGCAGGTAGAGCATGCCCGCAGATCAATCTGGGCTGTGAACCAGGTTGGAATAAAGATTTGCATCCATAACAATTTTCATCATTAACTCTTACTATACGGGAGCTAAAACCGCGTTTTTACGCGCTAGTTTAGCTATCGTTACCGTCGCGCGCCACTTGAACTGGCGAGCCGTAAATTTGGTACTAAACCCGCGCCACTTCACGGGGCTTGCCGGATACTAAAAGTTAAGTGAGCTAACAATACATGCATTGGCATGGTCGGCTCCCTTCTCATCATTCTTCTTTGCAGTTACACATGCATTACCCTTCTCATGATTGCTATTGTCATTATGCCCACAGTGTTTGTTAATGCTGTTTCCATAATATTTCTTATAAGTTCTATTCCTAGCACATGACCAACATCTGCCATTATTCCTATTACCACTGTAGGATGCATTGTCTTGTGTGGGTCTATGATCCATCCGTTTGTGATGCATTTCCTCATTACGGCTAGAATTCTGCCGCCACTGACCTTGGTTTGAATAACCATAGTCTCGCCTCTGTGGGAAGTTAGATGGTGACCTCTGGCTTGGGAAGTTATATTTTCCTCGGTAGTTGGATCTATATTTTTGCCTTACTCTGCTGTCCACACTCTGTGATCGAGGTCTATGACCACCATCTCTAAAGTCATGACGAGCCACACATACTGGGAGTGCGTCCTTTATAGTTGGTTTGTGGACCTCTTTATCTGGGTGAGCTGTCATATATTGTCTCCCAAGTATCTCCATTGCCTCAAGGTCTTTCGGTTTTCTTTCTTGAAAAAATGAGGCAAGATCGGTGCTACATGCCGACAACACCTTGTCACGTAACATTAGATCGAGTAAGCCAGTGAAGGTCTTATCAATTCCGGACAATTCTATCCATCTTTTAGAATATAATTTTATTAATGAGATAAATTCTCCAAAGTCAGCTTTCCTGCTAGGCAGACAGGAATGAAATTTATCACGGAATCCTGCTTCTGTAAGCTGAAATTTACGTAGCAATGTCTCCTTGACAACATCGTAGTCTTCTCTACTACCGCTGTCCAGAGCAAAATAAGCCTGTAGAGCGTCCGCTGTTAAAAAATCGCATAATGTTGCACTCCATTGACCCTTGGGGATCTTCAACGCGCTGACCTTGAGCTCAAAACGTTGTAAGAAACTATCGACGCAGTCGATTTGTTGGTTGAAATTAGGCAATCGTATCCGGTTTGTGGTCACAGGTGTACTAGATGATGTGTTTGGAGCGTCCAACTCCACTTTTCTTAGGGCGACAGCAACATCTATATCTTTCTGAATACGCAATTTCTCTATCTCCAAATCAGTTGCTTTCTGAGCAGTTGCAGCAGCTAATCTTAATTTTTCTTGCTCAGCATCAATCTTTAGTTTTTCTTGCTCAGCGTCAATCTTTAGTTTTTCTTGCTCAGCGACAATCTTTAGTTTTTCTTGCTCAGCGTCAATCTTTAGTTTTTCTAGCGCAAGAGCTTGTGCAAGATCTTTTTCTTTCTCTTCCATCTTCATTCTCTCCAATTTCTCCTTTTGTTCTAACTTGTCCTTCTCCAAATCTTGTGTCTTTTTCTTCTCATCATGTTCTAACTGAAGACGTTTTAATTCACGTTCATTCTGTCTTTCAATTCTTGCATTATAGCTGTCAAATTGTGCAGTAGCAAACGCCTCTAGTTCCGCTCCTGATTTATTAAATTTAATCCCAATTTCTATAAAGTCCTGAAAGGAAGACATGGTTTCCTACCAGAAACTACTTTCTGTTCAAAATATAGTGATATTTATAATGATGAACAATACAAAACTCAATACCTATGTAAGTCGTACAAACCCACCAGGGACATAATTAGAATGTGTTAAATTATGGTGATATTGTTAATGAACACTGTAGTGCTCAATACATGTTATAATTAAAAGAAAAAAATATGCAAAATTATGCCATGTATATCAATGGGTCCAGACAAATGTACAATGAAAAGATGAAGGCAATGATGTCAATGACAATGATGATGATGGTATATTTTCAAATACAACACACACAAAAACAAATTAAAATTAACTAAAATAAGACAACAAAAACAATATTCTATATTAACATGTAAAAAAAATTATTATTATTAGATACTACAAATAATTCACAACTAAAACGAAACAACCGTCACATTAACAACTAAGGAGAAGAAGGTATAGAAAGCACTATTACAACAACTGACAATGTGAGACATATATACGAAACAATAACAAAACGTGATACCTAACGCCACATCTAAACAAAAATGAAATGTTCGCAATGCAGAAAAGGACTATCAGTATGAATGCGTCAAAGCGCTAAAATTCCTTAAATGCAAACCTCACATAAACCTATAGAAAATCACTTTTCATCATACTTCCGAAGATGAATGAAAAAAAATGATACCTAAAAAAAAAAAAAATTGGCAACACTGAACATATAGAATAGAAAAAAAAAAGAAAAATAGCAAAGATGGAGCACGCTATGAAAGCACAAGATGTTTTAAACAAGCTTTTAAAATGAAGCTAAACGTATCGTAAAATGCAGACTAAAGTGTTTTGGTCTGAACACGGCGTAATTTAGTTTACACTGTCTCGCATGAATCAGGAACACTAAGCCAAAATAGAAACTATAGTTCTGAAAACTTGTTTTATAATATGTCGTCTGGTCGAACTATTTTATTTATTTCTTAATAATAAGGTCCGTAAAGTTTCTTTTATAGATTTATAAATGTTAGTACACGTATGGTCCCTGAAAGCCTTCAATGTTTTTTGGAAAAATAGGTACTTCGTTTGTCTTTAAAATATTCCATCAACAGAAATCATGCGTGTTTGTTGACGTAAATTCCTGCTGCCGTTAAAGGTCACGGGGCGTGGCTAATTTGCCGCAATGCGTCGAAAAGTTTCGCTTTGTACGGGAAGTTCATTTGCGCGATTGCTGGATTCACCGCAGTGTTTGCAAAAAGGTTAGTTTGCACGAAAGTTCATTTACACGAACACAAAGTCATTGTTATACAGCGCAGCACTTCAAAATAGCTTAAAACACGTTGCCTTAAAAGTGCATCTGAACTCCTGTTTCATGTTCAATCATGTTATAGTTCAATTGATGCAAATGCATTTTAGATAAACTTGGTGCACATAATTAATTCAGGCATTAAACATCGCGAGGCACAGGCTTGGCTACCCATCTGTTGAGCCCATCTATTGAGGGGTGTGTGGTTTCTTTATATTTTTCGTGCTTATTCCTGCCCTTAGCTTTTGCACGACTGTTTGTTTGTATCCCATATAGAAAGGAATGTGATGTCCAGGGTTCTCTCTTTATGTGCCTGGCGAATAAACATTAATTCTTAGTATTAACTTACTTTGTGCACACATCTCTTTCTCCAACGAAAGTAATAATAACTGAATGACGGTTTGTAACTTTATTACACATGACGACGAACTTCACATTAGACCCATTGATGTGGTCAGGCAATAAGAACATAATCCAGATTAATAATAATAATAAAAGTCACTCATTTTCATGAACAATTATGAATGTTAAATATGCCATACATTATAATACTTCCATGTAAAAACAGGAATATACACTAGGGTTATCCACACATGCCCACACACACATCTGTGCCGCCTAACGGCTTGTCACTCAATCCCCACTTCGCTAACTCTCTCTCGTTTTTTTACCTGCCTTGTTAGCAAAACTTCCCCAGCCAGTCTCATCACGTGACATAGAGTGGCTATTTGGGTGAAGTGGCAAAGTGCCAAACTCGGCGTTAAAATTAATGCATTTACTACTCCCAACAATCTATCATGTCTAGTTCCCTTCTGTATATCTATCATGTCTAGTTCCCTTCTTGAGGAGATAAAGATTTCCTTCGTTGCCTATACGTGTTTTCCCGTCTACCTCTATCTCTCTTACCCTGGGGATTTCAGAATAAGAAGTGCCTTGTTATACTGTCCATGGTTTCCTCGGTGTATCTCCTATCCAGTACTTCCATCATCTTCTCACCTCTAGCTCCACTGAGACATGTCTAGTTCTTGTTATTAGTTCAACATTAATGATTTTATCATACCATTTTAATATTTCTATTCCACACAAGCTCCCATTTATGAAATACAGTTGAAATACCAGCACCGCTCTCAAAGACAAAGTTACGGACCTCAAAACAGAGTATCGTTACGTTCATTCTACCCGGCTGTAAACGGACTACTTCTTCTTCTTCTTCCTGGTTCGTCCTGAAGAGGACGTTCGTTGTGTTGTGTCGCCGCTTACAGCGAAGCTGCGATATTTGTGCCTTTCGGCCAGACACATCCGACTTCCGCACGGCATTTTTTGGGACCGGGTTTGCCTTCCCTCTTCGATCCCTACTCTCTCGCCAGACTGCAGCGATGCAGCCTGTTTCCAGGACCACCACTTGGAGGTGGATGTGACGACATGGACGACCTCATCACGGTCTATGTTTCACTCCGACAGAATCAGAGACATATTTTGTACTGATTTTTATTTGTGTACTTTTAAACGTACCAATTTCTTCTCATTATCGGCTAAGGAGCACGAGGTTTGTATGTTCAAACATTTGTGACACTCCTTGAAGGTAATGTTTATCCCAGCCTGCGAGAAGCAATTAGATAAGATGAGCGCCGGCGTGTTTAGATTAAACCGCTGATAAGCAACCCGTTAGCTAACAAGCTGGGCAAACACGGAGTTTTTGCGTACTCGTACGACAGATAACGAGATTACTGTCAATGTGACACATGTGGGCAGACAAGTGTGACATAATCGCTTTCGGTCCGACTTGTTATGACAACATTACTTTATAATAAATTAATAAGTATTACAGCTTACCCATGTTGTCATGTGTGTCTACCGATCTGCCTGTGAGAATTTCTGCCAGGCATCAGATGTCCATATATGGTAATACGTGACCTTTGCAGCCACGCACCTTATTTCACGTGGGACTATTTTAAAAATATCACACCCTATCGGCATGATTTGAAATGATTGGATCTTTCTGATTAGATTTATAACAACAATGCGTGGGAAGATAGGAATATAGTCTGACCATTTCGCAGTTTTATTTCACTGTGAATTTCACGCTCGCCAAGACAACATCATACCTCGCCAGAGTGAAGTGTAGATTCTTAATTCCTTTTTTGAACCGGACCTTTTATTAGAGAACCAAATAAGACTTACAAAGCACATGAAATCTCAACATTTTATTAAGGAACACCGGGACTAGGAAACTGAAGAAAGACACGGAGTCAGAGGGAATTGAAGTTAAAATTAACGACACCCCAGCCGCGTGTAAGAGACCGATTCAAGTCTCTTTTATTCATCTGAGCAATAAGTCCGTGAGCCAGGATTTGCTTTTTGGTGGTACCAGCAGAAAGAGCCATCTCTGGAACAGAAGGGAATCGTGGCCTAAGTTTTAAGATGCAGGACCAACGTGGTAGACTCTCCTTGACGTTTCTGGGAAACGAGCTACCCCCAACAACCTTGATCAGAGACGATTGTGGGCAGAGTGAAAAGAACCAACCCATTAGAAGGAGCAGAACCGTCATTGGCAGCTAAGTTCAAATATATGCTGCCACTTGAACTTCTTGTAACATCCCACATTCCGTAAAGACTGTAATGATAACTTTTCTTGATCCAAAACTATTTAAATTATTTTCCAACTGTTAAAACCTAAAGTAATTATTTAATTTTGTTATTTGTAATGTTACAAATTTAACTTCGATTTAATCATTTTAAAGGTACTGCATGTTTCAGTCTCAGTCAATTTACTACACACACTGTACACAGAGCTATACTAGAATAATAGAATTGCACTGAGTAAATCAGGGGAGGGGGTTTAAACAAGCTGCAAGTAATAAGTGCTTAAATCCTTCACAAAAGCGTCGGCAGAATTACAGAGTTAACATACTTAGCCAAAGCAGTGTTGTTCTCACTTATTCTGAATATCTTGGGAAGACTCCCTTTGTAATAGAAGTGTCATCACCCTTCTATCTACATCTCTGCCAAGAGTAATCTTGTGCGAAGGTAGATACCTTTGAAGCCTATATTAGATACTCTTGAGTTTTGACCACTGTTGGACCACTACTGCAAAGCAGGGGAGGCAATACCGTCACAGTGGAGTAGGGTCTTGGTCAGCTCTGGTTTGCTGACCCTGACGCAAGCAGTCAAGCTATGAGTCGCTGACTACATTCATTTCTTTTGCTGCGTCTTCGGTCCCTAAACGGACTACAGACTCTGCCCTTGAGTTAGGAAAGGCTGCCACGGGTTGTCTCCCTTGTTCTGCAGGAATGGTCCACGAATGGCCTAAAATTTGAGTGAAAGAATGAGTTTTTCGAAGATAATCTTTGCTCAAGTTTACCCTTGGCAGATATGTAAATAGGGGTTTTCGGTCCATATTTTAAGGAATCTCATAGAGATTTTATACTGGGAAGTACAACTGCGTCGTCTAAGGATGATTGTAACCTTTACATTCTCCGTCCACTTATGTGAGGAATATATTTTTGACTCGTATTTGTCACGAAATACGTCCGTTCTCTTTTTTCGGGTTTGCATTCCTCTTCGGCATTATTATTCTGTCATTCCTTTTACGCGCTAGTTCTTCAAATGATCGTCGTTTTCATTTTTATCCTTCAAGGTTTCCTTATTACATCTTGTCCCACTTCTTACCACCCCTCTCTTCTTGTTGTTTTCTCCGTTGTTATCGGCGGCGCGTAGCGAAAGAGCATTGACTTTCGCTTATCGCCAGCTCCGGACTGAGTAAGAGTCTACACTGAGCAACATTCCTACTTTTAACCCCAATTTTATGTCTGGGAAGATACATCAAACCATGTTGTTACATGATAAGGTGCTAATCTGCAAATATGACGTGTCCAAATACACGGTCGATGACAATCTGGTTAAAGATTAAGACACGGACAGTTATATAGTACTTCCAGTAGATGGACTGTGTTGTGATAAACAAGTTCAAGAAAGTAACATCTTGGAGGAGATTAAAATGCTAGATCTGTGAAGTACTGAGTTTGTAAACATGACTGGTCACACGGAAGAAGCAAGACCTTATATGGTTATTGAGTTTGAAAATCACATCTGGTGTTGTCATGTAGTAATGTTCTACAGGAGAGTAGTGAGGGAATAGACCGCTACTAAAATCAGACATTTATTTACAATTGGTTTTGCATTTGAAATGCTAAGACAGACTGCTTCTGATTGGGCTCTTCATTTAAATAGCAAACTGGATGTATAGGTGAAAATGTTGCTATATTCTACATCGTGGTAAGATTACTTCACTGACTTCCAATTGCTTCGCGAAGAAATCATAGACAGCCATGAACACAGAATATTAAGACCCAAGTAGTGAACGTGAATACTAAGATTAGAAGAGTGTTCCTGGTACAAGAAGTAGTAGATGCTGCAACATTAGCGACACTCTCTTAGTATGAATAACAAGTGTCGTAACTATTAATAGCTGATACTGCTGTAGAAGAGAGAAGTATACTTACAATTAGCTCTGACTAGTCTTAATATTCTAATACAGTCATTTTTAATCTAGCGGTTGCGACCCATAATTAGATCGCGGTAAACATTGTGATTGGTCCCATACTCGAAGTCTTCAGCGGCATACCACTGGCTGAGCTCACGTACAGGTAGTTCTCTGTTTACGCGATATATGCGTCCCCGAATCCCTCGCGTAAAGAGGAATCGCGTAAATGGAACCGGATATTCTCACTCAAAAATAAGTAAACTAAGGGAGATACGTTCCACCAATGCCGTACATAATAATAAATAAATAAATACAAGTAATAATAAATAGTTTTAAATTAATATATACTAAAGCACATTAAAAACGCACCACTATTATATATACTGATGCCGAGAAGCTGGGGAAAAAAGTGTGGGAATGGATTTTCCCCGTGTTTGTCATGAGGTAGAGAGCGAATGGCTGCTGGAATGGAAAGTGCATGATTCAACTCACGGGTTTGTGTACAGACTACATGAAAACAATGAAAGTTACACGTGCAACACGATTCCCAACAGCTATGATCCTGAAAGTGTGTACGCGTTGTGGCAGTATACTTGGTATAAAAAGGCCCTTGAGATAAAACACCCAGTACATGTGCTTGAAATGCCACGAATATCTGAAAACGACAGCCAACGAGCCATTGGTATGTTGGAGACCGGAATGAGCTCGCGGGCCATTGCCAGAAGGATGAATTGCCACCACAGCACTATTGTACGTTTCAATGAACGTTACGGAACCACTGGCAGTGCTTGGGATAGACTTCGGAGTGGCCAACCACGAGTTACTACCCCTGCGCAAGATCGTCATATTGTGCTGAGTCACCTAAGGAATCGTTCTCTCCCGGCAAGTCAAACAGCAAGAGCAATAGTGGGTAGACGTGGGCAAGTCTCTCGAATGACAGTCATACGACGACTCAGAGATACAGACCTTACTGCAAGACGACCTTATGTTGGGCCAAACTTGACTCACAGACATCGTCAGCAGGGCCTGCAATGGGCAGAGCAACATGTCAGATGGACTAGACTGCAGTGGAATGCTGTCCTATTCACAGACGAGAGCAGATTCAACATATCCTTTGCTGATGGACGTATGCGGATTTGGCGACGGTGTGGAGAGCGCTTTGCAGATTGCTGTGTTCGTCAGCACAACCGATTTGGAGGTGGCAGTATTCACATTTGGGGAGGATTCAGTTTTCACCATCGCTTGCCTCTTCACGTCTTCCGTGGAAATTTTAATGCTGTGACATATCGAAATGAGGTTCTGGATGCATTGGTTGCTCCTGCGTTCACAAATTATCGAGACTTGCAGCTTCTCCAGCAGGATAACGCACGTGCGCACACCGCATGCATTACGCAGCAATATCTACAGCAGCAGAACATTGTGACGATTGATTGGCTTGCCCTATCACCAGACATATCCCCTATAGAACATCTGTCGGACGAGCTTGGACGCAGAGTCTACAGGCAAGGTTCTCCAGCTAATCTGCAACAGCTCGAAGCTGCTCTTACACGTGAATGGGACTTGATTCCCCGGAATTTCCTTCAGAGACTTGTGCGTTCCATGCGGAGCTGCTGCCAAGCTTGTTTGCAAGCACACGGTGGACATACCAGATACTGAGGATAGTGTGAATGAATTTTTTTATTGGTTGCATTTTTGGTTTTCTCCCTTGCCTGCACAGAATGCAATGAATTTCATAACAATCAAATGTACAAATTAATGACCAGCATGGATTCATAGGAAAATAAATAAAGATTCCAAATATCTTCTTAAATCGTTTTAATGTAAGTTGTCGGCCTGATGATTATTGCTGGATGATGCAAGTTGCTACATCTTCTTCGTCTTCCATTGTGATCTTCTGCAGCGTCAACAACTCTTTATTGCCTAGTTCTACTTTCTGAGATTCAGGCAAATTTATACTTTCATTTCCGCCAACTCTATCTAAGCCATCTCTTGAGGCCATTCTGACAACATCTTTCATAGTTGTGATACTATTGTCCTCAACGCTAAATCCTTCTATGTTATCACAGAATAGAGGGCACTGTTTTTTTTTTCCACACATCGTTCATGGATCGCCGCGGAACTTCATTTCGTGCATTCTTGATTACCTAAAGTGCATCTTTAATACTGAATGCCTTCCAAAAAATTCAAAGTGACATCATCTTGCTCTCGCGCTCCCGTTGTCGCGGAGATAAAATACTATAAAACATGTTTTCATATCGGGTCACGTAACTTTGAGTTTGCCGCTTTAATAAAACAAAATTGCCTCAAAATTGATACGCGTAAGTCAGAATTCACGTAAATGAAACATGCGTAAAGAGAGAACTATTTGTAATGAATTGTTACTTGTCAACTGTGGTACATGGATAGCTAGCTTGACCAACTATGAAACGCTGGTCATGGTCGTACAAAGTCTGAGAAGCACTGTTTTGAAATTAAAAACCACAACTTACAAATGCAGATGTTTGATTGCTTCACTGAACTCGACATGACTAATTTACCAGTGTCCTACCGCTATGAACAGTGTAAACGATATTACTTGAGCGTGAAATAACACACATAAAATAGTATATTAATAACAAACATGTTCAAAGGATTACCTGGTTCAAATAACTTGTTTGATAGATTTGATATTTTCACACCCGCAGGTTTGTAAGCCTTCATTAAACAAATGCAAATTTGGAAAAGTACACAGGGAAGGCATAGACATAGTTAAAACACTCACTTGGTAAAGAAATAGAATTATTAACTTTTTGACATTTCTGCCCTGTAATAATAAAATTCTAAAAACGTTTTCAGACTAGAACATCTGTTACGATCGTATTATAGGTTTAACACACGGAGTATTCCCGCGTTTATAAGCTATGCCAATAAACAGGCATTCGGCAGACGATACTGTCAGACATATATGCTTGGACCATCAACGACGAGTAGGTTTCAGCAGTTACCACATTTTATTTTAGAGAAAGAAGTGATGATAATATATATAGCAAATACAACCACATGTGGCTGTCCCACACTAACCAGAAACGGTGTGGGTGGTCAATATACACAGTAACACACACGCCAGTACATAGAAGTCCTCCAAGCTACCACAACACTAGAGCACTGGATCCACTTTTATTCACGTGTGTCGTGTCACACAGACACTACCATTGTCTACCTACAACATACACTGATTATCTCCAACAAACAAGCTCTCAACTTCAAGATCTGTCAGACCAACTGACTACCACCAAACTCACTCACATCTGAAACACGAGAACAGTGAGCAGATATTTCTTTCTCTCTCTCTCTCTCTTTCTCTCTCGCGCTGCCAAACATCACGCATAAACCGTTCATACAACTGAATACAACAG
Source organism: Oreohelix idahoensis (assembly GCA_024509875.1). Taxonomy (NCBI): domain Eukaryota; kingdom Metazoa; phylum Mollusca; class Gastropoda; order Stylommatophora; family Oreohelicidae; genus Oreohelix; species Oreohelix idahoensis. The sequence goes on from JAMPIV010010005.1 coordinate 1,081,130, forward strand.
AGTGAAAAGCTCACTATAGTAAATATACACAATCCACCATATTCCCTTCCCACACTCTTTTCAGTCACGTGTCACTCAACATTATTCTTATCTTCAATCATAATATAAATTTAATATTAACATTGCATTCAGTCAGATGAACACTGCAAGGCGACTTGCAAGAAGACCGGACAAAAAACAACCCAGAGGGCGTACAAACAACACAAATGAACATGACTGGACTACTGTCCATGTCAACTAACCCAGGAATAAATATCAGAAGGGACTGAAGCTAGACAGTTGAAGACGTGACTAGGAGAAGGAATGACAGTAACAGGAAATGATCAGAAGTGTCGTACCAATGCCAGATACATAAGTGAAGAGTAGAAAAATCACAGAGATTCACAGAGAGCAGAATAATCTAGACACACAGAGAGTATAATCAACCTTGACACATGAAGAGTAGAATAATCTAGACATATAGAGAGTACAATAATCTATACACAAAGACAGTAGAATAATCTAGACAAATAGAGAGTAGAATAATCCAGACACATAGATAGTTGAACAATCTATAGAAATATACAGTAAAATCAACATTGATACATGGAAAGTAGAATAAGATAGACAAATAGACAGTAGAATAATCTTGACAAATACAGAGTAGAATAATCTAGACACATAAACAGTATAATAATCTATACATATAGACAGAATAATCTAGAGAAAAAGTGAGTAGAATAATCTAGACACGTAGACAGTTTAATAATCTAGACCCATAAACCGCAGAATGAACATTGATACCTGGAAAATATAATAATCTAGACAAATAGACAGTAGAATAATCTAGATAAACAGAGTGTAGAATAATCTAGACACATAGACTGTCGCATAATCTAGATTAACAGAGTGTAGAATAATCTAGACAAATAGAGAGCAGAATAATCTAGACACATAGACAGTTAAATAATCTGAACACATAGACAATAGAATAATCTAGATACATAGATAGTAGAATAATCTAGACACATAGAGTGTAAAATAATCTAGACACATAGGGAACAGATTAAACTTGGACATATAGAAACTAAAACAATTTAGACACAGACAGTAGAATCAACCTGGACACATAGACAGTAGAATAAACCCGGAGACATAGACAGTAGAATAAACCTGGACACATAGACAGCAGAATCAAACTGGACAAATAGACAGTAGAATCAACCTGAAAACACAGACAGTAGAATCAACCCGGACACATAGACAATAGAATCAACCTGGACATATAGAAAGTAGAAGCAACCGGAACACATAGACAGTAGAATAAACCTGGACACATAGACAGCAGAATCAACCATGACAAATAGACAGTAGAATCAACCTCAACACATAGACAGTAGAATCAACCCGGACACATAGACAGTAGAACCAACCCGGACACATAGCCAGTAGACAACCTGGACACATAGACATCAGAATAAACCGGGATCCAAAGATGCAGCAATAGTGAATGCAGTCAGCGACCCATAGCTTGACTGCTTGCATCAGGACCAGAGCTGGTCAAGACCGTACTCCACCTCCACGTGGTGGTCCTGGAAACAGTCTGCAGCAGTGCAGTCTGGCTGAGCGAGTACGGATCGAAATGGGAAGGCAAACCCGGTCCCTAAAAAATGCCGTGCTGAAGTCGGATGTGTCGACCGAAAGGTGCAGATATCACAGCTACGGCGTAAACAGACACAACGCAACCACCGTCCTTTTCAGGGCGAACGAGGAAGAAGAGGAAGAAGACATCAGAATAAACCCGGACACAGACAGTAGAATCAACCCGGAAACATACGCAGTAGAATCAACCTGGATGCATAGACAGTAGAATCAACCCGAACGCATATTCAGTAGAATCAGCCTGGACCCATAGACAGGAGAATAAACTCGGACACATAGACAGTGGAATAAACCTGTACACATAGACAGTAGAATAAACCTGGACACACAGACAGTAGAATCAACTTGGACACATAGACAGTATAATCAAGCTGAACACATAGACAGTAGAATCAACCTGGACACATTGACATAGTATCAACCTAGTCACAAAGACAGTAGAATCTACCTGGACACATAGACTGTAGAATCAACCTGGACATATTGACAGTAGAATCAACCTAGACACAAAAACAGTAGAATCAACCCGGACACTTGACATATGATAAACAGAAATTACCTGAGACAGGGAGAGTAGAATCATCCTGGTGCTTAATGAGTCTTTGCAGGGATGGTTCACGTAGATATTTGTTTTATTTGATGAGGTTGTTAGTGACAAGGACAGGAGAACAAAAAAAAAGGCACTACGTCATACTAGGGCAAATGAAAAAATGAAAATTACCAATGTGACGGTCAGAAGGCCTTCATTAGGGACAAACGAACAAAAACGGAAAGAAAAGAAAGCGAGAGATAAGTAAAAAGCAAACAAATAAATAAAAATAAGACAACCCTTAAGGGACCATACTGAAGACATTTGTCTTTGTCCTCTGTGTTGGTATTTATTTTGTTTACTCTACCGAGTACCGCCGTCTCTCATTACCATACGTTTTTCCCTCACATATCTCATTTTCACACAATTCTCCCTCACATCTCTCATTGTCATACATTTCTCCCTCATATCTTTCATTACCAAGCGCTTCTCCCTCACATCTCTCATGACCTTAAGTTTCTCACTCACGTCTAACTTCGTCATACGTTTCTCCCTCACATATCTCATTGCCATTCGTTTCTCCCTCATACCTCTCATTGCCATTCGTTTCTCTTTCACATCTTGAGCATGAAGTCACTATCGCAGCTAGTCCCATTAGAGGGAGTTCATACCAAAGACATCAAGTGCACGTGCAGTGATGCTTTACGTAGCAATTGATTTTACATAATGAATTACCATCCACACGCACAACCTCAACTTTTACAATAATGCATGAGATAGCTTTCTTTTGGTGTGGTTTCAATAAAATGTTATCATTAGTGAATTCCGTCTTAGTTAATATTGATTGTTATACATTTTATAGAAGGCCCAACTGCTACTCGGACGTTAGCGAGGAACTGCTAAGTTATTAAATTCCAGGTTGCTGCCGTTGTTACACTGTTAGCCGAAACACTTGCGGTAATAATGCTAGAATTGGTACGTTAATATTATAAAGATATAGCCAAATAACAAACACTATGCACTACGAGTATTTTGTTCAATACAAATAACAAGTTTCCAAATGCCATTGTTAAAGTCGTAAGCCGGGTAATTGTATGCTAGAAATCGAGTCTTTGTATTTTTTGTGGAAATGGAAAAACATGGGACGTGTGTTCGATGTTATCCAGATAAGTCGACGGTCGGAGTGGCTATGAGGTAAGCCGTCCGTCGTCGAATTTTAGAGGTTCCAGGTTCCATTCCCAGTTGAGGGGAATATATTTTATAGAAAATTTTTTTTCAGAACCAGTGGTCCTAATAATGTCAGACTCCCCCCTGGTCTTCTGGGTAGTGAGATAAGGGCAAAAAAATAGGAGGTCCCGTGTGTAAGTTGCGCACGTTAAAAATCCCACAGCAGTTGGAAATCGTAAAGAGTAGGCCTATCAGGCCACTGCCCTGGCAAAATTTAATAATTAGAAACCTACATACCACAAAAATATTTATAGAATGTGTGATTCCTATATACACACATTGGGATTCTTGCCGGTGCTACGGAGTTCGTGCACTGTGCTGAGATCCTCCTTGTGTGATGTAATGGAGGAGATCAGAGCACTGATGAAGTATTCCGTGTGCAAAGAAGATAGTGTTTAAAACCAAAATCAAACCAAACCAGGTAAGTCGCCCACGTCGTTAGGATTAAAATTAGGGTCAGATTTAGGATTTCCAACTCAATATTTATGCCTTTATACGGCGTCTTTGAATTCACTGGAAGGCCGTATGCAACACACGTCTCACTGTTCTTTATTTCAACCCTGGGTAATTTTAACATTTGTTTATAACTGATGGTTTAGACTTAGTTTGTCCTAGTCTTAAACTTATTTACTTACTTAGTCGTTACCCTTCTACCGTGAGGTGTAGAGGTTTGGAAGAGAGAGCGCCAGACTATCCTATCGGCTGTCTTCCTCCTGGCCTGGTTCCATTCTAGTCCTCGGTCCTTCAAAGATTGCCTAATGTTGTCCTCCCAGCGGACTCTGGGTCGTCCTCGGGGTCTGGATCCTTGGCTCTTTGTTTCCCATGCTTGTCGTGGTATCCGATCTTCTCCCATTCTGCAGACATGGCCAAACTATCTTAAATTGGGCTAGTCTTAAACTTTTGTCTGAAATACACGTATCGCTTGCAAACATAACGACAATTCGCTGAAGAAGAATACAATACGGGCCGACGGAACCGTGATGCCGAGGCAAAAAGGGCTATTGGCCCCTGATTATCGATTGCACGCGGATAAGGCTATAAGCTAGAGTGGGGGGTTACAGCAGCGTGAAACCCTCTACTGCTGTGGGGCCTCGGACGGTGTCCGAAATTGCCAACACTCAGTCCACCCCTGAAACATGGATTAGTGTCTGAGAGCTAGAATAAAGATTTAAAACATTTGACCCCGGGTATGTCTAGGAAATCTCTTGGACTACCAAGACAGGATAAGACTACTGCTTTAAGAGAAATCTCATAAGATATAATATTTGTCATGAGGCTGTGGTCAAGTCATCATTTTAAACAAGTTGCTACAGAAACCACATCTGGGAGAACACATCAATGATATGGGGCAGGCTTCTTGTGGGACTTTCTGTACGAACAGCTGGCATGCTCCATAGGGAACACATTTTTTTTTTTTAAATAAAATTTTGCCTCGTTTTGGCGAGGCACGTCCCGTTCAACCTAGTTCAGGGGTCGGGAACCTTTCCGTGACAAAGAGCCAAATATTTAATTTTGTTTCCATTTTAACAAATTGAAGAGCCGCATGGAAAAATAAAAATCACATGGGATCCCTCATTCACTTAAATTTAAGTAGTAGAGAGCCGAAAACTGCACGAGATGGCTCAAAGAGCCGCATGCGGTTCTCGAGACGCGGGTTCCAGACCACTGACCTAGTCGGTTATATTAGGGCGCATGTCCAAATATAAAAGACCTTCAGGTACTGACCAAAAAAAAAAAGGTGATTAAAAGATTTAAAGATAATTACATTTGTAGGCGTGGCCAAGACCGGGTCTCGTTTTATTTTGAATGACGAGAGCTTCATGAACGAGACAACGTACTGGGAAGTGACCACACGTACACGCAGGCACAACCGTGTGCTCATAATCACGTCTACTTGGTGAAGTTCTAAGCTGTGTGAAAGAGCATATTCTAACACGAACAAACATATAGAGGAATGGACAGATGCAGAGTTTGAGAGATTATGAAACTTCACGCATATTGACACTACAGAACCTTAGTAGACAATATATTTAGTTATTATAACGCAGCAAGACCGTACAATAAAATACGTGCAGCTATAACCATCGTGGAGAAATAGACAATTAAATTCAGAATTCTAAATTACCAGAGAGCGGTACGCTTTAAAAAAAATTGGAAACTGTACACTGCACACATTTAAAATGGAAATTGAAAATATTCTAAATTCCACAGAGACATACATCGAACCTTTCGAAACTCCACATACCACAAAAGATCGAAAGAAAGGACATCTTCAGGTTAGTAACTTGAAATTTGTTGGAAATAGTCATTGTATGTTTTTGGTAGTTGATTAGAATGACACCAGTGGTCTGCATTTGCTGTTTGCATATTTTAATTACATCTAATATAAGAGTCTTCAACTCAAATGGCAATTCAGTTCTATTGTGTGGCTGTGAAACATGGAGTACAGGTAAAATAACAATCAAGAAGTTACATAATTTCATAAATGGGCGCTTGCGTAGAATAGAAGGATTGAAATGAGACGACAAGGTCCCCAACGTGGAACTTATGACAAGAACCAGACTGGGAGCACAGGACTTCAACAAACGAATGCTATGTCTTCCTGCTGCTTGCTATCAGCTCAAGTTTCTAGTAAGACTTACACTTCCTGTTGCGTGCTATCAGCTCAAGTTTCTAGTAAGACTTACACTTCCTGTTGCGTGCTATCAGCTCAAGTTTCTAGTAAGACTTACACTTCCTGTTGCGTGCTATCAGCTCAAGTTTCTAGTAACACTTACACTTCCTGTTGCGTGCTAACAGCTCAAGTTTCTAGTAAGACTTACACTTCCTGTTGCGTGCTATCAGCTCAAGTTTCTAGTAAGACTTACACTTCCGGTTGCCTGCTATCAGCTCAAGCTAGTAAGACTTACACTTCCTGTTGCGTGCTATCAGCTCAAGTTTCTAGTAAGACTTACACTTCCTGTTGCGTGCTATCAGCTCAAGTTTCTAGTAATACTTACACATCCGTTTGCCTGCTATCAGCTGAAGTTTCTAGTAAGACTTACACTTCCGGTTGCCTGCTATCAGCTCAAGTTTCTAGTAAGACTTACACTTCCTGTTGCGTGCCATCAGCTCAAGTTCCTAGTAGGACTTATACTTCATTTTTGTGTTCCATTACCGGAAACGGCTAGAGCAATTTGAACGGATTAGAAGAAGACTCTGGTGATGGATAGGACACATTTGATGGAAACCTGTTGATAGTTTCACAAGGCAGTCCTTGTTCTGGAATCCCCGGTGTAAGAGGTAAAGAGGGGAGACCGACAATCACACGGAGACGAGAACTGGAGACTAGCATGAAAGGGGTGAGGAAGATAAGGAGTGACCTTGAGCTGATGCCACGTGACCGAAAGACTTGGCATTAGTTTGTTGAAGGCCTATTCTCCACGGGGAGCTGAAGTAAGATGGCAATGATGATGATGCTGCTGATGATGATGCTGCTGATGATGATGATGACGACTGTTAACGGAAGAAATGATCCGTTACTGTGTAGCAGACTTAATCAGGTCATAGAAGTCCGTATTTCTGGCTAGATTTACAAAGTTACAACAACCAAAGACACAGCTGATAAAACAATTAAAGACAACATGATAAATAATGGTACTGAGGTATGTCTGGAACAGCGCCAGCGAAGAAACAGGCAACGAAAGGCAAATATTGTGTTTATTTGATCAGAGGGAGGCGTCCAGTCCAACCACGAGCACATGAACAATCTTAGAGTGATGGCAATCAACAATCTTAGAGTGATGGCAATCAACAATCTTAGAGTGATGGCAATCAACAATCTTAGAGTGATGGCAATCAACAATCTTAGAGTGATGGCAATCAACAATCTTAGAGTGATGGCAATCAACAATTTTAGAGTGATGGCAATCAGCAACAGAAGACTGTTGAGGAGAAGATGGATCAGAAGAGTGAAAGACACAACATAACCATATCTCCTTAAATAGCTTATATTTTCCTAGCTATCAATCTATCTATCTATCCAACAATCCATGCACCCTCCTATCACTTTCACTGACATACTATAAAAATAAATTAGATAAATGACAGCTAGATTATACTTGAAGAAACACCCCGGTAAGATGTGAACATGAATGTTCTTCTTCTTCTTCTTCCGTCCTTAGCCACCAACCGTCAAAGCAGTCAGTGGCCATTACGCCTAGTGGCGTCTTATGGCAACAGCAGATAGGTTTTCTTTGCCATTGTTTCCCATCACGCCTAGTGGCGTCTTTAGGGCAACGGCAAATCAACCCATTTGCTGTTGTTTCCGTAATCGAAGTGACTGGCAAACGGGTGATCAGCCCGTTGTGGGACATGAATGTATGATGGCAATATTATAGACAAGGTTGAAGAAACACTCCGGTAAGATGTGAACTTATGAATGTATGATGGCAATAATATAGACAAGGTTGAAGAAACACTTCTGTAAGATGTGAACATATGAATGTATGATGGCAATAATATAGACAAGGTTGAAGAAACACTTCTGTAAGATGTGAACATATGAATGTATGATGGCAATAATATAGACAAGGTTGAAGAAACACTTCTGTAAGATGTGAACATATGAATGTATGATGGCAATAATATAGACAAGGTTGAAGGAACAACACAGCGATTTCAAAATGAGGATTTAAAAAGGCACCGTATTCTCATTGCATTAGAAAATTGTGGGAATCAAAAGAAATCTCTTCCAATACAGGAAGAAGAATCTTGAACTCAAATTCCAAGACAGTCCTTTTGTATGGCTGTGAAACATGGAGAACAGCTAATACGTCAACCATGAAGTTGCAGACATTCAAAAATGGGTGCTTGCCTAGAATACAACAATTGAAATGTGTGACAAGATCATTAATTTTGAACTGATGAAAAAAACAACAACACCAACAACTACCAATGGAAGCATGCGTGAGCCATAGACGCTGGATTCGACAGGATACACACTGGGGAAATGAGTTCGTGGCATGACAGGACAGTTCCTGTTCTGTAATCTCCATTATCATCACAATAACGGGGGACCTAAAGCGCGTGGAGTCAGGAATTAACGACAGAGGTGCAAGGGATAAAAAAGATATGGATAATTTTGAACTCGTGGTAAACAACATAAAACATTTGCGTGTATTAGTTGAACGCCTATTCTCCGCAGGAAGCAGATGTATAAACATAATGACTATGATGACTCACTTACCAGTTTTCTCACCGCTTATTTCGAAAATCACAAAATCACACTAATGAAAAATCCAGGTGAATTTTCGTTTTTTTTTGAAAATCTATTTCTGCAAATAAGACACTGGGAAAAAAATTAATATGTCTCTTTTACATACTAGACTCTGGTTAGAATTTATACACAGACTAGCGATCTGAATTTGATCAAGTTGGAATGTTGCAAGCACCTATGTGAATTAAGTTAACTTTTATGAACTTTCTCTTGTTTAAAGTTTGATATAATGAATCATACTCCGCGTGGCTGTAAGATAAAAACTTCAGAGAAATCCAAAATTAAATGCAAAACACGAGAAAAAGTGGCGGAACAAACTTAAAATATACATTTGGCTCAAATACAAGCGCACGGAGGGAATGATCACTACTCAGCCATAACTACCTCAAACAAAAACACACGCGCTGGCAAGTGAATCGCACCGTTTATCCTTGTATTAGTTCAATGCGCGCGCGAAGCTCGTGCGGGGAATGAGGGTTTGCAAGCCTGCATATGTCGTCAGGATAAGACCTCCAGTTCGGGACACCCCAAGAAAAACGTCGAATTTTCGTTGGCACGTTTTGGATGTCTTCTAGAAGAATAATAATAATGTACCAAACAAAGTGGTGAGTGCCACTCATCTTCAACGGTTCTCTCTCTCTCTCTCTCTCTCTCTCTCTCTCTCTCTCTCTCTCTCTCTCTCTCTCTCTCTCTCTCTCTCTCTCTCTCTCTCTCTCTCTCTCTCTCTCTCTGTAAGTGAGTACATGCCAACAACTATCTATGAATGTTTGGAAATAAAATAAGCAATGTTCATAATTATCGTCTTCGTTCCTTACGGAGCACGGAGCTACCATTTCAGCTCGTCCTGTTGCAGTTGTGGTTTCTGTAGTAATGTGTTTTACGTTATGAGGTTGCCAGCCTCATACACAACTTCATATTAGCTTCCTTGTACGGTGTACCTCATGAAGCAGTTATCTATTATTTCTTGTCTAAAGCTAATTACTCGCTCCAGACGGGCGGTAGTTTGACGATATACTGGGTTCTTGGAAGGTCCCGTATCACTTCTGTACATTCAAAGTTTGTTAGCGAGAAAGTTCGGTGACAGAAATTAGACCTGAGGTGCTGTAGAGCATTTACGCCGGTTCAGATCTTCAAAGTTTTATGACGAGAAGGTTAAGCAGACCACTTGTAATTGGGATGTCACTCATAATATATTGACAGTAATTACATGATGAATAACACCTGTGAAATGTTAGTCCCCGTACCTGTGTGATGCCACCTTTTTATTGTTAACTTATAAACGTACAGACATACAAACTAATATCATCATCATTGTCGATTTCGCTTCTTAAAGAGCCACGAAGGTACGACTACACCTGGTCCCCGTGGAAGAGGTTACAGACGTGGTTTCTGTAGCAACGTAATTTACCCGATCAGGTTGCCAGCCCCATGTATGACGTCATATTGGTCGCCTTGTATGACTTTTATACAAATAGGAACGTTCTTAAGTAACTAGTGTAAAAGCCCGTCATAAGTCGGGAATTAAATTCACAAGCACCAATACCTAACTGCAATTTTAATTATTCAGATACTTTTTGAAACAAAAATGTTAGTTGTGAACATTCGATTGTCCATCAAAAGAGCACCTTGATTTTCTGTTTTTTAATTTGTACTTTTACTTTCTCGATCGAGAGAGTGCGATGTACATCTATCCATGAGAGAAGACTGGCTCGTTCAAAAAGATTCCAACGTGTTCAAATGTTTGCCCCTGAGATTTGTTGATGGCTATCGCAAATGATGGAATGATTTCAAATGGTGGTTCGCCATCAGCATTGATAAACACCATTGCAATCTCATTCTTCTTCTTCTTCTTCGTTCGTCCTGAAAAGGACGTTGGTTGCGTTGTGTCGTTTATAGCGAAGCTTCGATATTTGCGCCTTTCGGCCGACACATCCGACTTCAGCACGGCATTTTTTGGGACCGGGTTAGCCTTCCCTTTTCGATCCCTACTCACTCAGCCAGACCGCAGTGATGCAGCCTGTTTCCAGGACCACCACTTGGAGGTGGAGTAGGGTCTTGGTCAGCTATGGTTCGCTGACCCTGATGCAAGCAGTCAAGCTATGGGTCACTGACTGCATTCCTCACTGTTGCCGCGTCTTAGGTCACGCAATTTCATTCGATGTAGGCGTGTTGTAACCAGTGGCGTATCCTGGTAATGCGAGCTAGGCGTGCTGCTACTTAAAATGAATATGTACGCCTACTATTTACCTTCTTCCCCTCTTAATTTAAAAACCAACTATATTCAACTATGCAACGATAGTTATTAGGGGTATATGTCAATTATCTCCGAAATACTAATTAACTTACAACTTGAAACTCACTGTCACTGTAATAATGTAATCTGCATTCCCGGCAAATAATAAAAATTAATCACAAAAAACACTGGACGGACACAGCCGATTTTTACAACTCGAGAGCTGCAAGACGACCGCACGCATGTTCGTATTGTATTGACGTATCTGGCCATGACCCCGATCCACACAAACCAATCTTCAGACGTGAATCCGAAAGGTACAGCACGCATTGTGACGGAATTACCCGAGAAACTTCGGGCGATTGTAACCAACCAATAAAAACTGCACTATAAAACGCGTCTGGGAAACTGAAACTAGATATACTCGTAGATTCTATCCGGGAAAATCCGTTATCCTGATGGGTGCGGTCCGAAAGCAGAACTTTAGAAGAGAAATATTTTATAGAATAATAAATTAAATTTTTATTTTCCTTCGGGCATAGGTGTGCGCAGCACGCACAGCACACATAGAGAATACGCCACTGGTTGTAACGCCTTTGATCAGACCGACGACCTCTACGCAAGACCATGCTGTCGACAGGGTTGTTTCACATCCGACGATAAAAAAGAGTCTGAACACGCACGCCGTTCACATGGCGCATGCACACCGTGATTTCCGCACTTTTCTTTGTTGCGGGTTACTATTTTAGGGAGCGTTACTTACTGACAGAAAAAGCTGGGATAATATATGACGGAAATTAAATCCAAAAGCACCAATACTTAACGGCAATGTTACTTATTCAAATACTTGTGAAAAATAATGTTAGGTGTGAATATCCGATTGTTCATCAGAAGAGTACACAGATTTTCTGTTGTTTTAATTTCTAATTTTGCTTTGTTGTGATTTCTTTATCGAGACAATGCGACGTACAGCTGTCCGTGAGAGAAAACTGGCTCAATCAAGAACATATTGTTAAACTCTAAGTGATATAGAACACGGCTGTCCGTGTGAGAAAACTGGCTCGATCAAGAAAATATAGTTAAACTTTAAGTGATATAGAACACGGCTGTTTGCCCGCTATTAAACTCTAAGTGATATAGAACACAGCTGTTTGCCCGCTATTAAACTCTAAGTGATATAGAACACGGCTGTTTGCCCGCTATTAAACTCTAAGTGATATAGAACACGGCTGTTTACCCGCTATTAAACTCTAAGTGATATAGAACACTTCAGGGAACAGTCGAAGGTAAACGGAGAAGAGGAAGGCAGAGAAAATCCTGGGCTGATAACATCAAAGAATGGGCAGGACACGGTTTTTCCACACTTGTACGCATTGCTGAGGATAGAGAGCAGTGGAGGACCCTGTCTGCTGATGCTTCTACCATGGCACCCCTACGACCCATGACGGGTTACGGGCTGAGATGATGATGATATAGAACACGGCTGTTTGCCCGCTATTAAACTCTAAGTGATATAGAACACGGCTGTTTGCCCGCTATTAAACTCTAAGTGATATAGAACACGTCTGTTTGCCCGCTATTAAAAGTCGCTACGTTAGTTCTGGAGCGTCCGATTGGCAGAGTGGTTAGAGCGCTGGTCTCTCGCGGCAAAGGTGCCGGGTTCAATTCACAGTATCATTACGGTTCAGTTTATCCAGCTGTAAATGGGCACATGACTTTGCTCTTGAGTTAGGGAAGGAAAAGGCAGCGAGGAAGGGGACTGCTCATCACACCTCTCGATGCTGGACCTAGTATAGTGAAGTCTTTTAATTCCCCGAACTTGTCGTGGTAGCCGATCATTAGGAACATATCAGTTGATTTTATTCTAACAAAAGCGTGAAACTTAAATCATTGTACGCGCATTCCTGTTAATTATAGTCCCAACTAAAATAATTACCGATGTATGTTACGTCGGTCGGTCTCACTCAAAATAGTAACTCGCGCCAGAAAAAAAGTGCGCAACGCACGGTGTGCAACTTGCGCGGCGTGGGTGTTATATAAAACAAATACTTTGGTTTTTTTTTTTTTATTCTTTCACGAAATTAGTAGCGCTCGACAAAGAAAAAGTGCGTAAAAATTGGTGTGCATGAGCCATCACCCGGTGTACAAATCATGAAAACTTGGAAGTTTTTGTTAAAACCACTTTTTATCAGGGAACACTATTTGAAAAAAATCCACGCACTTTCCCACGAAATGTTGTCATCAAAGAACTTTTTAAATTGAATCTAAAATAACATAATTCTCACCGTGTGCACGTTGGTCACAGCTGAGGAATGCAACCGTGTTGAAAAATTGTATTGTTTCCATTATATATACTCTCCCGAAAATAGTTACAATCAACTGTCGTGAAGTCTGATTCACAACACCTCATTCTGACCAAACGGTGTGCCATACTTTATAAAAACTGAATGATAGACGGACCAATGGAATCGCACCTTCATGCAGTGTTTACTAAACGATTAGGCATTCAACATGGCGATCTCAAATCTGTGCAAACAAATTGGGGATGGCATTAAACTACAGCATTATGAGCGAAGTACCGCCTGGAAGAGGTCACTAACGCAATAATAGGAATGTTGCTGTACACGTCTGTGCAAAGATTTCCACGGGAAGTGATTTAGTAATGGAGAAATCTCGAGTGGAATGCATCGAGACATCAGGTTAGTCCATAATTTTGCTGTTCAGGTTACGCATAGAAAAAAATGGGAGTATGTAATAAAAAGACAATTAGCTAGAAAGTTGAAGAATAATCCAGGGCGTATTTTAAGTCTAAGATGAAGGAAATCACTCCAGGAATAAGGAAGATAATTGAAAACTTAGATTTTAATATGTGCACATCTAGAAAAATTATGCATACATTTTGGGTACACAAACACACATTTCAGCAGCTGTTCTCTCTGTCGCCGGATATGATCTATATAAGACCTCTTGCGAAACTTACTGAAAAGATCAAACAAAACATAGAAGATAAGGAAGCCAAAATGATAAGTAGAAAGTTCATAGATCAACTGACAAAACAAAGTCTGGCCGTCTACACTGATGGATCCGACGGTGATAGTGGGAAACTAGGTGCAGGAGTTGTAATACCACAGTGAGGAATTAAAAAGAGCTACAGTGTAACTAAAGGGGCTTCGATTTTTACTGCAGAGGTGGTAGCAATTCTAAAAAGTTTAGAAATAATCGAAGATAACCCACCAGAAGCTGTTATGATATTTACAGACTCACTATCATCACTACAAGCACTAGAACACCCAGGTAAATGTAGCCGGCCAGACATAAAGGAAGAAATTCTAGCAATTAAAACATCACTAGGGAACAGAGGATGTAGTATCAGGCTAATGTGGGTTCCAGCACACATAGGTATAGCTGGTAACGAGTTGGCAGACCAGAACGCCAAGAATGGAAGAATAAGTAAAAACAATACAAGAGCAGGACTGGGAAGGTCTGAGATCAAGAGCCAAGTGAAGCTAAATATAAACGTGGAATGGAAGACAACATGGAAGAACAGTAGAAAAGGCAGACACGCGTTCAAACTGCTGAAAGAACCAACAAGGACGTGCCAGGTCAGAGAAGAATTAAAGATACCATCGAACAAAAAACTGTGGCGTCTCCGTCTCGGTGCAGTATACTTTATGATAGAGGAACCACACTGCCAAGAATGTCAGGAAGAAAATGACATAGACCACTATCTGATCCACTGTAAAAAGTACGAACAACAAAGGCTTGAATTAAAAACTTACTATAGAAATCACAATATAGACATGACAGGGTATAAGGTTTCAAGTATTGATGCCACAGGAGATGCCCAATCAATAATTAAAAGATATAGACATAAAACAAAGGAAAACATATAAGGTTAGTACTTCAGAAAAACCATTCAACCAAATAGAAATTAAGCAACAAGAACTAACAAATCATTAACAAAAAACTTACTAACTACCAATAGGACAAGGAAAGACAACGAGGTATAAAAAAAGGGCAACAACTCAAAAAGAACAAATACTAATACAAATTAAAACCAAGTGTAATTTACACTTGGTTTTAATTTGTATTAGTATTTGTTCTTTTTGAGATATATATATATCTTACACTTAGGTATATACAGTCGAGCTGTTAATGGTAATTTATTGTCTGCTCTCAGATACAGAAGGCAAAGGCAATCTTCATTAACACTCTGGCGCTCACTGTATTTTTCAAAATTTAATGGCCTCGTTTCGTTGTTGTTTTGAAGAAGTGATGGGTGGAGAGCGGGCACTTAACAGTTGACCGTTATTGCCTCTTCTCGTTCCATCTTGTTCTACCCTGTTCAACCTGAAAATTGATTATAATTGGGGTATTTAGTGTCATTTTATTTACTAATTTTGTATTCAATTTAAATAACTATTGTCTTTTGCAGTTGCTGATTTTAATTTATATTAGTATTTGTCCATTTTCTTTTCTCTTTTGTATTGTTTATAAATAACTATTGTCCTTTACACTTGGTTTTAATTTGTATTAGTATTTGTTCTTTTTGAGTTGTTGTCCTTTTTATATGTATTTCTATTAATTAATTAGATTGTGCGTTAGAAAGTGTGTAGATGTGTTTTGACCTACTGGGAAAATTATGGAGGCAAACCCAAGCCAGTATATATTCAAATAATTTGAGAATGGTAGCGAGAGTGTGTCTATAGTTTTAGAAAAGTATTTAAAGAATTATTTCTGGAAGGAATGGACCAAACACCAGGAACATAGGAAAAGATGAAAGGAATTACTTTACTGCATTGATTAAGATATTATTTAGTATTTTACACAAGACCTAATAAATGTATGGAGGCGAATCATGGACAGATAGCTATAACCAAGGAATTGGAGAAAGATATATTCACAGTGAACTGCATTGTGTTATTGCTGATTTGATATGACATGTGCGTCTATCTGCACTCTGTCTTCTGAAACTATCTCTCATCTCCTACTTCTGTGAAAAAGGGATAGAGATAGGCAATATAGTGGTGAAATTAAATATATTTCAGGTTGCATCCTGCAATTAAATTCCACCTTAAGGAGCCAGACTCTACCATAGGAGCTATTGGTGCGAGCGCCCTTTAATGTTAGAGGGACAGTTACCCAGAAACTAATGCCTGGAGGAGACACAGTTTCCTGCCAGACCAGAGGTGGAACAGACTACAAAATCAAGAATTGAAGCTAAGTAGCCACACAACAGATACAGGAAATACCAGGACTGAACATCAGTGGAAGGTCAATAAACAACCTTAGATATGCAGATGATACCGTGTTGTTAGCTGAAAGCGAACAGGAGTTACAAGAACTAGTGAAGCAAGTGAACAGTATAAGTCATGAATATGGACTCGACATTAATATTGAGAAAACAAAAACTTTGATAATTAGCAAAACAGACAATAAACACACATTAAAGATAAGCGTAAATGGGAAAATCCTGGAACAAGTCAAGAGCTACGTATATCTTGGTCATATAATAACAGAAGATTGCAGATGTGAAACAGAAATCAAGAAGAGAATAGGAATGGCCAAAGCTACATTCAACAACATGAAACATATACTGACATCCAAACAGTTATCTCACAAATTAAAACTGAGAATCATAAAGTGTTATATATATTCTGCATTTCTGTATGGTGCAGAAACATGGACGATGAATAAGCATTTGGAAGAAAGAATTGAGGCTCTTGAAATTTGGATATATAGAAGAATGGGGCGTATCTCATGGAAAGAGATGAAAACAAATAAGGAGGTCCTAGAAAATCTAGGTATGAAAAGAGAACTAATGAGGGAGGTCAAAGTTCGGCAGCTAAAATGCTTTGGCCACATAAAAAGGCATAACACCTTTCAGAAGACCATAACAGAAGAGAGAGTCGAAGGCAAACGTGCACGGGGAAGACAGCGCTATAAGTGGGAAGATAACATCAAAAGATGGACAGGAAAGAGTCTATCAGAGTGCACCACCAAGACAAGAGACAGAAGACGTTGTGGAGATGGCAACTGATGATGATGATGAGCCACACAAGGCTACTGTTCAGTTTAGACGAGCATCACCACAAAATAAATAGTTATAATGATGATCCAGCAGAGCATTTTAACTAGGCGAACGTCCTAGTCAGTAATTAACTGAAATTCAGGAACTGTGAAAAAGATAGAATTAATACTAAGATAAAGACCCTCTATAAACAGAGTGATTTCAGCCTAGAGAGGAGAGCATTCCTACAAAAGACTGTAGATAATTTTGACAATTTTCAAGTGTTTTATTTATTTAATGTTGTAACCAAATTTTGAGTTCCGTGAAAGATTTTCACACAGAAAAGAAAAACTTGTAAAAATAAATTGTAAATATTTACCAGCAGACTTACTTAAATTATTTAAGTTAAGTTACAGTTCTTGTTGGTAGATAGTTTAGTTAATACCCCTAGCAGAGCTTAATAATATAAACAGAGGAGGATCTGGAGAGGAGCATTTAGGAACTTAGGGTAATACATTACCATCTTCCCTAGGAACTTATACAGCTTGATCCTACCTTTGATGTCCATACACCCTTACTCTTTTCAGAGAAGGGGGTATTACTTGTAAGACCAGTCTCTTATCAGGCACTATCCTGGTATCACCTGATACAACTTTGTGTCCAGGATATCTATCTTTCACATAATAATCTACCCTCTCGTGACATCAACAAAGAAAAGCGTCCAAATGACGGTGTTCATGAACAGTTTGATTACAATGTATAATGGAAAGAAAGCAAAAACACTCTAAGAATGTACTTCTATCTGCTCATCCGGGAACGGAAACAGCACACTATAATTAAAAACCCGTCAAGTTTGACGGGTTATTGCTAGTATAGTAAAATAATTTTGTTACAAAGTCTGAACATCCACGCCGTTCACATTGCGCATGCACACCAACTTTTGCGCACTTTTCTTTGTCGAGCGTTACTATTTTCGGGAGAGTAATAAAAAGCCAAAATATTTTGTTTTACATCCGAGGTTTAAAAAAAAAAGTCTGAACACGCACACTGTTAATATGGCGCATGCATACCGTGTTTTGCGCACTTTTCTTTGTTGTGTGTTACTATTTTAGGAAAAACCTGGTAAATTATATATAGAATAGCGTCTATAAAATGTCTGAATCGCTCAGGTCCTAAATTCCATAGTTGGAAGTTGTGTCGTGAAAGGGACTACCCCAGTGATAGCTTTCATTTCTGTGTGCTGCGCTGGTTGTTTGTAGCAGCACGGTCTCTGGATACCCCCGGTAAAATCTTCGGACCGACTGTTTCTTCTTTAACTTTTCCCAAGTCTACATACAGGTAGGCAAGAGTTGACACGCTATGATAAAACGAACGCACAACAACATCGTAACAACCGAAAACACAATAAAGACACAAAAAGTTCAGCAAGTGAGAAAAAATAATGGACAGCTGGACGCACTCAGGAATTGAAAGAATTCAACAACAGAAACTATAACAGCAACATCAGTGAATCGAGATTTGTGCGGAAACAGATAATTCTTCGCAGCACGGCACTAGGTGATGATTCCAGCAGAAATCACGACCAAAATGGACGAGTGTCTGAAACTTGGAAATCTCTGGCCTGGAATCTTCGATCTCGTCATCGGTACAAGGGTCATCTGTTACGTGAGCCGCGGGGCAGCGTTGGAACCCTGACCCACGAGGACGGACTGTTCGATTATTATAATAATTGATCGCCTGAAGATCGCGGATGAGAGTAGATATTTCGTTGATTGAAGGAGCCCGACATACTCGTCTCAGAAATATTTCCGCATTTCTTCTATTGTTATTTATGAGTTTATCTTGATGTTATAATCTCGTTTAAAGGCGAAGTAAGCCGAAGAGAGTGATGGAATACGAGATTACATTTCGAATGTTGTCCAGAGTCTTCGGTTGGAGGAGCTGAAGAGACCGATTGCTTGGGCATCACTAATGACCCGGATTCGAAAATGATCAGCCGTTTTATATGAAAGGTTAAAGGTTATAGGGACAGATAGCACGTTTACTGTGTAAAATAAAAAGACATTTGGAAATCGGACGTACCGATATGTGCCCATATAAGGAGCGCGAACAATAGCATGTCCTACAAGGCTTTCGGCTTCATCAGAGTGGCAGCATGACCTTCTCTAACCCAACTGAATGAGAAACCGTATTGCTGATGACAGAATCCCGAGATGAACTGCAAACTTTAATGTGTCTGCTTAAGAGCGAACGAAGAAGAAGAAGGAGGAGGCGAATAAGAAGGAGGAGGCGAATAAGAAGGAGGAGGCCAATAAGATGGAGGAGGCGAATAAGAAGAAAAGGGCGACCAAGAAGTATGGAGATATGATTAAGAACCACGTATACGTTGTGGTAAGATCATTATCACAACACTTCAGGTCCCTGAGGAGTACAGGCCTTGAACTCATTTATCCGATCAAGGTCCTTGTATGTCTTCTTTATTTATAATTGCCTTCCCCATTTGTGTTTCGTTCTCTCGTTACATCTGTTGTCCTGAAGATTCCAGTGTAAGGACTGTTGTCCTGAAGATTCCAGTGTAAGGACTGTTGTCCTGAAGATTCCAGTGTAAGGACTGTTGTCCTGAAGATTCCAGTGTAAGGACTGTTGTCCTGAAGATTCCAGTGTAAGGACTGTCGTGTAATGCTATCAACAATTTCCTCAGTGTGTCTCCTATCCACAGTTAGTCCCTTCTTCTGACCTCTTGTCCTGGAACTTGTCTGAAGAAGGTATAACCAAGACACATAATTACGGCAACACAAAGTATTCGTTCTTTATCATTATTAAAATGTCTTAAATGTACTTCTACTCAAGATGAATACAATAATGGAAGTAACCACGTTACAGGAGCTATAGGAGCGCGCCCCCCCCCCCCCCCCCCCCGATGCTAGCTGGGCCGCATTATCCGCATTATCCAGCATACCAAGCACGTGCTTAAGGCAACAGGATACCAAGGGCAACCAAAAACTAAAATTCAAATTAATTGTTGATGAAATCGAATGAATTATACATGATCACATGATCACTTCGATCTGCAGGCTTGATTATTTTGATTTGTAACGATGGCAACGCTTATGTTCTTCCACTTTTTGTAGCTGTTAATTGTCCGGTTAAGGCGTGTCTGTAATTGCTGAACATCACTGTTGAGTGAAGCAATGTTTGTTCAATTCTTCCATCTAATCATGGATTTGTGTCATCAAGAGCTGACGCTCAGTGACGGTGGATCAGTGTCAAGTCAAATCAAGTCAGTCATGGATGTCACAATCAGAACTGATGAAATAGAAACTATTTTAAACCAAACGTTTAATGTGATTGTTATTTCAATTCAATAAAATAAAACATATTTTCTGTCTTAATATTTTTGTTTGTTTGTTTTTTTTTTTTTTTTCACAATTTGTGGGAGCCGCGGTAGCGGAGTGGTTAGTGCACTGACTTCATAGCTCGGTGGTCCATGGTTCGATCCCCAGTTAAGGTGGGATATTTTACACTGCAAACGGCTCCGGGGTCGACCCAGCCTCATGAATTGGGTACCAGAGCAACTCTGGGAAGGTTAAAGCGACTGATGAGATGCTGACCACATCATTCATAGTGTGCTGATGGTCAGAGAAAATATGGGCCTAACACCATATTCTCAATAAGCCTCAATGGGCGTGTAACGGGATCCTTCAGCTTCACACTTTGTAGCAAGGGGATTGATTTAATATTTTCAGTGCTTAGGCTCCTAAAAGACATTAATCCGGCACTGGATGCTAGTGACACCGGAAGTACGCCTGAGCCAGTTACCAAGAAACTCCAGCCCGGCACATTGGTGATTGCAGTCAGTTATCAAGTTATAACCCGGGACGTGTCACTGAGTCGTCACAACCGCTAAGTGTAACAACATTATTGTTAAGTCAGAAATAACGCATGCTCTCAGCCTCCCTTGTCCTCTTAAAACACAAGCAGATGTGACACTCTTAAAGGGAAACGTGTTTTAGCAAGCGCAGATCCAGGCTGTGTCATCTGCAACACGTACTATAAACCTCTCTATATTTTATTTTAAATAATATTTTTTTTTTTATCCCAAACCCCGTGCAAACTATCTGAAAACGTGGCTAATTATCGTTTCAACTTCTTACACCAGCACGCGCTAATTAACATACTTTTGATTCTATAGCTTCATATTTTTTAATATTTGTTTTATTTTATTGTACTGCGTTGAGTGGCAGGAATGTTACAGCACTTGCTTCTTGAGGCAAATAGACCGGGTTCAAATCCAGGTAGCCTCACCTTCCAGTCTACCCAGCGTTAAATGGGTACTTGACTCTGTTCTTGCGGTAACGACGGCATAGGCAGCAAGGAAGGAAACCCGTCACCCAACCTCATAAAGCGACTCTAGTACAGTGAAGTCTGTAACAATTCACTCCCTTACGGCCTCTACCTGCCAAAGAACTACATTTACCTTAACTATGTAACGCAGTAAATGCGAATATTCAAGGTTAACCAAAAATACACAATTATAATTTCAAATTAACTGGCTGAGAATATGGGATAAGTAACTAGGCAGCATGATGTCTATATAACAATGACAGTTATTTAATTTATTACCGTCAGTTAATGACAGAATATACCATAATTATACAATTTGTGGTTGAACATGAAACATTGTCATAAAGGATATCCGTGTAGTGGCCAGGTGTCTAACAGGAGACACACAAAGTAAACAACTATTGCTTCCTCAAGCATTCATCAAGAGAACCACTGTTATGAGGTTGCAATTGTGGCTGGCAACCTCATCATGTCAAACAATTTGTTACAGAAACCACAACCTTAAGAGGTTTTGAAGGAGGCTTCTTGCAAGGGGGGACCAGCTAAACTTGTGGCTCCATGCTCTATAAATAGCGAAAAGGAGAAAGAATCAACGAATAAATAAAAAATACTTCAGAAGTTTTAAAAAATTAATTTTTTAATAACCCTTTTGATAGCCAGTTACATCAAGTCAGTTTCAGATTTTATCAAGTCATTTGCCGATGTATCATTTCATATTCAATTGTATCAAGTCAGTTTAAGATGTACAATATCAAATTCAATTTTATCAAGTCAATTTAAGATGTGTCATGCCACATTCAATTTTATCAAGTCAGTTTCATCACGTCAATTTTTTAATTCTTCTTGAGCCTCTGTCCCTTTCGTTTGACTTAAAAGATCATCTTTATTTGTTTTCAAAATGTGGCTTAGCTCACACATTCTTATACAAGAGCTTACATATGATGTGTTAGCTCATACATTCTTAGACAAGAGCTTACATGTCTTAGCTCACACATTCTTACACAAGAGCTTACATATGATGTGTTAGTTCACACATTCTTACACAAGAACTTACATATGATGTGTTAGCTCAGACATTCTTACATCGGAACTTACATATGATGTGTTAGCTCAGACATTCTTACATCGGAACTTACATATGATGTGTTAGCTCACACATTCTTACACAAGAACTTACGTATGATGTGTTAGCTCACACATTCTTACACAAGCACTTACACATGATGTGTTAGCTCACACATTTTTACACAAGAGCTTACATATGATGTGTTAGCTCACACATTCTTACACGAGAAATTACATATGATGTGTTAGCTCACACATTCTTACACAAGCACTTACATATGATGTGTTAGCTCACACAATCTTACACAAGAGCTTACATATGATGTGTTAGCTCACACATTCTTAAACAAGAACTTACATATGATGAGTTAGCTCACACATTTTTACACAAGAACTTACATGAGATGTGTTAGCTCACACATTGTTACATCAGAACTTACATGCGATGTGTTAGCTCACACATTCTTAAATCAGAACTTACGTGTGATGTGTTAGCTCAAACATTCTTACATCAGAACTTACATGAGATGTGTTAGCTCACACATTCTTACATCGGAACTTACATGTGATGTGTTAGCTCACACATTCTTACATCAGAACTTACATATGATGTGTTAGCTCCCACATTATTACATCAGAACTTACATGTGATGTGTTAGCTCAGACATTCTTACACAAGATCTTACAAATGATGTGTTAGCTCATACATTCTTACACAAGAACTTAGAAATGATGTGTTAGCTCACACATTCTTACACAAGAACTTACATATGATGTGTTAGCTCACACATTCTTACACAAGAACTTACATATGATGTGTTAGCTCACACATTCTTGCACAAGAACTTACATATGATGTGTTAGCTCACACATTCTTACACTTACTTACTTACTTAGTAGTTCCCCTTGTACCGTGATGTGTAGAGGTTTGGAAGAGAGAGCGCCAGACCATTCTATCAGCTGTCTTCTTCCTGGCCTGGTTCCATTCTAGTCCTCGGTCCTTCAAAGATTGTCTAATGTTGTCCTCCCAGCGAACTCTGGGTCGTCCTGGAGGTCTGGATCCCTGGCTCTTTGTTTCCCATGCTTGTCGTGGTAGCCGATCTTCTCCCATTCTGCAGACATGGCCAAACCATCTTAGTTGGGACTGTTCTATTTGGGTCTGCAGCGGATGGGATTTCAGGCCTTGACGGATCGTCTGGTTGCGGACCATGTCTCTTCTTGTTACTTCAACCACTTTCCTCAGATACCTCATTTCTGAGGTTTGGATCTGGCTTTTGTGGGTTGTAGTCATTGCCCACGACTCGCATCCATATGTCAAACTGGGACATAGGTGGAGCGGTATACAGCCATCTTCGTTTTCTTACCAACCTCTTTCTTGCTGAGGAATCCACGATTTATGGCCTGAAAAAGTCTCCCAGCCGCTGCTTTTCGAGTGGCCAACTCTTCTTTGATGCCTCCCTTTCGGTCTATAATAGCTCCGAGATATTTAAAGTGGTCGACCTGCTCCAGGACCTGTTCTCCCAACTTAATCTGATGTTTTCTTTCTTCTCGTGATATCACCATGGATTTTGTTTTAGAGCTGCTTATGACCATCCCTCTCTTCTCCAGCTCTTCCTTCCAGACTTGCAGGTTGGATTGGAGATGTGCCTCTGATTTAGCAATCAGGGCAACATCATCAGCAAATGCCAGCTCCGAAATATAGACCTGTCTCATCTTCCAGTACCCCACTGAATACTTTCTTGTTCTCTCCTTACATGCCTTGATGACATCGTCCATGAGGAGTATGAAAAGATAAGGTGACAGGATATCACCTTGTCTTACACCAGTGGTGGTCCTGAACTCTTCTGACTTATGGTTTGCTGTCCTCACATAATTTCTGCAAGACTTGTAGAAGCTCTGTATAGCATGAATCAGAGGTGCTGGAATATTCTTCCTTGCCAAACAGTCCCAAAGTTTGCTCCAGGGGACCCTGTCAAACGCCTTTTCCAGATCTATGAAACAAAGATGGATCTCACTCTTATACTCAAGGGCCTTTTCACTCAGCTGTCTGAGTGTGAAGATTAGGTCTTGAGTACTTCGGTTTGCTCGGAATCCGCACTGGACCTCATCCAATTGTGGCTCAGCTAGGCGTCGGAGTCTCTGCTCTAGGATTCTAGAGTAGATTTTACCAGGGACACTGAGAAGGGATATGCCTCTATGGTTTCCACATTGTCGATTGTCACCCTTTTTGAAAATTGGTGTTATGATGGCAATCTCCCAATCCTTTGGTATGGTCTTGTTGCACCATGCTGCCTGTAGGACCTTTAAGAGTAATAGGTCGCCTGATGCTCCCATGTACTTAACCATTTCTGGTGTTATACCATCATGCCCTGCTGCTTTGCCCATCTTGATTTTCTCTAGTGCTGCCCTCAGTTCTTCCATCTTTATGTCATCTTCACCATCATTGGTTTTCTCTTCTGTGCTAGTGGTTATCATTTCTGATGCTTCACCATGCTCACCATCCAGGAGTTCTGAGAAATATTCTTTCCATCTTTCCATTACTTCCTTCGGGGCAGTAAGCAATTTGCCTTGCTTGTCCTTTATAAATTTGAGAGGGCATTGTTTTTCCTTCCTCATGTTCTTTAGGGTCTTATAGAACAATTTCTGGTTTTCTTGTGCATCTTTTTCTAGCTTTTCTCCAAATTCTTCCCAGGACTTCTGTTTTGCTGCTAGCACTTTGTTCTTTGCTTCTGTTCTGAGTGTCACATATTCTCTATATTTTTCCATTTGTCCTGTTGTGTTTTTAGCTCCTAAGTATTGTTTCCATGCCATTTTCTTCTCTCTTATTTTCTCTTTGACTTCCTCTGTCCACCAAGGTGTCCTCTTTCTCTGGTTCCCAAGTCGGACTTCACCGCATGCTTCTGCAGCAGCTGTCTTTATGATATCCTTGAATTTATTCCAGAGGGTTTCCAAGTCATCAGGTCGTTCTTCTGTGTTGCTCACTGCTGTAGCAATAAGCCCCTGATATCTGGTCTTAATTTCTGGCTCTCTCAGCTTGTAGGTCCTAATGCTCATTTCTCCTGCTCGTTTACTTGGTTTCTTGCGTGATGTTGGGCAGTTCCTAGGCTGAGCAACTCTTTCAGTTGTTCGTTTGATTGTTAGCAGGTAGTGATCACTTCCAATCTCTGGCCCCCTCCAGACTCTTGCATCTCGGACATATCTGAATGAGCTTCTCCGAACAATGGCATAGTCGATCACTGACTTCTCATTCTTGGTTGGTTCACATCTAGTGTATGCATGTATGCGCTTATGGGGGAACTTTGTGTTTGTAATGATCAGATTCTGCTCACTGCAGAATCTAAGGAGTCGCTTTCCATTGTCATTGAGAGTATCTTCTCCATATCTTCCGATAACTCCACCCCATCTAGCATGGTCATTTCCAACTCTGGCATTAAAATCTCCGAGCATGATAACTTCATCTAGGCAGTCATCCACTGTCCTTTGAAGCAGCTCGAAGAATTCCTCCTTGACCTCTGCTCTCTCATCCTCATTTGGCCCATACACTATGACCAGGTTGACTATGGTTTCTCCTTCTTTTAGTTTTACAACCATAATGCGCTCCGAGACAAAGTTCCATCCCTTGATACTATCTTTTTGATTTTGGGCCACAATGCAACCCACGCCCCCTTTAGCTCTTTCAGATATGGGTACACCACTGTAGAGCAACGTGTTGCCATCGAGATCCATGACTCCTTGTCCTTTTTTCTTCGTTTCCGTTATAGCCAGGATTTCTAGTTTTGCTTTCCTCATCTCTTCCACCAGCTCCTCTTCCTTCCCATTTATACTTCTTGTGTTCCAAGTTCCATAAGTCGTAGTCCGTTCCAGTTCGTCGCCTTTAGAATCAGTCCGGTTTTCTCTCTTGTATTTCTCGTAATCATAGTTTAAGACAAACAGGTGATTGGCCTGTTGTGCCTTTGCATGGTGGAGGGGCTGCCTCCTTACGGCCTCCATGCAGGCCGCCCTCCTCCTTTTACATCCGGGCTTGGGACCGGCATGGGCGGAGTGTAAAGTTTCTTTTCTTCTTTCCACTCTGTAAAGTGTCAGTCGGTGTGCTCTGTAAGGAAGAGTGGTGTGTTGTTGAGATCAGGCATGCTCCAGTCTACCCAGCTGTAAATGGGTAACTCACCCTAGTCCTGAGTTAGGAAAGGCAAAGGCTCCAGGGGAAGCAGGCCCTAAACTTGGTCACTCCAACCGACGCAGGATGGTGTATGTATGAAGTAGAAGTGTAGAGTGTGATTACCGCGAATGGTGTACTGTTCGTGTGCTGACCAATATAACCACTCATACACTTGTGTCTACAAGGCACCAATGCAGACTGCTGGAATCTTTGTTTACTCAATTTATTCAGACGTACACACTGGGACATACGAGTACATCATGGTATGTTGACATATCAATTTGTAGGTATACATAGCAGATCTGAAGTCATGACACATTCAGAAATAATGGGCAGTACATCAAAAGTTCAATTGTCATGATACATTATGGCCGCATCCCCCTATCTGACTAAACGCGTCAGTGAAGGCAGATCGGTAAATAACTAAAGTTACTTGACGTCCATAGTTTGTAGCATATATTATGAAACCACGAAGAGGGGGTTTCTAGCAAGATTGAGATCTCCCTGTCACTGTCCGATAATAGGATAAATAATCTGTTCTCTTGGCAGTGATCAAAACATATGATGACCGAAATCTAACATGGCTGCCTCCCTGAGTTGTCGTTCACTCATTCATAGGAAGGAGAATATAAGCCAGAGTTAATTTATAATGGGTATATAAATGATTTCATAAATGTTCCCATACAGCTCTACGGTGATCAGGTTAATTCACGTAGCCATAACCGCTGCAGGAAAGTCTGTCATCTTCGTCGATACAAAACACGACCCTAGCGATACGAAGCACAATGTTCCATCTAGGTCGAATCGACATGAGATCATCAATATAGGGTCTGGCAATACATGGAGTCCGAATTATACATTGTACCGTACCTTAGGAGAGTCTCTAACATAAACTATAGTAGAGATACCATCTCCTTTAGAAGAAAACCACTTCATGAATCATATTTCCTTAAGAATCTACCAGCCCTTTGAAAAGTGCGTACCCGCCATTATCACGGTACATCGGAACTCATCACGACTTGTCAAGACAACTCATACTTCCGCTAGACCGGAATAACAAGAATCTAGTCCCTCCTACCCATCCAAAATATACAATATAGGACTGATTCTACTTGTACTAATAATATGTAATACATATGAATTCAGGCCATAAACACAATAAGCAAATTAATATATTTTCTGGCCCTAAAAAATAAGTACAAACGTAAGCGCAATATCCTTGCGCCGGATCAATATCCAGAACGATTACTCCTATAATCAAAAGTGTGAATCAAACATGGATTCTCTCGCTTTTACCATAGACAGCATTTTCATACACAAATGAATGAATGTCTATATTTTTCCCATATTAAATAGCCATATCGATTTTTGTAATATGTGCGTCAAAATATGCACGCAACAGATTACCACACCCCTCGGGAAAAAAATGGTACATTTTTTTTTTGAAATACATCTAGGAGCAACATACAATAGGCTCACAACGCACCAATACAATGCGCAGATGATAAGCATAAGTTTTATGACCTTAGAGAAAGTACTTCTCTAAGTATAAATATTTCCAGAGAGGTGTCACCAACGCATACTACAATATTAGCAATGACACAATTTCCACATTAGTTTATACATAAATTTCATCTAAGATATCTTAACATCATGATCATCAAAGACGAAAAACATTGAAAGATCAGCGGTGAATAAATATCAATGAACCGCTAAGTAGTGTTACAATCAATATATGATATATTACATATGTGTACACATTTCAACATAGAAACCACTGTATCAAAGTTGTATAACAGTTATGAATCATGTGGGCATCTAGATGTCACGTAGGGTTTATATTCATTTAATTTCCTACAACTTCTTCCTATTCTTTCACCCGAAAATTCTCTTTTTATTATCTCTGTATTTCATTTTTTCCTGTATTTTTTTCATCCATTCGTTTTGCGAATATTATTTTCATATAATTCGCAAACTTTACCTGTTTTCCCTTCTCATAAAACTGAGAATCGCGCTAGGACGATATTACGTAGATGTCAGGGCTGCAGGGCGTCAGAAGGCGTGATAAGTCGGTTCGCTGAACACAGGACGTAGCAAATCGTCTACATTCTCAACGAGCGCGCGAGCTTCTTCTCGGCATAGTCCCGGTGAGGTGTGATACTTTACATCTGCACCGGTCAGTATCCAGACATTTGTCTCGAAAATCCCAAACTGACACGGCGCCCACTTGGGCCATGGTCAGCTGTAGTGTGAAAACTGCCCTGAAATGGAGTCAGGCTGTCTGGGATTTGAAACTGACACGCGTACATCGTGGTCAGTAGGTGACAGTTACGACACGCGTTAAGCGGACGTAAATGTTGGGAGTAGGGGAGATAATTTCGCGTGGCGAAATAGTTTGGGCCCTTTGTCTGATTTTAAGATATTGGGCAAGTTTGAAACTTTAATTTCATTCTCGCTCATAGACTCCACAGTAGATAGGTCGCTCGAAAACAGAATAGCTGTTAGCGAAGATCTCAGTTTGTTTCGGCAATTTGTCGAACTTCTAGACTTCCAGAAATATTTTCAGCAATTTTATTCTTAAGTTGTGCGACTACCTGTAATTCTGTGGTTGAGGTAATTAATATGATAGATATATAGATTTTGTGAGTGTTAAAGTGTTAAATCGCTTAATTCATTTTAATCTATTTCTTTAGCGCAGAAGAGAAATAAAGTGGTAGGCTATTATATTTTCTAGGGAAGCATTCAGTGGAAAGCAGAATAAAATTAAAATTTCTAGCTTATAACGGCAATTGTAGCTATTTATAATTTAATTTAACTGCTAATACTCAGTCGAGTGTATTTTTCTAAACTAACGTATAAACTCTAGAATCCAGCCTCATGAATGGTGACGGAATACGCACGTGTTCTTAATTTATGAGGATTGCTGATTTTTAAATATAACTTACGTCACGGGAAGTTTAAATGATAAGCAAAGCTCTCTGCTTGCAAGTTTAAATGTAAGTTTTAACCAGTACAGATTCTGTTTATTATATTATATGTGTTATTTTTCCTCCACACAGTGAAAGTTTTGGGGTGACCCTAACTTTACCAGCACCTAGTAGTAGTTTCCATACTTGTGAAGAAATAGACAGTCCTTATTTTGAACCACGTGGGTTTTCTCAAGTAACACTGATCTGACGGTGCAAGTTAGACAGAAATACTAATATCCCTATAACGGGTTTTCAAAGACTGTAATGATAAATACTGGACCTTGGAGCCAGCACTTAATTTCTTCTAGAAACTCTATATAATTTGCTGCCTGGCGGCGTGAATATTAACAATCATTTCCCGACTAGATTATATCTTGTGGACAAATCTGTGGTGTGACTAAAGTGAATCCTATACTGAGGGAAGGCACCGACCTGACATTCATCATTTTTTAGAAACCTACGCTATTGACACTGTGCTCTGCTAACTCCCGCGCCTGGAATAATTGTTAGGTGACTTAATCAGACATTTGAACAAATTTGCACACCCAAGTAGTCGTTCCCGGAGACTCCGAGTTAAATACGTCTTTTGGAACTGGGGACTTCTTGGCAGAAGACTGCATTTTTTTGAGTCTGTGTGAAGATCTAAAATCAACGTGTTCCAAGAGGCAGCGAGCAAAGTCGTGAGTACCTGAATGAAAGCCATGGCGGAATGAATGAGTGTACGCTGGTTTGAGTGATATTTTCCACTATTATATCTTTGACACCCTGTTGCTGTCCTAATTTTTTTTTCCAATCTGCATAATTTGTTGCTAAGGCTAGAGTTCTTGTGTTTTTGTCTTAGGTTAAATCAGATTTTTTTCAAACTCTGTGCATATAATTACGAGATAAAACAAAGAAAAACTCTTAGACTCAAACCCTATGTATCTGTGACTCGGGCGCCATCATCTGTTCTCTTAACGGGGCCGGGCTAAACCTAGAGTTAACACTATAACGGGGCTATCATCCTTGCAACATTTCCTTGAATTTTTATGACTATGTGTATATGTATTTTCCTTGATGTACTTTCTTTGATGTTGTGAGCCGATTTTTCCTGATAATAAAATCGCTCTTGAACTTAATAATCGTGTTTGGTCAGCTCGTTCTAGATAATATATATATCATTGTTATAGTTTTCCCACGTCTGTGTGTTTACCTGTCGTCACGTGTATGTGCGTGCCTGTGAGTGATAGAAATATACGTAATATGTATATTGGTGTAGTCTGTCTGACGCTGTAACAACTGTTGTAGAAGATAGGTGAGAGAGAGAAGAATTCTTTTCGCTTTCAGAGACAGCCACTATATCAAATCTATCATCTCACGTGTGTGGAAATTCTATTACCTTTCACTAACTCTCACTGAGTCTATCACCTATTCAAACCTATTCAGAAGGGACCAAACCTAGTCTTAATTCTCCTATCGGAAATCTACGACAAATGAGGGCTCGTTTCCGGTCTTTGAACTTAGAATAGGAAGACGAGTACGACAAACGTGGACTCGTCTATCTGGATTTTGAACTTAAGATTCTGTATTCTGATATAGAGTAAGAGTGTGATGTCTTGTGAGTTGTTATATCTTTAAATAATTACCCCCTAGACTAGCGATCTGTTTACGGGCGTGCTGACCACACAAACTAATAAGTTTTTTTTTCCACAGCATCTTTGAATAATATACATTTTGGTTACAGGTTGATTTTGTCGGGATATATGTTAACTGCTGATTGTAATACTAAATGCTGGTAAAGTGGTGAGTGTATAACATTCACTGGGTACTGAGGCAGAACGGCGTTTGAACTAAGTTAAGGAGTGTGTTTCGGACTTTTTGTCCAGATTAATTCCCTCCCTTACCCGATCTGACTTCAGGGGCGAACTTATAGTGGATTTTTAAAATTAAGGGATTATTTTTCTCTTTAATTTTTGCAATATTCTTTTGCTTTTCCACTGTAGCAACTTATTTTTCAGTTGTAATCTTAACTACCATTTATTTGGCGTAGTCGTGTTTTGCATTGAGTGCTTTATTGCCGATAATAGCAGCGATAGTTAGATTTTATTTTGGAGGAGGTATCCCAGGGTTAAATATATCATCTTTTGATTTTTGGTAATTTTTTTTCTCGTAAGTGGTAGGAACCAGGTTATTCTTTTTCCTATTTTCTTTCTCCACTAGTCTCAGTCACTGACATAATATGGCCGAGAGGGCAAAGCTTAGACAACTTCTCAGGGACGAAGCGAGAGAGGAGGGACTGGAAGGAGAGGAAGCGAAAGCTTTTGTCAGAGACGAACTGGAGAGATATGATGCGGAGAGGAAAGCAGCGGAAGCTAAAGAAGAAGCAGCCGAAGCTTTACAGCAGAAGAAAATGGACGAGGAAATGGAAATTCGCAGGATGCAGCATGAGGAAAGAGAGAAGGAAAGACAGCAGGAGGAAAGAGAGAAGGAGAGACAGCACGAGAAGGAGAGGGAACAGAGACAGCACGAGTTGGCTCTTAAAACTCTGGAATTCCAAAGGCGTGGGGCTGCCTCTACCTCCAGCAATGGAGAGTCTTCTCCTCATTCTTCCTTAACTGACCCTGCTAACACTCAATCTCTTCAACTAAATGCTATGTCTTTCACTCTTGAATCTTTTCCTTGTCCAAATGAGAAGATTGACACATGGTTAGAAAAATTTGAGAAAATTGCAACTCTGTACGGGTTAGAGAGGTCGCGTTGGAATATGAAACTTTCCCAGGCCCTAAAAGGTTCTGCTTATGATGTTTATTCTAAGCTGGAAAGTAGCCAACAAGACGACTACGATGTGTTGAAGAAAGCGTTACTGGAGCGCTTTGAAATGAACGCTCGCAAGTTTTTGCAACTGTTTCGCAACAGCCGGAAAGAGAATTCTGAAACTTTTCACCAGTTCTCATCTCGTCTTAAGGGATATCTAACAAAGTGCCTTGAGCTTTCGCAGCTCCCCTCTACCTATGAAGGTCTTGAGGAACTTGTTCTAACTGAACAAATAAAGAACACTTTGTCTGCTGATACCCGGAGATTTCTCGCTGAGCAGGGGGCAGAAAAACTTGAAGACATTTTGGAAAAGTCTGAGCGTTATCACAATGCGCTGGCTGAACTACCGGCCACAAAGCGGAAACCGACAGAGGAGCATTTTCGAAAACATAACCTAGAGCAATCTTCTCAGGCTTCTAACCAAAATAACCACAGAGAAACTGGACCTCAAAACCCCCCTCCTGAAAAATCCAAGTTCTACAAGAACAAGTACCCCAACCACCCCAAACAGTCTGATCAACCCGACCGCCCTACATGGCAGCGTAGCCAGAAAGGACAAGGTGGCAAAGGGAGAACCCCTGAGCACGGGACATATGATCAGACCGAGCACACCGAGCCGAAACGCATCGGATGCTTATTGACAGTCTCGCAAGGCGGAATTATTGACAGTGATTCCCAACCTGTTGGGGATAGACCCTCAACGCGAGGTATTGTTATTTTGAACGGTTCTCAAACTTCTTGCTTATTTGACACGGGGCTTTCTTACGATTGCATTGTTGCCAGAAACCTGGTTAAACCCGGTCAAGAGACAGGAGAGACCGTCCAACTTTGTGGAGTTCGTAAGAGTGATGCACCTACAGCGCTTCCCATCGCATTGGTGGAGATATACTCTGACTTTGTCAGAGGTGTGATCAAAGCGGCTGTTATGGATGATCCCATCTACCCAGTCATACTTGGCGGGAGATACGTGTGTATTGGGAAACCGGAAGAGCCGATTGTGGCAGCAGTAACTACAAGAGGGCAAACCAAGAAGGAACGGGAGCCTGCGCCTAATTTGTTACCTATGGAACTTAAAGAAGCGCAATACAAGGACCCTACTTTGGCACCCTGCTTTAGGAAACTGCCCATGGCTAAGGAACCCAAACAGCACGGGGACATTTTTTCTGAGGATGGCGTACTTTATCGGAGAACGGGCAAGCCTGACCAAGGTTACAACCAGCTCCTAGTACCGAAACAGTACAGAAGCCAAATCCTAGAAATGGGGCACTCTCTTCCCTTTAGCGGACATATGGGACAGAACGCCACAAACCAACGTATAACCACTCATTATTGGTGGCCAGGAGTAAATACTGATATTATCAGATATGTCAAATCCTGTGCCCAGTGCCAACGTGTACCACCCAAGCAACGGACACCCCCAGTCCACATGGGTGAAATGCCAATAATGGGAACACCATTCGAACGGGTTGTGATCGACATTTTAGGGCCTTTCGAAAGGACTAAAAGAAGGAACAGGTTCATCCTGACCTTAGTCGATACATGCACTTTATGGGCAGAAGCTATCCCGCTAACATGCGCAGATGCCAAGCATGTCGCAGAAGCCCTCGTGCAGATTTTCACTCGGTTGGGATTCCCTCAGCAAGTGTTGACGGATAATGGATCTCCATACCGAAACCTGTTGATGGATGAGATCGTTAAGATCTTGAGGACCCAGCACATCCACACTAAGCCATATACTCCGGCCGGAAATGGGCTCGTGGAACGTGCTAATGGAAACCTCACCATGATGCTAAGTAAGCTGGCACAAGTGAAACCTGAAGATTGGGATCTCTGTATTCCTGCAGCATTATTTGGCTACAGAGAATCTCCTCATACTTCCACAGGATTTCCGCCAGCTACACTCTTATTCGGCAGACCCATTAAGGGCCCGCTTGAAGCCTTACTTCAGTCTCTGACAGACGAGAAGGCGATGAGACATTTGTCTCAGCAAGTAAATATGTGTCAGTTTGGTAGGAAAGGTTGAAACTAGGGTGGGACCTAGCAACGACTAACTTTAAGCGAGCACGCACAAAGCACGCTAACCGATACAGGAAAGTCGCGGAAGAGAGAGAACTGGAAGCAGGAGAGAAAGTTTTGGTGTTACTCCCTACCGAGAACAACCAACTGAAGATCGGATGGCAAGGGCCGTTTACCGTCCTGAAAAAGATTTCTAAGGCTAACTACCAGATCTCTATTGAAGGAAAGGAGAAGGTTTTCCATTTAAATCTCTTAAAGAGATACTTGGAAAAACCAGTGCCAACCTCCGACCATCTCCTGACGATCGCCAAAA
Source organism: Oreohelix idahoensis (assembly GCA_024509875.1). NCBI lineage: Eukaryota > Metazoa > Mollusca > Gastropoda > Stylommatophora > Oreohelicidae > Oreohelix > Oreohelix idahoensis. The sequence goes on from JAMPIV010010005.1 coordinate 1,115,683, forward strand.
CTGACGAAGATGACGATAGTGGCAGGGATATTCCACCGCTATCACAGGAAATCTTTCAAAAATGTCAGAAGCGGCGACGCTCTTTCAAGCGCGCATATGAGACATTCCAGGGGAAGGAAACTTTGAGGAGTGGACTTGAGTAGGAATTGGACAGAGATGGAGGGGGAAGATGAGAGGGAAGAAGACAGACACCCCGAAGCTACGGTTATAGGAAATTAAACTCCATAAAGTAGACATGGAGTGCTTCCATATCTTAAAGGGGGGAGGCTCTGTCACGTAGGGTTTATATTCATTTAATTTCCTACATCTTCTTCCTATTCTTTCACCCAAAATTCTCTTTTTATTATCTCTGTATTTCATTTTTTCCTGTATATTTTTCATCCATTCGTTTTGCGAATATTATTTTCATATAATTCGCAAACTTTACCTGTTTTCCTTTCTCATAAAACTGAGAATCGCGCTAGGACGATATTACGTAGATGTCAGGGCTGCAGGGCGTCAGAAGGCGTGATAAGTCGGTTCGCTGAACACAGGACGTAGCAAATCGTCTACATTCTCACCGAGCGCGCGAGCTTCTTCTCGGCATAGTCCCGGTGAGGTGTGATACTTTACATCTGCACCGGTCAGTATCCAGACATTTGTCTGGAAAATCCCAAACTGACACGGCGCTCACTTGGGCCATGGTCAGCTGTAGTGTGAAAACTGCCCTGCAATGGAGTCAGGCTGTCTGGGATTTGAAACTGACACGCGTACATCGTGGTCAGTAGGTGACAGTTACGACACGCGTTAAGCGGACGTAAATGTTGGGAGTAGGGGAGATAATTTCGCTTGGCGAAATAAGTTTGGGCCCTTTGTCTGATTTTAAGATATTGGCCAAGTTTGAAACTTTAATTTCATTCTCGCTCATAGACTCCACAGTAGATAGGTCGCTCGAAAACAGAATAGCTGTTAGCGAAGATCTCAGTTTGTTTCGGCAATTTGTCGAACTTCTAGACTTCCAGAAATATTTTCAGCATTTTATTCTTAAGTTGTGCGACTACCTGTAATTCTGTGGTTGAGGTAATTAATATGATAGATATATAGATTTTGTGAGTGTTAAAGTGTTAAATCGCTTAATTCATTTTAATCTATTTCTTTAGCGCAGAAGAGAAATAAAGTGGTAGGCTATTATATTTTCTAGGGAAGCATTCAGTGGAAAGCAGACTAAGAATTAAAATTTCTAGCTTATAACGGCAATTGTAGCTATTTATAAGTTTAATTTAACTGCTAATACTCAGTCGAGTGTATTTTTCTAAACTAACGTATAAACTCTAGAATCCAGCCTCATGAATGGTGACGGAATACGCACGTGTTCTTAATTTATGAGGATTGCTGATTTTTAAATATAACTTACGTCACGGGAAGTTTAAATGATAAGCAAAGCTCTCTGCTTGCAAGTTTAAATGTAAGTTTTAACCAGTACAGATTCTGTTTATTATATTATATGTGTTATTTTTCCTCCACACAGTGAAAGTTTTGGGGTGACCCTAACTTTACCAGCACCTAGTAGTAGTTTCCATACTTGTGAAGAAATAGACAGTCCTTATTTTGAACCACGTGGGTTTTCTCAAGTAACACTGATCTGACGGTGCAAGTTAGACAGAAATACTAATATCCCTATAACGGGTTTTCAAAGACTGTAATGATAAATACTGGACCTTGGAGCCAGCACTTAATTTCTTCTAGAAACTCTATATAATTTGCTGCCTGGTGGCGTGAATATTAACAATCATTTCCCGACTAGATTATATCTTGTGGACAAATCTGTGGTGTGACTAAAGTGAATCCTATACTGAGGGAAGGCACCGACCTGACATTCATCATTTTTTAGAAACCTACGCTATTGACACTGTGCTCTGCTAACTCCCGCGCCTGGAATAATTGTTAGGTGACTTAATCAGACATTTGAACAAATTTGCACACCCAAGTAGTCGTTCCCGGAGACTCCGAGTTAAATACGTCTTTTGGAACTGGGGACTTCTTGGCAGAAGACTGCATTTTTTTGAGTCTGTGTGAAAATCTAAAATCAGTGTGTTCCAAGAGGCAGCGAGCAAAGTCGTGAGTACCTGAATGAGAAGCCATGGCGGAATGAATGAGTGTACGCTGGTTTGAGTGATATTTTCACTATTATATCTTTGACACCCTGTTGCTGTCCTAATTTTTTTTTCCAATCTGCATAATTTGTTGCTAAGGCTAGAGTTCTTGTGTTTTTGTCTTAGGTTAAATCAGATTTTTTTCAAACTCTGTGCATATAATTACGAGATAAAACAAAGAAAAACTCTTAGACTCAAACCCTATGTATCTGTGACTCGGGCGCCATCATCTGTTCTCTTAACGGGGCCGGGCTAAACCTAGAGTTAACACTATAACGGGGCTATCATCCTTGCAACATTTCCTTGAAGTTTTGTGACTATGTGTATATGTATTTTCCTTGATGTACTTTCTTTGATGTTGTGAGCCGATTTTTCCTGATAATAAAATCGCTCTTGAACTTAATAATCGTGTTTGGTCAGCTCGTTCTAGATAATATATATATCATTGTTATAGTTTTCCCACGTCTGTGTGTTTACCTGTCGTCACGTGTATGTGCGTGCCTGTGAGTGATAGAAATATACGTAATATGTATATTGGTGTAGTCTGTCTGACGCTGTAACAACTGTTGTAGAAGATAGGTGAGAGAGAGAAGAATTCTTTTCGCTTTCAGAGACAGCCACTATATCAAATCTATCATCTCACGTGTGTGGAAATTCTATTACCTTTCACTAACTCTCACTGAGTCTATCACCTATTCAAACCTATTCAGAAGGGACCAAACCTAGTCTTAATTCTCCTATCGGAAATCTACGACACTAGACAAAATATCTGCCATCACATTTTCTGACCCACGGATAGCTCGCACCGAAAAATGAAATGGCTGTAGAGCAATCGCGTATCGCGTTGATCTCGCGCTCTTCAGATTTTTACTCTGAATAGCCGTAAGAGCTTTCTGGTCAGTTTCCACAATGAAATGCGCGCCCAGAAGAAATCTTTGCAGTTTAAGGATTGACCAAACCATAGCCAATAATTCACGGTCTAGGACCGAGTAATTCTTCTCTGCGGCATTTAATTTCCGAGAAATATACATCACAGGATGCAGAGTTCCAGAGTACTCTTGCATTAGTGCAGCTCCAATCCCGGTGGATGAAGCGTCACTACTGTAGTGGGTTTGATGGTATTGTATGATGGTGATATTACTAAATGTAATGTATGAGGCCAGCTGTGAAGGCTCCTGAGATAAAATGTAGTTGTGAATTGTCAGAAGGCCTTTCTTGCTACCACTACGACCTCACACTTAATTTTTTTTCTTAATGAATGTAGCTATGTAAAATGTCTAGGGTAATGATATGTAATGTGGTGTGATAGTTATGGATACACCCACAGATATTTAAGCAGACTAATAATATTTAACAAATGTTAAAATACACTGAACTAACTCACGTGTGTAAAATTTTTGATAGAAATGTTTACATTTATTTGTTCTGGATCAAGTTTTATGTTGACCAGAACTTTTTTTAAAAAAAAAAAAGATTTAAAAACTATGAAAGAAATGCATGGAATGTTACATAATAAATGCAAGAGTGCACATATATAAGTACTAGACTAGTTAGTTTTATTAAAATGTTCTAGTAGTCATCTACTTGGGAGGATAGTTAATGCTTGTGCTGTTGGGGTGGCCTCATCACACCTGTCTATATTGACTACACAGTGTCCAGTAAATTACAGGAATTTTATGGGGTATTAGTAACTAAAAGGCGTTGGTGAACTTCCAGCAGACCAGAGGCTCACTCAACTTGCATATGTAGCTCTGGTGCTGAAATCTGGTGGTCCCACCTCTCCGTGCTGGCGGGCAATAATAGTGGTCTCTGTCACAACGTACTGCACAGATACACTCGAGTAAAATCACCACCTGAATGGACACCGCCTTGTTGACAACTGAAACTCACAGCTCAGATTATGAATAAAGAACACAGAAATGCTAGCAAAACTCAGCTGAGCTGCTGGCTATAGTATGGCGTCCCTGAACTTATTTCACTTTCTTTCATTTGGAAATCACCACACTTTAAAATACTGTGTCTATCATCGAACAACTATTGAGGAATGGCCCCACTTGCGCGTCTGAGCGCCGATAAAATGATTGTCTGTGGCCAATCACTGCCTAGGTTTATTTCAAATTCAAATTTCCTACCCTAAAGTCATTTCAGTCATGCTTCAGTCAAGTATGGATGTTTATCTGTTAGTCTGTCCGTCTCTACTTGTTTTTTTCAAAAACGTACTTGATTTTTGAACCAACCTTTCTCTCCCCTCCAAAATTTTGTCGTTAAAAGTTATATTTAGACACAGCTCCCACCAATGTCCCTTCGCTTCCCTACTAAGTAGATTTGAACACCTGCGTCTCAAGGTCGGGTTTTTTTGTGCAAATAGCGACACTTTTTATTCAATACAGTCTGTCGCTGATGTGAACAACACTGTCTTTTGTCATTATCTTCAATATTATCTATCCGTCTGTAAAATTAAGAACATATTAGTTCACTGCTCAGAATGGGCCATCCGGCCAGCTAATTTTTATATTCCTAACATTAATATTACGAAAAAGTTACTTTTTAATTTTTGTAATATTCCAAACATCTGCGTTCTGCCGCTGAATTCAAATCAAAGGCTTGGTATCGCAAAAGCGACCAATAAATGACTGTGGCGTAACATATCCAAGGTCCCTTCTGTCGAGTTCCTTACTTTATGTCAACTTGGGAAACGTGACTTTTCTCCGTTTCCCCCCCAATTGCGTCTCCTTAGCCTTTCTAGTCTCACGCAATCTTTCCAGTCATATTTTTTCCTTTTTATCCGCCGTTCCCCTCCTGTCTAGCAAGTCAATTTTTATGGAGGGTGATGACCCGCGGTCTGGGCGATCATGTACTATCAGCAGCCTACGCATTATGTTTTTATCCTTACATGTTATCTTTGGAGGTATTTTACCGTTGTATCTCTGTCAATTTCACTACACATCTCCCCACTTGAAAACATGCCTATGGCAAGTTCCAAAACCACCGATACACATAGGTAAAATTACTCCTCACGTCTGCCACTACTCTAATTTTGATCACAGGAGTGCCGACTGAGGAAATCTGCACCGACATTCAATTTACGGCTTGCATAAGCGACTGGTTTCAGTTCCCCATCAGGTGAAGATGATCTTTGCAACAAAGCCCCTCCTAGTCCTACATTACTTGCATCGGTTCTTAAGACAAAGTCCTGTGTCAAATCAGGCAGTTTGAGAATAGGCTTGCTAGTGAGTTTTTCCTTTAACTCTTGGAACGCTAGTTCACATTGTGCAGTCCAAATAATTTTATCTGGAAGTCCCTTGCGAGTCAGATCAGTCAGAGGAGCACAAATAGCGTTAAAATTCTTGATGTATTTCTGATAAAATCCGCATAACGACACAAATGATCGCACGTCCTTTTTTGTTTGCGGCCTAGGTGCTCTCTGCAGTTTTTCCAAGTTCTTAGGATCAGGGGTCATATTACCCTGATATACAGTGTGTCCCAAGAATTCCAACTCTTTGCATCCAATACAACATTTTGTTGGCCTAGCAGTTAAGTTCGCCTCCCGAAGTCTATCAAACAACATCTCCAGAGCTTCAATGTGTTCTTCAAATGTCTCTGTGGCGACGAGAATATCATCCATGAAATTCGTGATACATGGGTTATTCAGGGGATCCAACAATTTGCGCATCATCCTTGAAAACACACTCGGAGCATTTTTCAGTCCGAATGGTAGCATATTGAATTCATAATGTCCATCCGAAGTGCTAAAAGCCAAATAAGGTCTCACTTCAGGCTTCACTGGGATCTGGTAATAGCCTTTACTAAGATCCACCTTTGAAAAGTATTTTGCCTTGTTCAGTCTGGCAAATAACTGTTTTGTGTCTGGTAATGGATCCACTTGTCCTTCTGTGACAGCATTCAGTTTCCTGTAATCTATGCACAGTCTGTGTTCCCCAGACGGTTTTCTCAACAAAACGACACTAGAACTAAAAGATGATTCACTGTGCGAAATAATCCCCTCCTTCAACAAATACTCTATTTCTTCCTTCAATGCCTTCTCCTTCGCGAACGGAATAGAATAGGCTCTCATACAGATTGGGTTTGAGTCTACCAGTTTCATGTCATACTGTAGCAAATTTGTATGGCCTGGTTTATCTGTTAATACATCTGTATGTTCCTCCAGAACCTGTTGAACTCTCTCCCTCTGGTTTTTAGTCAGGTGCTTACTGACTTTTACCTGTGCTGCGGTTTCACAAGGATGTAATGGGTATTCATGTGAGGTGAGTGGTTCTTTTTGCATCTGGGTTGCAATAGCCAAGGTCAATAAGGGGGTGCTTTCCTGGAGTGGTCTGTCCAGATACTTCTTTAACAGGTTTACATGATAAACTTTCTCCTTCCCCTTTTTGTCAATTTTATAGTTTGTTCTAGACACCTTCTCTAGAACCGTATATGGACCTTGCCAACCAATTTGTAATTTATTCTGGCTTCCGGGTAGTAGAAGCAGCACCTTCTCTCCGACTGCCAGTTCCCTGTCCTTTGCCTTCCTATTAAAATATGCTGCATGTTTCTTCCTGGCTTGCTTCAAATTATCATTTGCCAGTTTCCATCCAGCTTTCAAACGAGTGGTCAGTTCGTTCACGTATTGATACGATGAGGTAACAGTCTCTTCCGCCTTCTCATCTGTCCAGGTCCTTAATAGAGCTTCTAATGGACCTTTTATTGGCCTCCCAAATAGCAGAGTTGCGGGAGCCATCCCGGTTGAACTATGTGGTACCTCCCGGTACGCAAACAATGCGGCGGGCAGGAATTGATCCCACAGATCCGGTTTTTCGTGTGCCAGCTTTCTCAGGATAGAAATGAGAGTCCCGTTGAACCTCTCTACCTGGCCGTTCCCTTGTGGATGGTACGGACTACAATGAAAGTGTCTGGCTTGAAATAGCTTAAAAACTTCTTCCGTTAGTTTCCCCTTGAACTGAGAACCATTATCCGTCAAGATTTGATGCGGGAATCCTAATCGGGTAAATATTGTAAGTAGTGCCTCTGCTACATGTTTTGAATCAATTGATGGCAGGGCTACCGCCTCTCCCCACATAGAACAAGTGTCCACCAGAGTAAGGATGTAACTGTTCCTCCTCTTGGTCCGAGTGAGAGGTCCTACAATATCCACTGCAACCCTCTCAAAAGGTGTTCCCACTATGGGCATTTCCCCTAGAGTTGCAGGAGCAGTCCAGTGCTTTGGAGCTACCCTTTGACATTCTGGGCAGGATTTGACATATCTTTTTATATCCTCCGTTATCCCTGGCCAGAAGTAATGACAAGCTATACGCTGTCCTGTGGCGCTGATCCCCATGTGACCACTGAAGGGAATCGCATGCCCGAGTTCCATCACTTTATCTCTATATGAAGTGGGAAGAACCAGCTGGTTGTGACCATTTGTTCCAGTTCCGGCCTTCCTGTATAAGAGTTTGTTCTTCATGAAATATTCCCCCTTGCTCGGAGGTGTGTGGCATTTGGGCAATTTTTTAAAACAGGGCTTGAGTGTCCTATCCTCAGCCTGCGCCTTCCTCATCTCCTCTGGATGAGCATTTATAGGTTCACCTTCTTCCTCCTTCTTCTGTGACCTGGTCTGCACTGTCGCCATGATCACAGGTTTCTCGGGATTCCCCAAGAAGACGTATCTACACCCCAATATCAGAGGGTAGATTGGTTCATCTATCACTGCTGCTCTGATTTCTCCCTCCACATAGCGAGTTTTCACCGTTATCCTTGCGATGGGAAGTGTCATGAGTGGTATGTCCTTAGTCGCCCCTTGTATTTCCACTGTTTCTGTGGTATACTGACTTGGGTCCACTAGGCTAGACTTCACAACTGAATCATAATCCAAACCTGTATCATAAAGGCACCTTATGGTGACCCCATTACAAATAACATCCTCACAAACTGGGGGGTGATAAGGTTCCTGTTGTCCATTAGGATTAACCTTTAATCTTCGCGTCCCCGACTTCATTGCAGCAATGTTTGAAGGTTTCCTTCTACAAAATTCGGTGTTATGGTTATCCTTCTTGCACCATTTACACCATCTTTTTCCTTGGTTCAACGGTTTTCTTTCATTGAACTTTTGGTCATTGAACTGTGAGTTTCTGTCGCGATAGTCATTTCTTGGCCGCTCAAAGTTTGTCCTACCTTTATTTCCCTGCTCTCTATTATCAAATTTATTAAATTGCTGTGGAGCTTTAAAATTGTCTATGTGCTTCTTTTTAGCACCACTTACCTCTGCCTGAGCTGCCTGATACCTCTCAGCAACATTTAAAATTTCCCCCAACTTCTCTGCACCTTGTTCCATGAGAAATTTTCTCATGTCTGGAGCCATGGACTCTCTCAATTGCTCAATCATGATCATTTCTTTAAGATCTTGGGTCTTCCCCAGAGCCGTCCATTTCTCCAAATAGGTTTCTAGTCTAGCAGAGAATTGGTGGTATGTCTCCCCAGACAACAGTTTGGCATTTCTAAATTTCTTACGATAAAATTCACCATTCTTCTCGTACCTTAATAACAAAGCCTGCTTTAACATGTCATAATTGTCTTGGTCTTCCCTGTTCATTTTGGCAAATACTTCATAAGAAGTACCTCTCAATCCCTGTGATAGCTTTAAACTCCACCTCTCTCTCTCTAACCCATATGTAGTAGCTAATAACTCAAAACGTCCTAGGTACCCCTCTATGTCATCGTCTTTTTCAACAAAATGGTCTAAATGAAACCCCATAGCTGAGTTTGAGGCTCCCAGACTGGGCGTAGCATCTGAGGCAAAAGGGCTGGCACCATTTTCAGGAGCCGGGCCTTGTAATTCCAGCTCCCTTAGTCGTAATTCGTGCTCCCTTTGCAACCTTCTATCTTCTGCCTCCCTTTCGGCAGTCAACCTTTTTTCTTCTGCCTCCCTTTCGGCAGTCAACCTTTTTTCTTCTGCCTCCCTTTGCTGTCGTTTTTCTTCTGCCTCAATCTGCAGCCTCTTAATTTCTCTATCAGCCTCAATTTGTAACCTCTTCTCTTCAGCTACCTTTCTATCTTCCCTTTCAATATATTTATCACATTCAGCCGTTACATATTGAATTAAAATCTGACCATCCATTCCCATCTCCTTTGCGGTCAGCACAGCAGCTGATCGGAATTTTGCTAGCTCCGCCATACTTTTCAGACAATATAATAATATACAAGCTAAATCTCTAACCAGTAAATACACTAAGTACTTCTTATGACTATAGTCTAACTAATTCTAACTAACCAGTTAACTAATTAATTATCACTGGCTGTGAAGATTCACCAACTTTTATCTGCAGGGACACTTTTAATTTTAAAGGGAATTTCACATTTTTTTTCCCCTAATTTTATTTCTCCAACCAGGAGATCCTAATATTACTGTTGGGCTAATTATCCCTGGACAAGACCCCAATGTATGTAGTGGGTTTGATGGTATTGTATGATGGTGATATTACTAAATGTAATGTATGAGGCCAGCTGTGAAGGCTCCTGAGATAAAATGTAGTTGTGAATTGTCAGAAGGCCTTTCTTGCTACCACTACGACCTCACACTTAATTTTTTTTCTTAATGAATGTAGCTATGTAAAATGTCTAGGGTAATGATATGTAATGTGGTGTGATAGTTATGGATACACCCACAGATATTTAAGCAGACTAATAATATTTAACAAATGTTAAAATACACTGAACTAACTCACGTGTGTAAAATTTTTGATAGAAATGTTTACATTTATTTGTTCTGGATCAAGTTTTATGTTGACCAGAACTTTTTTTTTAAAAAAAGATTTAAAATTTATGAAAGAAATGCATGGAATGTTACATAATAAATGCAAGAGTGTACATATATAAGTACTAGACTAGTTAGTTTTATTAAAATGTTCTAGTAGTCATCTACTTGGGAGGATAGTTAATGCTTGTGCTGTTGGGGTGGCCTCATCACACCTGTCTATATTGACTACACAGTGTCCAGTAAATTACAGGAATTTTATGGGGTATTAGTAACTAAAAGGCGTTGGTGAACTTCCAGCAGACCAGAGGCTCACTCAACTTGCATATGTAGCTCTGGTGCTGAAATCTGGTGGTCCCACCTCTCCGTGCTGGCGGGCAATAATAGTGGTCTCTGTCACAACGTACTGCACAGATACACTCGAGTAAAATCACCACCTGAATGGACACCGCCTTGTTGACAACTGAAACTCACAGCTCAGATTATGAATAAAGAACACAGAAATGCTAGCAAAACTCAGCTGAGCTGCTGGCTATAGTATGGCGTCCCTGAACTTATTTCACTTTCTTTCATTTGGAAATCACCACACTTTAAAATACTGTGTCTATCATCGAACAACTATTGAGGAATGGCCCCACTTGCGCGTCTGAGCGCCGATAAAATGATTGTCTGTGGCCAATCACTGCCTAGGTTTATTTCAAATTCAAATTTCCTACCCTAAAGTCATTTCAGTCATGCTTCAGTCAAGTATGGATGTTTATCTGTTAGTCTGTCCGTCTCTACTTGTTTTTTTTCAAAAACGTACTTGATTTTTGAACCAACCTTTCTCTCCCCTCCAAAATTTTGTCGTTAAAAGTTATATTTAGACACAGCTCCCACCAATGTCCCTTCGCTTCCCTACTAAGTAGATTTGAACACCTGCGTCTCAAGGTCGTGTTTTTTTGTGCAAATAGCGACACTTTTTATTCAATACAGTCTGTCGCTGATGTGAACAACACTGTCTTTTGTCATTATCTTCAATATTATCTATCCGTCTGTAAAATTAAGAACATATTAGTTCACTGCTCAGAATGGGCCATCCGGCCAGCTAATTTTTATATTCCTAACATTAATATTACGAAAAAGTTACTTTTTAATTTTTGTAATATTCCAAACATCTGCGTTCTGCCGCTGAATTCAAATCAAAGGCTTGGTATCGCAAAAGCGACCAATAAATGACTGTGGCGTAACATATCCAAGGTCCCTTCTGTCGAGTTCCTTACTTTATGTCAACTTGGGAAACGTGACTTTTCTCCGTTTCCCCCCCAATTGCGTCTCCTTAGCCTTTCTAGTCTCACGCAATCTTTCCAGTCATATTTTTTCCTTTTTATCCGCCGTTCCCCTCCTGTCTAGCAAGTCAATTTTTATGGAGGGTGATGACCCGCGGTCTGGGCGATCATGTACTATCAGCAGCCTACGCATTATGTTTTTATCCTTACATGTTATCTTTGGAGGTATTTTACCGTTGTATCTCTGTCAATTTCACTACAACTACGAAGAATAAATGTCTTATCCTTAGAAGGCAATACTAGGATAGGTGAAGTAGAAAACATAGTTTTAACCTTATCCAAAGAGGATTGACATTCTTGAGTCCAATGGACTACATTAGGAGACCCTTTCTTTAGCACGGAAGAAAGAGGTGACATAATGGAGGACAGATTCGGGATGAATCGTCCATAAAATTGTATTAGACCTAAGAGACTTCGTACTTGCTTTTTAGTCTTAGGAATAGAAATGTTAAGTATCTTACTTGTATTATGGTCTTCTGTTTTTAGGAACCCATGACCAACACGGTGTCCTAAGAAAGATATTTCGCTAAAACCAATACATGCTTTCGATGGTTTCGCTGTCAGGTTATGCTCGCGTAAGATAGACAATAGTTCATTTATACCATTATAGTGATCGTTCCAAGTATCACTGAAAAGACAGATGTCATCAAGATACGCAATGACATCTGAGCGATGAGATAGGATTCGACGCATCATGCGTACAAATGTTGCAAGGGCGTTCATAAGACCGAAAGGCATGAAATTCCATTGGAATAGACCCCTAGGCGTCGAAAAAGCAGTAAACGGTTTGGCGTGTTCGGATAGTGGAACTTGCCAATATCCCTTAGACAAATCGAGTTTAGTAAAGAAGTGAGAATTCGATAGTCTCGTAAGTAGCTCTTCTAGTAAAGGCATAGGTTCAGCATCGAATTTAGTCACTTGATTCAATTTGCGATAATCCACGCAAAGACGTATGTTATTGTCTTTTTTCCGTACTATAACCATCGGCGAAGAATATGCTGATGTGGATGGTTCAATAATTTTTAACTCTATCATCTCATCTAACTCTTTCTCTACCTGTGCTTGAAAATGTATCGGGATAGGATACGGTCTGACTCTTATAGGACTATGGTCAGTAAGAATAATGTCATGTTGAATGACATCCGTTTGACCAGGAATGTCAGTAAGGACATCCTGAAATTGTTCTAACATAGTAGAAACTTGTTTCTGCTCTCCTGGAGATAATTCTGGAGAAATTGCAACATCTTTCCATGATTCGTTAGAGTGAAGAGGAATCATTGGAAAAGGTAAATTTACATCCGAGAAACTCGTTTCCTCATCCTGTATTACTGACAGAGATGAGTACTGTCCATGTTGGACTGGAAAATCGTCCGTTGCCTGGAAAACAGGTTGTAAATAATCAGGACGTTCATGGAATTCCGTGAGCATGTTGATGTGGAAGGTTTTACGCTTCCCGTCAATATCGACGATATAGTCAACATCGGAAACTTTTGATATTATATCGTACGGACCTTTCCAAGAAATGAGAAGTCTATTTTCCCTACAAGGTAGCAAGACAAATGCTTTGTCACCTGGACAAAGTTGTCGCAAACATCTCTTTTTATTGGCAAATTCCCTTGCCTTCTGTTTCGCAAATTCAGAAGAAGCAGTTGCCAATTTGCATGCTTCAATAATCTTGTGTCTAAGTGCGATGACATATTCATAAGAGGATTTTGTGTCATCGACAATATTATCAGCAGTTATAAGATCATGAAGTAAGGACATAGGACCTCGCGGTTTCACGCCAAAGACAAGTTCAAAGGGAGAAAATCCTGTATGTTCGTTGGCGACCTCTCTATATGCAAAGAGAGCCGCGGGTAAAACCCTATCCCAATCCTGAGGATGATCTTCCGTTATCTTACCTAGTAGGTTTTTCAGAGTTCTATTCAAACGTTCCACCATCCCATTGGACATAGGATGATAAATACTACTCAGCGATCTCTCTATCTTCAGAGTCGACATTACTTGAGACATGGTATCCGATATGAGTTGGGTACCATGGTCGGATAATATTTCTGCTGGAAACCCCAGACGAGAAAATATTAACCAAAGAGCATCTGCGACATCAGCAGTAGTTATGCTCTTTAGAGGAACAGCCTCCGGCCAACGTGTGCACATATCAACACACGTCAAAATAAATTGGTGTCCTCTAGCAGACTTTATCTTAAATGGACCAATGATGTCTATCGCCATTTTTTGAAATGGCCGAATGGGAATGTCTGCAGCCTGAATAGGTGCATCATGGCGTGGACCTCTGGATTTAATCTCTTGACATACTTTACAAGATCGACAATAGATTCGTATGTCCTTATTCACAGCAGGCCAAAAGAAAGATTGAAGAACTCTAGCTTTAGTACGGGAAAAACCCATATGTCCAGCACACTGCGAATCATGAGCGTGCTGTAAGATTTTAACTCTCATATTTTTAGGCACAAGGATTTGAGAATGAATGGACTTAGCGGAGTCTTGTACCATACGTACAAGTACGCCATTCTTCATCGTAATCCAAGATTTACGATTTGTATCCTTATTCGGATCACCTTTTGTTGCCAGAGTAAAGAATTTCTTTAGAGTAGGATCATCTTCCTGCTGTTTGATAAAGGAATCGTGGGAAATCTCCAAGGGATCATCTTGGATCTGCGCATCATTATCTTCAGAATGTGAAGATTGTGGCATATTAAGAGCTTGAGCCCTAGTGATTACTGCATTAGCAGATTGCATATTAACATTTTCCCAATTAGAAATTTGCTGTGGAGTGCATTCTTTCACTCCATGAATGCGACCGATGATAAGATCAGCGATCGGATTCGGCAAGAGACATGCTTGCACCTCTCCTGTAAAGAAAGGCGTAGCAATATTGATAATGGCAGTGGAGTACTTCTCCAATGTGCCACCAAATGTTACACATTTGACTATATTGCCTGTAGCTCGAGAAGGATTTACGAGTGATTGCCTCACTCCAATGGTAGTGCACCCCGAATCGAAAAGAATTGATACCGGAGTACCATCTATTAGGCCCCTATTAAAGACAAGAGCACCCCTTCCATTATGCGCAATTGACGCATGGAGAGCGGGAAGCGGGTGACCGCAGCTTAAAGTAGAACTGTGGTTGGATCGAATAATGTTTTGCATTGCGAACACTCAGATGCTCTAGCAAAATCGAAAGCGGAATTTGCTACACTGTTGGAGTCTTTTTTATCATTATTCTGATTATCGGTGTCGTGGAACTCCTGTTGTGCAGAGTTAGCCTGGTAATAAGATTTACCATGTCTTTTGTGTTGTGATCTACCTCGGTTATAATTGTCTCTATAATTATTATTGCCTCTGTTATAACCCCTATTTGGGTTTGAATCATAATATTCATGATCATAATCATCATGCTCATTATATTGAGTATCCCTGTAATATTGTTTCTTTTGTCTCCATGAAGCACTTGGGTAGTTCCTATAGCTACTCCCTTTCCGAGAATTTCTAACATTATGGGTACCCCTCGCGTGTCGAGGACTATCAGCCCGATTCCAGTTCTTCGAAGAAGAACCCTGATTTGAGTGGTTATCTTGGTTTTGATACTTATTCCAATTAACCTTTTTATCAAATTTATTTTTAGCTCCTTGGAATTTGTGTGAGTAATTCTGATTATATTCTGTTGCCGAAGCAACTGGCATACTCTCTTTAATGTTAGAGTTACTAAGAATCATGTCAGGGTGTGCCGTGGCATACTGGTCACAATATTCTTCCATTTGCTTTATTGTACCAGGTTTACGCTCATGTAAGAACTCTAGGAATGATTTATTTACAGAAGACATGACCTTGTCTCTTAGCAATAAATCCGTAAGACCATCAAATGTTTTCTCTGTTTTGGATAATTCAATCCATCGTGAAAGTGTAATTCGTGCTTTTGAGATGAAATCTGAGAATTCTACACCTACCTCAGGTCTCATTGTTTTAAACAAAAGACGGTAACCTTCCTCAGACAGCTGATATCTCTTTATCAAAGCTGCCCTAACAGCATCATAATTATCTTTGTCGGCCTCTTCAACAAAATATAACTTACTCAGAGACTCCCCTTTTAGATTTTCAGACAACTGATTCACATACTGTGATTTGTCAACATTATGAGATCGACAAGCCCGTTCAAATCTAGAAAGCCAAAATGTTATGTCATCACTGGTAGGGTTAAACGCTGGTACCTTGACCTTGTACACAAAGGGTTTACCATTACTACCAGATGCCTGATTAACATTACTCATACATGTCAATTTTAATTTCTCTAATTCAAACTCATGTTCTCTTATTGCTTTTCTCTCTTCAGCTTCTCTATCTAATCTTTTCTGTTCTGCAGCAGCAGCAGCTTCTAATTTTTTCTGTTCTGCAGCAGCAGCAACTTCTAATTTTTTCTGTTCTGCAGCAGCAGCAACTTCTAATTTTTTCTGTTCTGCAGCAACTTCTAATTTTTTCTGTTCTGCAGCAACTTCTAATTTTTTCTGCTCTGCATCAGCTTCTAATTTCTTCTGTTCTGCCTCAAATCTCCTTTCCTCCACTTGCATCTGCAATTTCTTAAGTTCAGCAGCAGTATCAGCTTCTTTTTCTAATCTTTTTTCTTCAGCTAGAGCTTTCCTTTCTTCTGCAGCAGCTTTTTTTTCTTCTATTTGAAGTTTTCTCTCCTCAGCCGCAGCTTTTTTTTCCTCAGCAGCAGCTTTTCTTTCTTCAAAGCAGCAGCAGTTTTTTTCTCTTCTGCAGCTAATGCTTTGTCATATTGAGCAACAGCCCATTGTTCTAAGTCTTTTCCAGTCTTATCAAGAGATTTTCCTTGTGCAATGAAATAATCTAATGTAGACATATTGTCTTCTTAAATCAGAAACCTGAAAAAGTAAATAAATTACCCTATTTCACTTTAATGGGAGACAAGTCTATACCATAGACTTAGTCTTAGTCCAAACTTGTATGGTTTATAATAACCAATGATAACTTGAGTACCTGTGGACAACAATAACTGTATCTCAAATACTGTGGGGACAAGCCTTACAAAGGTCTTGTATACCTCAATGTAATCAAAGATCACTTGAGTACCTGTGGAAAAAATATTTCCCTTTACCAATCACTTTGGGAGACAAGCCTTACAAAGGTCTTGTACATTTTGTTTTATAACAATAACAATCATAAAGTACTGATCTGTACTATACTATCAGTGTATACCACTATACGTCATATGTCAACTAAAGACATTACAAAGGACAAACAAGAAAAGACAATATGAAAACATTTGCAGAGATCAAATTAAATTAAATAGGAGAAATGAAAAAAAAAATGATCACAGAAACCGTGATGATAACTGCCATAATATAACAAGACAAATAACGCCACAGTGTATAAACATAAGGGTGTAAAAAAAATCAAAAATAGAAAAGATGAGACCTACAATTATACAAACAAATCAAACAAAACTAAGGAACACAAAATTATTAACAAAAACAACGAAGAAAAGAACACCTCATCACAACTAACAGAAATAGCAGCAAATTGTTGCTAACAAATTTCCAATTAAGAAAATGTGTACCTATAGAATACTAGTACCAGACCAATGTCACTCGGCATACCTTGTACTAGTCACACAGAACAAAAACTAATTTAATACATAACAAATAACATGTAAGCATAAATAGCATATAGCATACAATATAATTTATGTCATGAATGGAATGTGTTGCAGGTATAGTGTTGTAAAGCAGGCACAGTTTATTTTAATACTAATAACTTGCCACTTTATTCAGTAATAGATTTAATTTTAAACTATTACACTGTCAATTTTTCTCTGTTGAGCATATGAAGATCCAACGATGAACTATGCACTTTATGTTCAACAACACTGTGATTCTTCTGTACGTTGAGAAATGTCAACAATACTGCTCCAGATATTTTCTACACTTGATACCACTGTCCTGTGTAATACTGTCTGTACAGCGAAAAACTGTCAACAAGCGCTGACCTAGATACAGCATCCTATCGGTAATACAGGTCAAGCTGACATCGACTGTATAGCTGTCCTACTGGTGTTGATGTGTTCAAACAAATGTTCTTTCAGCTGTAAACTGTGATTCTCAACACAAAACTGCGTAAGCTGGACCCAGGAATCTGGCTCGCCACTGTAAAGTTTCTTTTCTTCTTTCCACTCTGTAAAGTGTCAGTCGGTATGCTCTGTAAGGAAGAGTGGTGTGTTGTTGAGATCAGGCATGCTCCAGTCTACCCAGCTGTAAATGGGTAACTCACCCTAGTCCTGAGTTAGGGAAGGCAAAGGCTCCAGGGGAAGCAGGCCCTAAACTTGGTCACTCCAACCGACGCAGGATGGTGTATGTATGAAGTAGAAGTGTAGAGTGTGATTACCGCGAATGGTGTACTGTTCGTGTGCTGACCAATATAACCACTCATACACTTGTGTCTACAAGGCACCAATGCAGACTGCTGGAATCTTTGTTTACTCAATTTATTCAGACGTACACACTGGGACATACGAGTACATCATGGTATGTTGACATATCAATTTGTAGGTATACATAGCAGATCTGAAGTCATGACACATTCAGAAATAATGGGCAGTACATCAAAAGTTCAATTGTCATGATACATTATGGCCGCATCCCCCTATCTGACTAAACGCGTCAGTGAAGGCAGATCGGTAAATAACTAAAGTTACTTGACGTCCATAGTTTGTAGCATATATTATGAAACCACGGAAGAGGGGGTTTCTAGCAAGATTGAGATCTCCCTGTCACTGTCCGATAATAGGATAAATAATCTGTTCTCTTGGCAGTGATCAAAACATATGATGACCGAAATCTAACATGGCTGCCTCCCTGAGTTGTCGTTCACTCATTCATAGGAAGGAGAATATAAGCCAGAGTTAATTTATAATGGGTATATAAATGATTTCATAAATGTTCCCATACAGCTCTACGGTGATCAGGTTAATTCACGTAGCCATAACCGCTGCAGGAAAGTCTGTCATCTTCGTCGATACAAAACACGACCCTAGCGATACGAAGCACAATGTTCCATCTAGGTCGAATCGACATGAGATCATCAATATAGGGTCTGGCAATACATGGAGTCCGAATTATACATTGTACCGTACCTTAGGAGAGTCTCTAACATAAACTATAGTAGAGATACCATCTCCTTTAGAAGAAAACCACTTCATGAATCATATTTCCTTAAGAATCTACCAGCCCTTTGAAAAGTGCGTACCCGCCATTATCACGGTACATCGGAACTCATCACGACTTGTCAAGACAACTCATACTTCCGCTAGACCGGAATAATAAGAATCTAGTCCCTCCTACCCATCCAAAATATACAATATAGGACTGATTCTACTTGTACTAATAATATGTAATACATATGAATTCAGGCCATAAACACAATAAGCAAATTAATATATTTTCTGGCCCTAAAAAATAAGTACAAACGTAAGCGCAATATCCTTGCGCCGGATCAATATCCAGAACGATTACTCCTATAATCAAAAGTGTGAATCAAACATGGATTCTCTCGCTTTTACCATAGACAGCATTTTCATACACAAATGAATGAATGTCTATATTTTTCCCATATTAAATAGCCATATCGATTTTTGTAATATGTGCGTCAAAATATGCACGCAACACGGAGTTACATTCTTACACACGAACTTATATATGTGTTAGCTCACACATTCTTACATCAGAAGTTACATATGATGTGTTAGCTCACACATGAATTTACATATGATGTGTTAGCTCACACATTCTTACACAAAAACTTACATGTGATGTGTTAGCTCAGACATTCTTACACAAGAACTTACATGTGATGTGTTATCTCAGACATTTTTACACAAGAACTTACATATGATGTGTTAGCTCAGACATTCTTACACAAGAACTTACATATGATGTGTTAGCTCACACATTCTTACACAAGAACTTACATATGATGTGCTAGCTCACACATTCTTACACAATCACTTACATATGATGTGTTAGCTCACACATTCTTACACAAGAGCTTACATATGATGTGTTAGCTCACACATTCTTGCACAAGAACTTACATATGATGTGTTAGCTCACACATTCTTACATCAGAACTTACATATGATTTGTTAGCTCACACATTCTTGCACAAGAACTTTCATGTGATGTGTTAGCTCACACATTCTTACATCAGAACTTACATATGATGTGTTAGCTCACACATTCTTACATAAGAACGTACATGTGATGTGTTAGCTCACACATTCTTAAATCAGAACATACATGTGATGTGTTAGCTCACACATTCTTACATCAGAACTTTTATATGATGTGTTAGCTCACACATTCTTACACAAGAACTTTCATGTGATGTGTTAGCTCACACATTCTTACATCAGAACTTACATATGATGTGTTAGCTCACACATTCTTACATCAGAACGTACATGTGATGTGTTAGCTCACACATTCTTACATCAGAACTTACATATGATGTGTTAGCTCACACATTCTTACATCAGAACTTACATTTGATGTGTTAGCTCACACATTCTTACACAAGAACTTTCATGTGATGTGTTAGCTCACACATTCTTAAATCAGAACTTACATACGATGTCATATCTCACATATCCTTATATACGAACTTGCAAATAATGTCTTAGCTCCTATATTCTTACACAAGAACTGACGCACGATGTCTTAGCTCACATATTTTTACACCAGAACTGACACACGATGTCTTAGCTCATACATTCATGCAGAATTACTTACACACAGTGTCTTAGCTCACACATTCTTACACAAGAACTTACATACGATGTCGCACCTAAAACATTCTTACTCAAGAAGTTACTTGCGATGTCCTAGCTCACATTTTCTTACACAAGAACATATACACGATGTCTTAGCTCACAAACTATTACTCAAGAACATATACACGTTGTCTTAGCTCACAAACTATTACACAAGAAGTGACACACGATATCATATCTCATATATTCTTAAACAAGAACTTATACACGATGTCATACATTCTTATATAAGACATTACAAGTTAGCAACTTCTTACAATATAACTGGCACATGACTTCATTTTTGACGTCCTTGACAACGTGGCGTCATAATATGGCGTCTAGAGCACATATCATACACAGAACCTTACACGTGAAGTCCTTGATCCTATATATATATATAGCATCTTAAATGTTACCTCACTAATTTATACCCTCTTACACAGCTGTAGGCAATTCAGGAACTTTGGGGATTTAATTTAGAAACTGAGCTCTCTGAAGACCTTACTTACTTACTTAGTCGTTCTCCTTCTACCGTGAGGTGTAGAGGTTTGGAAGAGAGAGCGCCAGACTATCCTATCGGCTGTCTTCCTCCTGACCTGGTTCCATTCTAGTCCTCTGTCCTTCAAAGATTGTCTAATGTTGTCCTCCCAGCGGACTCTGGGTCGTCCTGGAGGTCTGGATCCCTGGCTCTTTGTTTCCCATGCTTGTCGTGGTATCCGATCTTCTCCCATTCTGCAGACATGGCCAAACCATCTTAGTTGGGACTGTTCTACTTGGGTCTGCAGGGGGTGGGATTTTAGGCCTTGACGTATCGTCTGGTTTTTTTTTTTTTCCTTTTTCCCTTACGTCTGTTATTTTGCTGCCATACCCTGTTCAACCAAAACTCGTTTAGGGTTACAAACGGTTATATTGGGGTATATAGGGTGTTAACGTCTTCGCTGGTAACATGTTCCTAGTCCTGGAAATGACTGGCCCTGAAAAGGACCACTAGCTGCCTGTTAGGTCCTTACTTGTTGTCTTTTTCGGCTGTGTGTTGATCATGACTGTCTTTATTATATTTGGTAGGAGTTCCTTTAGGGTTTCGGTAATTATTTTGTCTTCCGCTTCTTTGCTTCTTTCTCTTCCTTGATTGATTTTTGGTAGGCGTTCCTCTACGGTTTCGGTGGTTATTTTGTCTTTAGTGTCTTTGCTTCTTTCTCGTCCTTGATTGTGTTTTGTTACGATATCCTCGATGATCCTTCTCTCTGTTTCAATTCTCTTGAGGACTTCTTCGTTCTCTTCCTTTAGCTCTGCGAGTTTGGCGATGTCGACTTCTATTTGGTGTTGAATGGTTTTCATGTCCTGTAACATTGCCTGGGCGCTCTGTAAGGCTCCTATTATTTCGTCTCTTATGGTATCTGTGTCTTCGTTGTGCTGTCTGTTCTTCTCGACTTTGAGTTGTTGTTTTATGTCTCGCACCTCTGTGGTTAGTTTTACCAGCTGGGCTCTTGTGTGCTGTTCCTGTTTAGCAGTGCCGCCTGAAGCCACTCGGTGTCTTGCTTCTCTGAAGGAAATGTTTTTGGTAACAGATTCCTTCAGTATGGCCTTTGTCTCATAGAAGACCGGACAGCCACGGTATCTTGCTCCGTGGTTCCCAAGACAGTTTGCGCAGGTTCTGTTGGAGTTGCGCACTTTATAGTTGTTATCCTTTTTCGCATGAGGACATTCATTGTAAGAGTGACTTCCCGCACAGTACCGACAAATTGTCTCTCTCTTGCATGTTTTCTTAGTATGCGAAAATTGCTGGCAGTTTGAGCACTGCATAACAATGCATATCGTCTGGTTGCGGACCATATCTCTTCTTGTTACTTCAACCACCTTCCTCAGATACCTCATTTCTGAGGTTTGGATCTGTCTTTTATGGGTTGTAGTCATTGCCCATGACTCGCATCCATATGTCAAGACTGGGACATATGTGGAGCGGTATACAGCCATCTTCGTTTTCTTACCAACCTCTCTCTTGCTGAGGAATCCTCGATTTATGGCCTGAAAAAGTCTCCCAGCTGCTGCTTTTCGAGTGGCCAACTCTTCTTTGATGCCTCCCTTTCGGTCTATAATAGCTACGAGATATTTAAAGTGGTCGACCTGCTCGAGGACCTGTTCTCCCAGTTTAATCTGATGTCTTCTTTCTTCTCGTGATATCACCATGGATTTTGTTATAGAGCTGCTTATGACCATTCCTCTCTTCTCCAGCTCTTCTTTCCAGACTTGCAGGTTGGATTGGAGATGTGTCTCTGATTTAGCAATCAGGGCAACATCATCAGCAAATGCCAGCTCTGAAATACATACCTGTCTCATCTTCCAGTACCCCACTGAATACTTTCTTGTTATCTCCTTACATGCCTTGATAACATCGTCCATAAGGAGTATGAAAAGATAAGGTGACAGGATATCACCTTGTCTTACACCAGTGGTGGTCCTGAACTCTTCTGACTTATGGTTTGCTGTCCTCGCATAATTTCTGCAAGACTTGTAGAAGCTCTGTATAGCATGAATCAGAGGTACTGGAATGTTCTTCCTTGCCAAACAGTCCCAAAGTTTACTCCAGGGGACCCTTTCAAACGGCTTTTCCAGATCTATGAAACAAAGATGGATCTCACTCTTATACTCAAGAGCCTTTTCACTCAGCTGTCTGAGTGTAAAGATTAGGTCTTGAGTACTTCGGTTTGCTCGGAATCCACTCTGGACCTCAACCAATTGTGGCTCAGCTAGGCGTCGGAGTCTCTGCTCTAGGATTCTAGAGTAGATTTTACCAGGGATACTGAGAAGGGATATGCCTCTATGGTTTCCACATTGTCGATTGTCATCCTTTTTGAAAATTGGTGTTATGATGGCCTCTGAAGACCTGCCGTGATGAAATCATTTCGGTTTTCAGAATTTTTAGAATTTGGAATAAGTGCCGCCTGTACGTAATTGTTATGTCTGCCAGACACCTGCTTCCTGTAGTGCTATCGACAGAGGGGTGAAAAATTCAAACTAAATGATATTTTACCACGTGATAACTACACTGCAAAGAAAAGATCACATTCCTATCTTAATTGATTTGTGAATAAAGTGAATGCTAGTACGCTAGCTGGTGGGTTTTCACTGGTGACGTGGATAAAAGTAGCTTTAACCCTCGAGATGCCACGTTCTTAAATAATTGTAGCACAGGATTAGTCTGACATTTCACAAACTTAGACAAATCTTTCTTTTTTTCCCCGTCCGACGACTACAGATCCACTAAATCATCGACTGTCAGCTAGTGGTGGTTGTAAATGGCCGGTTGTCAACCCCCTACTCTAACCTCTGTGCTTACACATGACGTCACTTGATCATCTTTTTAATAAACCGAACAGCAAAGCGCACTCAGGAACCCAATCCATCGTTCTCTTATAACTCTTTCCATCAATTATTCCGAACAACATCTGATACCTAATCTCATCTTTTTATCACTTCCACCAATCTTACAGTAGGGCCCAGGTCATACGGCGAGTTAGGTTCCAGAACCCGCCGAAAAGCGGAAATTGCCAAAAAAGCAGAACATAGCGTTTTTCTTTCAAAAGCATATAAAATCATAATGACATATTTACACTATCACACAGGGTGTCCATAAAAAATTATTCTCGGCCCCATGACGTGGTACGAGGATGCTTTCTATCACAAAAGTAAGATAATCTCTGCAAGTTTTTAAGCATACCTTACAAAGACTCAAAAAGAATGTACCTATTTTTCTTTTTTCACCTACTTGATCAGTGTGTTGAGAGACATGTAACAATTACCGGAATGATGGGTCACGAATCACAATAGAAGAAACATGTCTGAGACAAGTATGTCGTGCTCCTTCAATCAAAAGAATAACTACTCTCATCTGCGATCTTCGGACGTTCAATTATTATACAATCGAACAGTCCGTCCTCGTGGGTCAGATTTCCAACTCTGCCCCGCGGCTCACATTACAGATGAGCATTGTACAGATGGTGAGATCGATTATTTCTGTTGCCAAAGACTTCCAGACTGGAGACACTTCCGCGGTCATGACACCGAGTTCAAGTGAAATCACCACCATTTAGTGGTGTGCTGCGCCACGACATATGCTCAGTGCAGATGTGTAACCCTTAAACGTTTCGAAAACTGTTAGCCACACATAATATCTGCATCATGATTAACTCTTTTGTTCCCTATGGGCCCCTTGCATAAAGTCTGCCCCATAGATTTGGTAAGCTGTTGTAGCACTGGTTTCAATACCAACTTGTGTTTGATCAAGATGCCAGCCAAACGCACAATCTAATATTAATCGCCTCATGCATCAAAGAGTAGTGGGCCTATCCTCATGTTGTCTCCACAGACACCCCGGGGGAACTAATCCTGCCAGTGTTGTGTACTCGGGTCGATGAACGTGGACTCGATCTGACGAGTCACCACAAGGATCGACTGAGCTGCTTTTTAAAAAAAAAATAATAGATACTCAGTATTAGCGGGACCTGCCAGTATTAGCGGGACCTGCCAGTATTACGTCATCCACATCTAAACCGCACTCACAACTGGAGACAAGACATGTAGGGACTGAGGAAGACGTGAAAAAACTGTGAGGTGATAGCACGTGACAGGAAGTCTGTTGAAGGTCTACGCTTCTTGGAGAGTTGAAGGATGTTGATGCTATATTTCACTGTCCTGCAGACATTGTGCACAGTAAAGTTGTTCTGTCATGAACTCTTCTGTTCCGAGTTGTAGGATGAACAATTTCTCGCTGCTACCTACTTGTAATTCCTTCTATTTTTAACAATTTCTCGCTGCTAGCTACTTTTAATTCCTTATATTTTTAACACATTATTGCTAGAGCAAAAGGTTAAGTTAAAGTCTGTAGTGTCGCAGCAGATTCTGCGGTACTGGATTGAAGTGTTTAAGATTTCATATACTAGATCAGAGTTTCATTGGGTGGGATGTCACCAGTTCCCTTCCTTACTGCCCTTGCCTTCCCTAACTCAAAAGCAGCATCAGGTATGTATTTACAGCTGCGTATACTGGAGCGAGCCTGACGTATGTCCCAGGAGTCTCTAAAGAGACAAAGACTACTGTACCCTCAGGCATGTCGTACAAGGCAACTAACGTGAGATTGTGCATGAGGATGCCAACCTCATCATGTTAAGCAAATCCCAGAGAAACCACTACTGCAACATCACATGAATGCTTGGTGTAGGCTTCCTGCTAATGGACCAGCTGCAGTTGTCGCCCCATGCTCCATTAGGAATGCAAAAGAAAACCATGATAATAGTAAAGGATCCTGCACTGCTAGGTTAGCACTTGGAACCCAGTAACTTTGCAGCAACAGGTAAATGCTCTAACCACACAGCTTATCAGAAGCTACAGTTTAGTGGGAAGTGATAATATTTCAATGATGCACCGACGTTCTTCATGCTCAATTTCGTCAGTCACAAAATTGCTGCTCCCAGTTATAGTGTGAACAATATATTGTTACCAGGTACTTTCAAACCTTTACATTAACAGGTACTTTCAAACCCTTACATTAATAGGTACTTTCAAACCCGTACTTTCAAACCTTTACATTAATAGGTACTTTAAAACCCTACATTCTTAACAGTCTTACTGGACCACATGTACATATTTTTAGATTCGATCCAAAACCATTCTTCACTAATCGGGTACAGTTCTTCTAATAATGCTTTTTTTAAATCTTTCACAAAAAAATATATTTGCCATCATAGTCATATGACCTCTCAGCACATGTTCTAGTACTGTATTACACTTTCAGGCAAATTAAAACAAAAGTAAACAAAATATGAGTTTTATTATCATCAGCCAAATAGTCATGAGGAAACAGATGTGCAAATCTGATTGGCTGTAAACACATGTACACAAAATACAAGAGCAGTTTCTACACAAAGTACAGGAGCAGTGTGTACACAACGTAAAAAAAATTTAAATAAGTAAATAAAAACCACAACCTCTTGTGCAAAAACAAAAAATTATATTCTGTCACTACAAATAATGTTTTTCATAACACATCACAAGTAATCACTTATATTACCACTACTACAAAGTAATGTTTTTCATAAAACATCACAAGTAATCACTTATATGACCACTACTACAAAGTAATGTTTTTCATAAAACATCACAAGTAATCACTTATATGACCACTACTACAAAGTAATGTTTTTCATAACACATCACAAGTAATCACTTATATGACCACTACTACAAAGTAATGCTTTTCATAACACATCACAAGTAATCATTTATATGACCACTACTACAAAGTAATGTTTTTCATAACACATCACAAGTAATCACTTATATGACCACTACTACAAAGTAATGTTTTTCACAACACATCACAAGTAATCACTTATATGACCACTACAACAAAGTAATGTTTTTCATAACACATCACAAGTAATCACTTATATGACCACTACTACAAAACTACCAGCCCAAATGCTCATTCTGTCTCTTGCTGGACCTTACAGGTATGTTACAGCTAAACACATATCATCACACTTTGTATCAGGTGATAAATTAACACAAGGATAAAATAAAATGACAATCTGATGTAAATATGTTCTCAACATCAATCATACCACAAATAAACAAACAGAACATGCAAAGTGTACAGTCTACCAGATCTCAAGCTGAAAACATTTCATGGAAAGTAGGTGGAGCATCACTGTAAGTACCAGTACACCAGTTTAACACGAGACAATAAAGTACCAGTACATCAAATTAACACAAGACAGTAAAGTACCAGTACATCAGATTAACACAGGACAGTAAAGTACCAGTACACCAGATTAACACAAGACAGTAAAGTACGAGTACATCAGATTAACACAGGACAGTAAAGTACCAGTACATCAGATTAACACAAGACAGTAAAGTACAAGTACATCAGATTAACACAGGACAGTAAAGTACCAGTACATCAGATTAACACAAGACAGTAAAGTACCAGTACATCAGATTAACACAAGACAGTAAAGTACCAGTACACCAGTTTAACACAGGCCAGTAAAGTACCAGCACATCAGTTTAACACAGGACAGTAAAGTACCAGTACATCAGATTAACACAAGACAGTAAAGTACCAGTACATCAGATTAACACAAGACAGTAAAGTACCAGTACATCAGATTAACACAAGACAGTAAAGTACCAGTACATGAGTTTAACACAAGACAGTAAAGTACCAGTACATCAGTTTAACACAGGACAGTAAAGTACCAGTACATCTGTTTAACCACACTAACAAGAGACATGAACCCAACAATACTTAAAACAGCTACTTTAGAGACTATAGATAGCTACCCTAGCACTGCAATACATGCATACACAGATGACTCAGCATTCAAGGCCACCATAAATGCTGGACTTGAAGTGTATGTGAAATACGCAAATGGCAGCACACTAGAAATATATGAACCATGCGGAGAATTCTATACTAACTACCAAGCAGAGATTACAGCAATAAACACCACCCTCACAGCAATAGACAGCCAATTCAAACAAGAAGTCCATATGCCCTCAGATATCATAATCTTCACTGATTCAAAATCAGCACTTCAGGCTTTAAAAGAATACCTCCAAATTGAAAATAAAGATATAATACAGCTGGCCGAAATAATTGACAATCTGCTAACAAAATACGACATCAGAGTCACACTCTCCAGTGGATACCAGGGCACACAGACATACCAGACAACAATAAAGCAGACAGACTAGCAAAACTAGAGCAAGCATGGTTCAAACAAACACTCCAGCAAACATGCAGACAGCTAAATGAATACTTCAAAACTTCAAAGAGGAATGGCTGAACCGATGGGCAAAAGGGTCTACTGAACGTGCCTTGTATAAAGAAATGGCCCATCCCCAAAAAAATGACAACATTAATAACTTACGACATATGGAGAAGAGTACAATCTTCCAACTAAGAACAGAACACACCAGCCTCAACAAGCACTTAAGCAAATTAAACCCCACAGAGCCTTATTGCCGCAACTGTGCCCATCTGTATGAGACAGTTCAGCATGTGCTGCTCACTTGCCCAGGACTCTCCACAGAGAGACGACAGCTATTTCCGAGCTCCCCAACAATTACAAACTCTATACAGCACCACTCAACAGTTGCAGAACACATGTAAATTCTTCAGCTTGGCACTGACTGCTAAGGAGCGACGAGATCAGCAGCCCTAGTTAGTCAACAACATCTGTTTAACACAAGAACACAATCTCAAGTAACACTGGACAATTTGGAAAAATTCAATGGTGTAGTAACAATAACAAACAGGGGACATAAAGCACACAAACAATAGACAATTTGATACATGTACTAGGGTTAAAAGCACAAGAGAGAAAAAAAAAAACAAGCAGGAAAACTGTCATGACATAACATGAAATAGACATATAATTAGAAATATTATTAATACAAATAGCATTGTTATTTTATGAAATAATAAATAATATGATATGCAAAAATCACCAATAACAAACAAACAAAAAAACCAAAGAAACAAAGACATACAAGGAGAACAGAACTGAAATATAACTTTTCAACAACAAAAAAGCCACAAAATTGAAACTACTGTCAAAATGCTCTGTGTCTATCATTTGTGACTCTTGCTAAGGAATGCTTTTTTTTCCTAACAACTTTCCTATGGTATTGTTCCTGTGTAAGAATGACACTGACTATTTTTGCTCTTACTTGCCTATATCAGGTTCACTGCAGTAGTGGTTAATGTACATGTTGTACACACTTTTAAAACAGCTTACAAGTAGGGAGCCGCGGTAGCATAGTGGTTAGTGCACTGGCTTCCTAGCCCAGTGGTCTATGGTTTGATCCACAGATGATGTGGGATTTTTTTAGGCTGCAAACGGCTCCTGAGTCAACCCAGCCCCAATTGGGTACCAGAGCAACTTCTGGGAAGGTTAAGGCGGCCGGCGTGATGCTGACCACATCACCCCTAGTGTGCTGATGGTCAAGAAAATATGGGCCTAACACCATATTCCCAATATGCCTCAATGGGCATGTAACGGGATCCTTTACCTTTTACAAGTAACGCTAACATCCTGCACAAGTCTCCACATGCCTTCAATGGCCTACATAATGCTTTAAAAATATTACCAAAAACACTAATAACAAGCCATAATTGGACTTATGACTAGATGAATTGTTATTATTATTGTTATTATTGAACATAATCGATATCATTGCACTCCGGGCAAACCCACTGGTGCTTAGTCTCCCTCAGGATGAATGCTAAACTCTACTGCCATAACTTAATCTACACATGACTGTACACAAATTTAACTATTAAAGGAACATGGTAGCTTTCCAATGTCTGATGCAAGGAATTTTCTGTTGGTTTCAGTTTTGACAAAGTTTCGGGGCCGGCTCTTTCTCAGGCTTTTTAAATGGTAATGTTACACATAGTTGTAAAGGAAGTTGAATGAAGATTAATCAAAAATAAAATGGGGACAACATGAAATAAAAACTTTGTTTAAATATGCTCACCCCAAAAACTGGCCACGCGTCACAAGGGCCTGGAAAAATCAGCCCTGAACACTGGCCTCTCTCCCTTTATGAATTAAGTCAATTAATATGACTGCATATATACACAACTAAATTCACATTTATCTGCATGTACCCTAGAATGTATGGGCACATGACTTAAGTGGACTATAACTTCATAACATCTTGACTATATTGACATGACTGCATCTAAACAGTACTGTGGACACATGACTTAAGTGGACTATAACTGCATAACATCTTGACTATTTTGACATCACTGCATCTAAACAGTACTTTACACACTCAACTCACATGGAGCATAGGTACAGGTACATATGACTGTGATGATGCTTAACTGCTGGTGCAGACACAGCTGTAAATGGATACCTCACTTTGCTAACGAGTTAGGGAAGGCAAAGACAGCGAGGAAAGGAACTCATAAAGCTGGACCTTGTATTGTGCAGTCTTTTAACACTTCACTCCCGCACAGCAGTTTATGCTATTGGATTTCCTTTACCTTTACAAACACACGTCTGCATGATCACTTGGCAGTATGGAAATATGACTGCATGAAAACTTGATAGCAAAGATACAAACCTGTACTGAGACTTGACTTAATGCATACTCCGATGTTTAAATACATGACATAATAGACAGCTGACTGCTTGAACACATAACTACACGCAAAATGTGTTCATCTTAACTTAATGTAATAAACATAAGATATCATCGTTGTTTGAGTGAATACACAAATACTCGATGTTTGAGTGAAAACACAAGACTTCATGTTTGTTTGAGTGAACACAAAGAAACCTTCATGTTTGAGAGAATTCACATATGAATTCATGTTTGTTAGAGTGAATACCCACATGACTTGATGTTTTTGAGTGAATACACAAATTACTTGATATTTTATGAGTGAATACACACAAAATTTTGTGGTTCCAAAGGTTGTCATAGCTGGGGGTTGTAGTGAGGATAAGCTTTCACTGCAGATAAAAGCTTCTATGGCACACGCCTCAAATAGCCTCTGACAACCAAGCCCAGCTCCTGGCCTTCATGTGTTGCTCAATTTGAGCCCTGTGGAACTGTTTCCACTGATGAGAGAAGGGGCGTAGGCGAGTCACTGGCGCCTTAAATCCAGCAGCTTCAGGCAGATAGAGTTCATGATCCTTGGTTGGTAGTCTATCTAGAAGGTAAAACTCTGAATTCAAACCACCGCTGCCGTGTGGGAATATCCGTTTATGGGAAAGGCTTTGGGAATAAACTCTGAGGATAAATCTGGAGTCGGAGTCCCTAAGGCAGTCTAATGTTGATTCAACATTATTCTGGCAACTCCTGTGACATGGCTGGTTCCAAATTGTTTCAGCTACCGCTGTTCCTTTGGATCTACTGGCTGCATGAAGAGTGGGAACATGCTGCATAGGCAACAGCTTGATCTTCATATAACTGTGCCCAAACACACGCCCTGGAGAGGGCACTCCAGCTTCACCATATAGGTGTTGGCAAAACACAGGAAGTAGGAGTTGCCAGGGGCTACTTCCGACAATGAGAGAGGTCCTTAAAAGCATGTTTGGGGAAACTCCAAACTCACAATGAAGACCAAAGCTGCGGTAAATAACATCTGCGTCACCAGCACTCCTCACATCTGTCTCCAGTTCTCTCCTTCATGTGTTTCTTGGTGTCCCTCTAACTTTCTTACCCTGGGGATTTCAGAGTAAGGGCTGCGTGTCAATGCTATCAACGGGTTTCCTCAATGTGTGCCCTACCCATCTCCAGCATCTGCTTATTTCTTGTTCCACTGGCACTTGTCTAGTTCTTATCATCAGTTCCACATTGGTAACCTTGTCATACCACTTTAAACCTTCTATTCTACGCAAGCACTCATTTATGAAAATCTATAACGTCTTGGTTGTTGTTGTTGTTGTCCATGTTTCACAGCTATACAATAGGACTGACTTCACATTTGAAGTGAAGATTATAAAGTGACATAATAAAATTTAAAAATATCCAACATGAATTAACATAAAAATCTATATGTGTCCTTTATAGACAATGCTAAAGCATTTGACGAAGGTGAAACATGAGGAAATGATCAAAATGTTACACATAAACATCTGTGACAAAGATCTCAGATTTATATTGAGTATGTACTGACAACAAACAACAGCTGTAAGACCTGACAGTCAAACAAGAATAATTCAGTAGGTAAAGAGGGTGTTAGGCAGGGACGTATGCTATCAACAGATCTATTCAAATTGTACATTGAAAATATAATGAGATCCCTAGAGGACACGTCAGGAATATCAGTTGGTGAATATCAGTTGGTGGACATAATATAAACAACTTGAGATACACTGATGATACAGTGTCAATAACAAAAAGTGAAAACATGTCACAAGACTTGATTGATACAATAGTGAGATAATGTGAAAATAAAGGGCTTAGCCAAGATAGCAAAAAGATGGAAGTAATCGTCATCTCAAAGAAAATGGCTTCTCAAGAATTCACTATCAAGGTTAACAGAATAGTTTTAAAACTAGTCAATAGATTCAAATACGGAGGCACCTTAATAACGTCAGATAGAAAATGTATTTGAGGAGTGAGGAGTAAAACAGATCAAGCAAAAGTGTGTTCATTCAAATGACAAGTATACTATGAAACACATCTTTGTCAATGGAAGCTAGCATTCTCCTGTGTTACATAGAGCCAATCATGGCATAAGGAAGTGAGTCATGGATATTTAGTAGACAAGCAAGAAAATTCATAGAGGTCACAGAGATGTTGTTTTAAAGAACAATATTAAATATACTGCCAATGTTAACATCAGGAATGTGTATATTTCGATGGATATCACCATGTTATGTTAAATTATAGAATTAGAGATACACCAGAGTATCTAGTGGTGTAGATATTTTCCTATAACTGACCTCGAAACCCTTGAATCGGTCGGTTGGATTGGAGGGTTGATCAGTGAGTTAACAATTCACTATCGTAAAACAAGCTATTGTTACCGAAACAGAACCAGGCTCGACAGTAAACATGACTCACTCTAATATCTTGGGGGCTAAGGAGATTTCTAAAATTGGATACTGGAATGTAAGAACTATGTATCAAGACGGAAAATTGGAAGAAGTACCTCTTGAGAATTTTAGATATTATAAATGAAGTATGGAGAGAAGAACAACCACCACAACAATGGAAAGACAGTATTATTGTAAAGTTACCGAAGAAAGGTGATCTATCAGACTGTAATAACTGGCGTGGTATATCTCTATTATCAGTACCTGGAAAATTATTATGTTGCATGATGTTAGAAAGACTTAAATTGCATGCTGACGAAAAGATCAGAGAAGAACAAGCGGGTTTCAGGCCGAAACGATCATGTATTGATCAAATATTCACACTAAGAACAATTATAGAAGAATCAGTGGAAAGGCAATCGCCACTTATTATCACCTTCGTCGATTTTCAAAAAGCCTTTGATAGTCTACACCGCCCATCATTGTGGAAGATACTTACAATCTATGGTTTTCCAACAAAATATGTGAATATAATCAAAGCGCTATATGACAATGCAAGATGTTGTGTTAGAACAAATAAAGGGAATACAGAATGGTTTACAGTAGAAACAGGGGTGAAACAAGGCTGTATTATGTCACCACTACTTTTTGGAATAGCTATTGATTGGGTTATGAGAAACTATACCCACAATGAACAATTGGGTATAAAATGGACAAATGGAAAATTCCTGGGGGACCTGGATTTCGCAGATGATGTAGCATTCTTAAGTTCAACACCAAGACAATCCCAAGAAGCAATAAATAATTTGTGTCATCTCTCGGTTAAAATTGGTCTCCAAATAAATGCCTCTAAAACTAAAGCTATGAACTTTTCTAACGAGACCTTTGATATCATCTTGAACGGGGAAAAACTACAGAAAGTTGAAAGTTTCAATTATTTAGGCAGTAAAATGACTCAGGATGGTGACACAACAAGAGAAATCCATACTAGAATTGCTTTGGCAGCTAGCGCCTTCAATAGATTATCTAACATTTGGAAATTACGATCATTGAATATACATACCAAGCTTCGTCTGTTTAATTCAAATGTTATCTCAGTGTTAACATACGGCTGTGAGAGTTGGAAAATAACAAAATCATTGGAGAACAAGCTGAATACATTCGAGAACAAATGTCTTAGAAAACTCATGAACATCAGTTGGAAAGAATTCAAGACTAATCGACAAATAAGAGAAGACTCTAGGCAGAAATATGTCTCCGACTATATAAGGAAAAGACGATGGTCATATATCGGTCATGTCCTACGAATGCAAAACAACAGAATACCACTACAGGCGCTCACTTGGGTTCCTGAGGGTAAGCGGAAAAAAGGAAGACCAAAAGAAACACTCAGAAGAACAATAATAAGAGAAGGAAGAACGTTGGGCCTAAATAATGTGCAAGAGCTAAGAGGAGTGGCGTCACAACGAACAACCTGGAGAGCACTGGTTTCTGCCTTATGCGCCGTGTTTGGCGCTTAAAGAATTTATTATTATTATTATTAATGTGGAACCACTAGAGCTAAGGAGAGAGAAATGAATAATCCTAATGGCAGATAGGTTCTTGCTGACAAGGATGACCACCGAAAAATGTTATCAGTGACTACAACTCCATGTAATGAATTAAAAAGACCTCCTTCGCTCGCAGGTATCAAGAGCTCTCAGGGAAGCACCACATACCAGAGTCTAGACTGCCCACTCAAGCCGCACCTGACTTACCACCCTACATAGAACTAAAAAACTCAATAATACAAAATCTTCTGCATCCGCAAATAAAAGCCTCCTACCCAACCGGCTGAAAACACTTGCTATGGAAACCATGTGTCAGTATGAAGAAGATATTATCCATGTTAACATAGATGGATCAGCACTTAAAGCAGAAATAAATGCTGGATAAGGGGCATAATCATCTAACCCAATACAGAAGAAGCCATCAAAATGGCACGCCCCTGTGGTACCTTGTGCACAAACTACACAGCAGAAGTAGTCACCATCCAGAGAACTAAGTGAGCATTAGGCGGGCACTGCCCACAGTAGTAGAGAGGTTTATGCTTCCCTAACGTCTCCATTGATAATCATGGACCAATTACCGTTTTTGCTCTGGGGCTCCAGTGCTTGCATGTATACTCCTAGTGCCATGATATGTGTATAATATTTGTGCGTGTGTGTCTGAAGGTGAGCTGCACAGTGATAATTTTATCTCCAGGTCTGTACACAGCATGAGTATGCATCAAAACATGTCACAAATGCAAATTTCTCCCTTTCATATTACATCACATAATGTGGTCTTCTCTCAACATCACGTCAAAACACGGTGGAGAATAACAAATGTGAACTTCTCAACATGTATATCACATTACAGTTTTTAAAAAAACATTGCAAACTTCTTGTAACACAACATCATAATCACATATCATCACAACTTTCCTGATCACCTTTGTCGTAGCTGGGGTGAAGGGTCAATGCAGGAAAAACATGAAAGCCTGTCAAATTTTTAAAGCAGATAAAGCTTGATGATACATCAACTTTTATTTTGAGGGAGTCAAAACTTGATGATTTCTGATATTTTATTTTTGTTTGTTTTGGAGCACACAATAATTTATGATGTATGACATTCTTTGGGACAAGAAGTTATGTGGAATATTAGACAACTTGATAATCTCTTCTTGGAGCAAAGGATAATTGATCATCTTTGACATTCTTGAGACACAGACTTCTTGATTCCTTGAAGTTATCTGGGAAAAATAGAACTTGATAATTCTGAAATTGGTAAAACAAAAATCAATTTATGATTTCTGACACTCTTGAAAATGAGACTGCTTGATTACTTCATTCTCTGAAGTTATCTGGAAAAGACCATCTAAACACCAGACCATAAGGTCCTTTATATTTGGACATGCACTCTAAAATGACCAGTGAAGCTTGTGTTGAGGCTGAACAGTATGCCTCGCCAAAATGAGGCAAGCAATTGTTTAAAAAACCATGAAAATTTATGAAGATTTTCTGTTTAATTTTTTTTACTCCTACAATTAGAATATCTGTATTTCAAAACTCTGTGACTTGTGTCGAACTGAAAGCAGCCATATGTGGGTGATACGTTGTAATATTGACAATGATTGTTTTATATGACAAAAGACAAAGAGACAATGTCATATGATCATAAACACTTACACGATGTAATGTGAACATAACTTTGAAATAAAAAGTGACCATAAATATTGTGGAGAGTAATGTTGCCATAAAAACTGTAGAATATAATGTGATAATAAACATTCTGAAATATAATGTGACAATGAAAACTTTAAAATATAATGGGACAATAAACATTGTGAAATATAATGCGACGATGAAAATTGTAGAATATAATGTGGCAATAAACATTCTGAAATATAATGTGGCAATGGAAATTGTAGAATATAATGTAACAATGAAAATTGTACAATATAATGTGACCATAAACATTGTGAAAAGTAGTACTGCCATTAAAACCATAGAATATAATGTGACCTTCAACATACTGAAATATAACATCACCATGAAAAATGTAGAATATAATGTACTTATGAAAATTGTAGAATATAATGTGGCAATAATAACATATTGAAATGTAATGTGGCCAGGAAAACTAAAAATATGTGACAAACACTGTAAATGTAATGTGAAAAACATCGCACCTCTAATGTGATAATGAAAACTGTAAAGTATAATATAACCACAAACACTGTAAATGTAATGTAGCTATGAAGAAGATTGTAAAAGAAAATGTGACAATAAACAATGTGAAATGAATGTGACTATGAGATAACCATAACATTGTGACATGTAACGTGACCATGAAAATTAGAATATAATGTGACAAACTGGAGTGCAACATTACCCTAGCAGTCATAACTACCCCCAAGGAACCACCAGAACAGCTAATTAGACAAGACCACTTGTTCTGAAATCTACAGGAAATGAGAAATAGAGGGAGATAATAAAAACACATGAAGACAAGAATCAGACATAAACATGTGTCACAGAATATTTTTGATGCCATGACTGAGCTGCTTGGTTGGGTGCAGCTGCCTATTTTATGCTGTGAGTGAAACTCGATATACTGCTCAATTCACGGCATGAACGGCCGGCCATGTGATGTCACGTGACGGGTTGAATTTTGGCGGAAAAGAGAAGCTATAGACACTTGAGTGTCGATAGATGTTTCTTGAGAAGCCGGTATTGTGATACTGTAGTTTTCGGCCAAATGGCAGGACAGTAGCTTTTTGCCATTAACTTTTAATAGTCCTGGAATTTTGTGGTGTAGAACTGTTGTGTCCACCAGTTTTGCAGCAGAGATCGCTGTAGTTGATTAATCTCCAATTGTGAGTATTGTAGTAACTCCATATGTTGTACTGTAGCTTGCCTCTTTACTTACTGTTTTGAGTGGTGGTCAGTTGTGGCCCTGAGGTTTATTTGATATGTCATATCTATTAGGTGATTTGTAATGGTTGCATGCATTGTGTATCTCACTATGCCAACATTAGGCTATGTTTATTTTGTTAATAATTGGATAGAACATTAGTTGAGGTTGTCCCTTTCTTTGCGACACTGTTGGGCATGTGACCCTTTAAGCCTTGTCCGAGTCTAACATTCCTGCCCCATGTGTAAGTCCAGTATGTCCAACATGATAAATTGTATGTTTATCCTAAGTGTGTCAATATGAAAGGGATAACGACGATATGGAAAGACCTTGAATGGACAGCACTGGGCAGAAAGACTTGGCATGTATGTCTTGACAACCTAACCTCTACAGGGAGGCACAAAGGTAATAAATTAATAAAATGATGAATGAATGAAACAGCCTGTAAAAAGCACCTAAAGAAACCAGATAATTACTTCAACAACGTGAAATACAGTCAATACCTGCTTACTGCATGATATATCAGAATAGCCTTCGCGAATCTAAATAATATCTGGAAATCTTCCCAGTACAGTACAAAGACTAAATTTAAAATATATGAGAGCTGTGTAATTTCTGTACTTCTGTAGAGTGAAGAATATTGGAGAGTAACAGAAAAGGAAATGTCCACTTTTCACACAACCTGCCTAAGGAAAATTCTTTGAATATTCTGACCAAACACTATCACCAACCAAGAACTGCTAACTTAAAGCCACCAAGAAGACATACGCATGATCATAGCGTGCAGACGCTGGAACTGGGTTGGCCACATCCTCAGAAGAGACCCTGACACCATCACCATAACTGCCATGCTATGGTCTCTGAGGCTGGCCAAAAGTTACCTGGCAGAAAATTGTAGAAGTAGAGATGCAAAGCATGAATGAGAGCTATGGCACAACACAAAGAGCTATGGCACAACACAAAGAGCTAGGGCACAACACAAAGAGCTAGGGCACAACACAAAGAGCTAGGGCACAACACAAAGAGCTAGGGCACAACACAAAGAGCTAGGGCACAACATAAAGGCTGCTAACCGAGCAAAGTGAAGACAGTTTGTTGCTTTGTCAGTCAGCAGCCAAGTACCAAAGAAGACAAAGAAGAAGTATAATATATAGAAATGAGAAAGCAGATAGACTTGCCACAGAAGGAGGAAGTAAAATTCAAACTGAAGACAGGACAGCATATGAAGATCAAAGCAGTAACCAAAAAAATAATTGAAACAAAAAAATGGCATGGAGAACACCCAGAGACAGATATTCAAGAAGAATCCTACTACTTGCCAAGAACAGATTAAGTGACAAGAAGAGATTAAGTGATAATTTTGAGACTACGAAATGGTCATTGCAGACTCCAATACTATATGTTCAACAAATTAAAATTCAGACAGACAGGTATGTGTGCATGTAGGGAACACATGCCAAAGGCAGAACATATCTTCTGAGAATTTCAGCTCCACGAGAGTAGCAGACTGACAGCATAGCCTTAACCAGCCTCTAAGGGAGAAACTGTATAGTAATGATAGAAGCCTGAGACAGACCACTAACGTTATGAAAGAACGGTGAGAAAATAAATTGTGGTTATATGAGAGCTGCCTAATGTTGGCTCTAGGGGTCTCTGATGAGACTAATGAAAGAACAGGCCTACTGCACCAACTGGCATGTTGTACAAGGTGGCTAATACGAGGTTTGTGAATGGGTCTGGCAACCCCATCAGGTAAAACAAACTGCCCAGGAAACCACAGGTGCAAAAGCTTGTGAGTTCTTGGTGCAGGCTTCATGTGTGACCAGATGTAGTAACGGCTTCATGCTCTGTAAGGTGTGCAGAAGATAACGATGATAGGAGAGATAACAATGACAAAAAAGAACTGTAGAATGTAATCTAACAATGAAGACTTAGAATGTAGTGTAACCTTGGATAGTGTAGAATGTAATCTAACAATGAAGACCTTAGAATGTAGTGTAACCTTGGATAGTGTAGAATGTAATCAGACAATGAAGACCTTAGAATGTAATGTAACCTTGGATGGTGTAGAATGTAATCTGAAAATGAAGACCTTAGAATGCAATGTAACCTTGGATGGTGTAGAATGTAATCAGACAATGAAGACCTTAGAATGTAACGTAACCTTGGATGGTGTAAAATGTAATCTGACAATGAAGACCTTAGAATGTAATATAACCTTGGATGGTGTAGACTGTAATCTGACAATGAAGACCTTATAATGTAATGTAACCTTGGATGATGTAGAATGTAATCTGACAATGAAGACCTTACTGTATAATGTAGTGTAACCTTGGATGGTGTAGAATGTAATCTGACAATGAAGACCTTATAATGTAGTGTAACCTTGGATGGTGTAGAATGTAATCTGACAATGAAGACCTTATAATGTAATGTAACCTTGGATGGTGTATGTAATCTGACAATGAAGACCTTAGAATGTAATGTAACCTTGGATGGTCTAGAACGTAATCTGACAATGAAGACCTTAGAATGTAATGTAACCTTGGATGGTCAAGAATGTAATCTGACAATGAAGACCTTAGAATGTAATGTAACCTTGGGTGGTGTAGAATGTAATGTGACCATAAAAAATTGTAGACTGTCACTGGCCAATTAATATTGTTTAATGTAATGTGACTTGACAACCTGTAGAATGCATTGTAATAACAAACAAAAAGGAGATTCTAAACCCATCCATGTACTTTAACGTAATCCAAGACTAAGGCATGCAAAGGAACTGCTCGCACCAAAAACTAGATTTTGTTTCAAGCAAAACTTTTTAAAATTGTATCAACAAATATGTAGATACTTAGCAAGGCAGTAAATTTGATGACAGTCTTCATCACAGATATTTGGTGTACAAGAAATTGCGAAATACAAGTAATAAAATCACGTACTATCATGAGCAGCTTCCTGTGTGCTCCTTACAGAGCCTGGAGCCACAACTGAAGCTGGTCCCCTTAGAGCAAGCTTGCACCAAACATTTACATGCTCTTGCAGGAATGGTTTATGTAGCTATTTGTTTGACATGATGAAGCTGACAGTTCCATGCACACATTCATATTAGTTGCCTCATGCTACATCATTCATTCATCACCTTGCTGCTCCCAATTGAGCATATGCCGTCAACAAAGATATGCCAAGTCTTCATCTCCTATGCCATCAGCTCAAGGTTCTTCCATCTCTTCTTCATCACCCGTCATGTCCGTCACCAGTTCTCTTCTCCATTGTATTCTTTTAGTCTTCCTCCACCTCTCTTACCCTGAGAACTCCAGAATAAAGACTGCCTTGTAATGCTATCAACAGGTTTCCTCAAGGTGCATCCTATCCATGTCCAGCATCTTCTTATCTCTTGTTATATTGAAGTCTTTTGTGGCTGAACCTTTCTTCACGATGGGGTAGCCGGCCTCTTGCCCAACCTTCCTTCATAATTCATGCATACAAGTGTATTAGGTTACAGTGTTACTATTTTTTGCTCCCCTTCTTTGGGCCCCGCTAACACATGTATACTACTGTAATAATGTAGCATAATCATTACGTTTGAGTACTCTTTCTTTCACACACACAAGAACACACACCGTGTTCCTCATTCTTAATTAATGGTTCTCATCTGTAATAAACACAGTTCTCATAAAAACGTAAAGATTATGGCAAATTATAAATACTACTGTACATTAACTGTGTTTAGTTTAAAGTCACATATCACCTTGTGTGGTTTAACATCTATTTCTCCATGTGTGGTTTAATGTCACATATAATCTTGAGTATTCTTGGAGGGAGAGACAGTGATATCAAAATAAGAATACAAAAAGCAAGAGGAGCTTTCATTGCATTGGGAAATATATCAAGAGAAATGGATCCAACACGAAAATAAGAATCTTCAACTCAAATGTGAAGTCAGTCCTATTGTATGGCTCTGAGACATGGAAAACAACAAAGACAACAACCAAAAAGCTGCAGACTTTCATAAATGGGTGCTTGCGTAGAATAGAGGGATTAAAATGGTATGACAAGGTTACCAATGTGGAACTGATGACAACAACTAGACAAGTGCCAGTGGAACCAGAGATGAGAAGAAGATGATGGCGATGGATAGGACACACACTGAGGAGACCTGTTGATAGCATTACAAGGCAGTCCTTGTTCTGGAACCCCCAGGGCATGAGAGGCAGAGGTAGACCAAGAAGCACATGGAGAAGAGAGCTGGAAACAGAGGTGAAAATGATGAAAAAACTTGAGATGATGGCACGTGACAGGAGGACTTGGCATGTGTTTGTTGAAGGCCTGTGCTCCTTTGGGAGTGGAGGGTTATGAATAATCTTGTGTGGTTTAATGTCACATATCACCTTGTGTGGTTTAACGTTGCATATCACCTTGTGTAGTTTAGCATCTATATCTCCATGTGTTGTTTAACATCACATATCTCGTTGTATAGTTTAACACCACATTATCTCCTTGTGTGACTTAATGTCGCATATCTCACTTTGTGGTTTAATGTCACATTATCTTATTATGTGGTTTAACATTGCATATCTAAGTCAATGAGTAAATTTTTAACATCCAAAGTCACTGTGTACACATTCAGTATTTGAGCTACCATGTATACATATATACACTTGTATGTGTCAATATAAACATCAGATGTTTCAATGTTTACACATTCCATTTGCAATCACTGTCTACTTTTGAGTCACTGTGTACACATCCCACATATGCCAACAAATACATCCCAAATGGAAAATTACTGTGAAAGTTTCAGTCCCTGTGTACATATACCGCATGTGTACACACTCCATATCAAAGTCACAAGAGAAACTGCAGTGAACACGTTCTGAACCCTCCCTTAAACAATAAGTGCAATCAGCTAGGCATCACTAAGTTCCATTGAAGATCTGTCTCAGGAACCCTTCAACTTAACAGGGCCACACAGAAGATCTACCTGTCCTCAAGTTTACTAGTCTACACATGGTAAACACCTTTTTTTCATTTCGCTCCTTATATAGCATAGAACCACTACTGTAATTGACCTTTGACCTCTGTCAGGAAGCCTGCATCAAAGCATACATGTGATCTTGCAGCTGTGGTTTCTATAGCAATTTATTTGTCATGATGAGGCTGCCAGTCCTGTGGTAAAAAACCTCATAGTAATGGCTTCCTACGACCTGCCTGAGGTAACAGTGGTTTTATTCTTTCTTTGCCTCTTCACAAACCCCCCGAGAACTACATGGGGCGGCAAAAGTCATACTCAGATTTAAATGAGCTATGGACCCTCATTCTCTAAGATGGACTTGTCCTCTATAAATAGCCAGCTGAGCACTCGTCATCTTCCAGTCATAAATTTGTCCGAGCCTAAATGTTGTCATGAAAGTGACAGCCGTCCCTGAAGGAAGAGAAAAATAAAACAATATTTTATATTTCTGGAAAGTTTCTTGTATCTTGGATATTAAAAAAACTGAGTTGGTAGGTGTGAAACAGGAATCATAATAAAAACATGAATGTCCAAATTAACAACATGAGGCAAATAATAACATCTAAAATAAAACTAATAGAATAAAACAAAATAGTGTTGTTATTCAGACAAATAACTAATACGGTTTTAAAATTAATGTCATTATGGGTTATATATGCTCTTCATTACTGCATGGAGCAAAAAGATGAACGACAAACAGTTTATTAAGAACAATCAGAAGAAATAACACAGGCTTTTAACATGTGGTTCCACAAAAATATGGGGTGAATTTCACTGAAAAAAGAAGCAAACACATAAAGAGTTTCTTTAAAAGAATTAGGTATAAAAAAAAGAATGAATAGAACACATCAAATTTTGACAAATTGTCTGCACATACAAAGGGAGAGCACTCTGTTGAAAACTATGACAGAACAGTAAAGGCAAATAGGAAAGGCACATTGCTGCTATAGGTTCTTATAAATCATCAATAGATGGGCAGAAAATAGTTTGTCATTGAGAAACATTAAGTCAGATTCCAGAAAATAGCCTATCAGAGTATATCTTCAAGTCAGAAAATAGTCAATCAGAGGAAGAGAACACAAAATATCCTAGGAAGACAACATAAAATATCCTATCAGATAGCCAAGAGACAGAAATAGTCAAATAGAGTGCACCACCGAGGCAGGACACAGAAAATGTTGGAGATCCATTAAAGCCAACATTCAATTTGAAGGATGATGCATGATCTAATTTAATCTAAATATTTCAGAAATGAACTGACACTGCAACGACGTTAGACAAGAACTACTTCTTGATAATACTAAACCAAACAGAACCAAAAATATTTTATTTTCATTAATGCTTAAAAATACATATTAAGTGTCCACAGCTTATCATACTATGGTGACAAACAATAACAAATATTTCAAATGCTCCACAAATGCTTCTCCCATTTCAGCAACAGCAAGACAAAAACAAGATAAATGTAACAAAGATAGTCATCATCATCATCAGCTGTAACCTCCACATCAAAAGTCAGCTGCAATGGATCTCCATTTTTGTCTCTTGTCTTGATGGTACACTCTGATACTCTGTCCTGACCATCTCTTGATGGTATCTTCCCACTTGTAGCTCAATCTTCCTCTTGAATGTTTGTCGTCACCTTTGCCTTCCATATGGTCTTGAGCAAAGCATTATGTATTTTTACATGGGCAAAATATTTTAGATAATGTTTACCTACTTCATTAATTCTTTTCATTCCTAGATAATCTAGGAAAGCTTTATTTGTTGTCTTCTCTTTCAATGAGATGCATAGCATTCTTCTGTACATCCACTTCTCAAGGGCCTCAATTCTTTCTTCCAAATGTTTATTCATTGTCATTTCTCTTCCTGATTTCTGTTTCACATCTGCCATCTTCTTTAATTATTTGACCAAGATATGAGAAACTCTTAACTTGTTCCAGGATTTTCTTTAATGGTTGCTTATAGTCTG
This sequence comes from Oreohelix idahoensis, assembly GCA_024509875.1. Taxonomy (NCBI): domain Eukaryota; kingdom Metazoa; phylum Mollusca; class Gastropoda; order Stylommatophora; family Oreohelicidae; genus Oreohelix; species Oreohelix idahoensis. The sequence continues at coordinate 1,159,724 of JAMPIV010010005.1, forward strand.
TTTTGCTAATTATCTTAGTTTTTGTTTTCTCAATGTTAATGTCCAATCTGTATTCATGACTTATGCTTTTTACTTGCTTAACTTGTTCTTGTAAATACTGTTCACTTTCACCTAACAACACGGTATCACCTGCATTTAAGGTTGTTTATTGATGTTCAGTCCTGGCAGTTCCTGTATCTGTCGGAAAATGTTCTCTGTGTAGATATTAAATAGGCAGGGGGGACAACACACAATCTTGTCTGGCACCTCTTTTTATTTTTATATATGGTCAGTAATTTCTGCCAGATCTTACTGCTGCAGTTTGTTCCCAATAAAGGGATGGTGTTAGGATGAGTATATATAAGGACAAACCTTTAGTTATTGTTATTGTTATACAGAATTGACACCATTGCACTCCGGGCATACCCATAGGTGCTCAGTCTCCATCAGTATATGTCGAAGAGTATGAATGCTAACTGTTCCTGTAGCTCGCTGGTTGTAAACATGATGGATGCTTCCTCTCATACGTCCATCTCTACTAGCCTTACGTTTGATGCAAAATTCCAACAGTCTTGACGTTGACGATTCATCTATTGCAATGTCATTCTCTAACATTTAGTTTACAATCTTCAATAATAAACCAAAGACTATTACATTGAAGAGTTTAATACTCTCTCTTCTCCACTTTCATTATTTATGAATCACAGAGGCCCTGCTCCATCCAAAAGCATACAAAATATCATATAAACTCAAGGTTTACTCTATAACCGAGAGAACTAATTTTTAAAAGAAACAGCGACAAAAACCTTTTTAAGTCAGAATATAACTGTCAACACAACTACGGAATCTACCAGCAGCAAGTCTTTGATATTCCAGAATTTTTTAGTAAATTAATGGACAAAATTAACCACTCAACCCTTGTTGGGTGATAATCAGCATAGACTGTGTCAATAAATGTAGATAATATACTGAATTGTTGTCATTTATTTACCAGTATATTATTTCTGAATAATTTATTTCATTTTGTAGGTCACTTGTCCTGTCTTGATCCCAGGGATCTCTGAGAGGACAAACATTGTGCAGGTCACTTGTCCTGTCTTGATCCCTGGGATCTCTGAGAGGACAAACATTTACTGGCATATTTCCTAATTATGTATTTTTTATTGTATTCCGGTTAATTAAAAATTCTAACTGTGGATTTTTTAAAAATAACATAAACAATTATCCTGACTGTATTACTTTAAAACAAACACAAATATACAAATAAATAAAACATAATACAATGAACAGATTGAGTGTTTGTGTGTTCACAGGGCATACATACCTCTATTTAATATCATGTGTTATATTTGTTAACTTCACATGATATCAATTTTATTCTCCTCCAGTAATGCTTCTCATATTTCATCAACAGTAAAATTAAAAAACAAACAAACAAAATTTATATGGAGCAGTTTTACAAAAGAAAAATACACTAGAAGCACTGTATGATCAGGGGTATATCCTTAAGCAGGAGACAAAGATGAGAAATATAAATGTTATGACAAAATCCTAAAGGACAAAGCAAACATGTAGTAAAAAAATTGATGACAAAAAAAAAAAAAAACAGGACAAAAAAAAAAAAACAGATGAGTAACAGAGAAAAGTGAAACTGAAGCAACAAAGAACACGTGTAACACCAAGAAAAGGTTACACTAAATAAGCAAGTAAAAAAACAAAACAAGAAAAAAAATATTTCAATGCAAAGAAACTAACAACAAAAACTTAACAAAGAAACTAACAACAAAAATTTAACAAAGAAACTAACAACAAAAATTTAACAAAGAAACTAACAACAAAAACTTAACAAAGAAACTAACAACAAAAATTTAACAAAGAAACTAACAACAAAAACTTAACAAAGAAACTAACAACAAAAATTTAACAAAGAAACTAACAACAACAATTTAACAAAGAAACTAACAACAAAAATTTAACAAAGAAACTAACAACAAAAATTTAACAAAGAAACTAACAACAAAAATTTAACAAAGAAACTAACAACAAAAACTTAACAAAGAAACTAACAACAAAAATTTAACAAAGAAACTAACAACAAAAACTTAACAAAGAAACTAACAACAAAAATTTAACAAAGAAACTAACAACAAAAATTTAACAAAGAAACTAACAACAAAAACTTAACAAAGAAACTAACAACAAAAACTTAACAAAGAAACTAATAATAATAGCCCCTTCAGTCATAACTGACTATGGGAATGCGCCCCTGAGGTGACAGCCCTCAGCTGCTTATTTTCCTGGTGCTCCTTTCGACGTTTTCTCCTCACCTCTGCTTCTTGTGTGAGCCTCTCTTCGCCCAATCTGAGGTGGCGCCGTAAATAGCATCGCCACTTAGTGCGATCGGCAGCTTCATCCTCCCATGTTGCTGGATCCATGTCCAGTGCCCTCATATCTCTCTTGCACACATCTTTGAACCTCAGCTGTGGTCGCGCAACTGTTCTCTTGCCATCTGCTAATTGTCTGTAGAAGATATCTTTTGGGATGCGACCATCTTCCATGCGGCGAACATGGCCAAGCCAGCGAAGTCTGCGCTGTCTAAGAAGCGTATACATACTTTGAAGGCCAGCACGTGACAACACCTCGACATTTGTCACTTTATCTTTCCACGAGATGCCGAGGATGCGGCGTAGACACCGCAAATGGAAGGTATTGAGCCTTCTTAACAAAGAAACTAACAACAAAAATTTAACAAAGAAACTAACAACAAAAACTTAACAAAGAAACTAACAACAAAAACTTAACAAAGAAACTAACAACAAAAATTTAACAAAGAAACTAACAACAAAAATTTAACAAAGAAACTAACAACAAAATTTAACAAAGAAACTAACAACAAAAATTTAACAAAGAAACTAACAACAAAAATTTAACAAAGAAACTAACAACAAAAACTTAACAAAGAAACTAACAACAAAAACTTAACAAAGAAACTAACAACAAAAACTTAACAAAGAAACTAACAACAAAAACTTAACAAAGAAACTAACAACAAAAATTTAACAAAGAAACTAACAACAAAAATTTAACAAAGAAATTAACAACAAAAATTTAACAAAGAAACTAACAACAAAAACTTAACAAAGAAACTAACAACAAAAATTTAACAAAGAAACTAACAACAAAAACTTAACAAAGAAACTAACAACAAAAATTTAACAAAGAAACTAACAACAAAAATTTAACAAAGAAACTAACAACAAAAACTTAACAAAGAAACTAACAACAAAAACTTAACAAAGAAACTAACAACAAAAATTTAACAAAGAAACTAACAACAAAAATTTAACAAAGAAACTAACAACAAAAACTTAACAAAGAAACTAACAACAAAAATTTAACAAAGAAACTAACAATAAAAACTTAACAAAGAAACTAACAACAAAAACTTAACAAAGAAACTAACAACAAAAATTTAACAAAGAAACTAACAACAAAAATTTAACAAAGAAACTAACAACAAAATTTAACAAAGAAACTAACAACAAAATTTAACAAAGAAACTAACAACAAAAATTTAACAAAGAAACTAACAACAAAAATTTAACAAAGAAACTAACAACAAAAATTTAACAAAGAAACTAACAACAAAAACTTAACAAAGAAACTAACAACAAAAACTTAACAAAGAAACTAACAACAAAAATTTAACAAAGAAACTAACAACAAAAACTTAACAAAGAAACTAACAACAAAAATTTAACAAAGAAACTAACAACAAAAATTTAACAAAGAAACTAACAACAAAAATTTAACAAAGAAACTAACAACAAAGATTTAACAAAGAAACTAACAACAAAAATTTAACAAAGAAACTAACAACAAAGATTTAACAAAGAAACTAGCAAAAAAAATTTAACAAAGAAACTAGCAACAAAGATTTAACAAAGAAACTAACAACAAAAATTTAACAAAGAAACTAACAACAACAATTTAACAAAGAAACTAACAACAACAATTTAACAAAGAAACTAACAACAAAAATTTAACAAAGAAACTAACAACAAAAATTTAACAAAGAAACTAACAACAAAAATTTAACAAAGAAACTAACAACAAAAATTTAACAAAGAAACTAACAACAAAAATTTAACAAAGAAACTAACAACAAAAATTTAACAAAGAAACTAACAACAGAAATTTAACAAAGAAACTAACAACATAAATTTAACAAAGAAACTAACAACAAAAATTTAACAAAGAAACTAACAACAAAAATTTAACAAAGAAACTAACAACAAAAATTTTACAAAGAAACTAACAACAAAAATTTTACAAAGAAACTAACAACAAAAATTTAACAAAGAAACTAACAACAAAAATTTTACAAAGAAACTAACAACAAAAATTTTACAAAGAAACTAACAACAAAAATTTAACAAAGAAACTAACAACAGAAATTTAACAAAGAAACTAACAACAAAAATTTAACAAAGAAACTAACAACAAAAATTTAACAAAGAAACTAACAACAAAAATTTAACAAAGAAACTAACAACAAAAATTTAACAAAGAAACTAACAACAAAAATTTAACAAAGAAACTAACAACAAAAACTTAACAAAGAAACTAACAACAAAAATTTAACAAAGAAACTAACAACAAAAATTTAACAAAGAAACTAACAACAAAATTTAACAAAGAAACTAACAACAAAATTTAACAAAGAAACTAACAACAAAAATTTAACAAAGAAACTAACAACAAAAATTTAACAAAGAAACTAACAACAAAAATTTAACAAAGAAACTAACAACAAAAACTTAACAAAGAAACTAACAACAAAAATTTAACAAAGAAACTAACAACAAAAATTTAACCAAGAAACTAACAACAAAAATTTAACAAAGAAACTAACAACAAAAATTTAACAAAGAAACTAACAACAAAAATTTAACAAAGAAACTAACAACAAAGATTTAACAAAGAAACTAACAACAAAAATTTAACAAAGAAACTAACAACAAAGAAACTAGCAACAAAAATTTAACAAAGAAACTAGCAACAAAGATTTAACAAAGAAACTAACAACAAAAATTTAACAAAGAAACTAACAACAACAATTTAACAAAGAAACTAACAACAACAATTTAACAAAGAAACTAACAACAACAATTTAACAAAGAAACTAACAACAAAAATTTAACAAAGAAACTAACAACAAAAATTTAACAAAGAAACTAACAACAAAAATTTAACAAAGAAACTAACAACAAAAATTTAACAAAGAAACTAACAACAAAAATTTAACAAAGAAACTAACAACAGAAATTTAACAAAGAAACTAACAACATAAATTTAACAAAGAAACTAACAACAAAAATTTAACAAAGAAACTAACAACAAAAATTTAACAAAGAAACTAACAACAAAAATTTTACAAAGAAACTAACAACAAAAATTTAACAAAGAAACTAACAACAGAAATTTAACAAAGAAACTAACAACAAAAATTTAACAAAGAAACTAACAACAAAAATTTAACAAAGAAACTAACAACAAAAATTTAACAAAGAAACTAACAACAAAAATTTAACAAAGAAACTAACAACAAAAATTTAACAAAGAAACTAACAACAAAAATTTAACAAAGAAACTAACAACAAAAATTTAACAAAGAAACTAACAACAAAAATTTAACAAAGAAACTAACAACAAAAATTTAACAAAGAAACTAACAACAAAAATTTAACAAAGAAACTAACAACAAAAATTTAACAAAGAAACTAACAACAAAAATTTAACAAAGAAACTAACAACAAAAATTTAACAAAGAAACTAACAACAAAAATTTAACAAAGAAACTAACAACAAAAATTTAACAAAGAAACTAACAACAAAAATTTAACAAAGAAACTAACAACAAAAATTTAACAAAGAAACTAACAACAAAAATTTAACAAAGAAACTAACAACAAAAATTTAACAAAGAAACTAACAACAAAGATTCAACAAAGAAACTAACAACAAAAATTTAACAAAGAAACTAACAACAAAAATTTAACAAAGAAACTAACAACAAAAATTTAACAAAGAAACTAACAACAAAGATTCAACAAAGAAACTAACAACAAAAATTTAACAAAGAAAATGAAATAACAAAATAATAAAGTAACAGAATGGCCTGATGTGACAGAAGATCCATTGCTGAATGTCAAGTCAAAGAAATAGTTGTCCACAATAATATGAGGTTAATTATTATTTCCTCTTCTAAAGTAAGAAAATGAACACAGCTGTATTGACTGCCATAATTTGGTTCATTAATTAAAAGAAAAAAGTCTTGTAACACAAGATAGCCAAACATGAAAACATATTCAAAGCCAACATTAAATAAGAACAGGCAACCTAAATAACCCAGCTTTGATTTACCATCCAGAAAAGTCAAGGCTTGAGTTGTTGCCCTGTCAAGACAGACCTGCAGCAAAATTTCATAGGGAGGTAAGCTCTAACCAGTTTTGAAATGAATACAGGCGTCCCCCACTTTTCAACAGTCAGCTTTTTGAGGATCCACTCTTTTGACCCTTTTCAATTATAACCAGACCCCATACATTTGACGCATGGTCTGCTCTTTCGACCTATTTCCTCATGTTTCCACACATGCTTCTGTGCGACCACGCGCCGCTTTTTCTCTCGATGGACTTGGCGCCATCTTTTCGTTCAATCTGTGTATAGAAGTCATCCGCAGTTCATCTCTTAGAAACTGTGTGCATTGCGTCTCTTATTTTTGCGCTTATAATACAGTATTCATACTTATATTTGTGCTTATAATACAGTATTCATACTTATATTTGTGCTTATAATACAGTATTCATACTTACATTTGTGCTTATAATACAGTATTCATACTTATATTTGTGCTTATAATACAGTATTCATACTTATATTTGTGCTTATAATACAGTATTCATACTTATATTTGTGCTTATAATACAGTATTCATACTTATATTTGTGCTTCTAATACAGTATTCATACTTATATTTGTGCTTATAATACAGTATTCATACTTATATTTGTGCTTATAATACAGTATTCATACTTATATTTGTGCTTATAATACAGTATTCATACTTATATTTCTGCTTATAATACAGTATTCATACTTATATTTGTGCTTATAATACAGTATTCATACTTATATTTGTGCTTATAATACAGTATTCATACTTATATTTGTGCTTATAATACAGTATTCATACTTATATTTGTGCTTATAATACAGTATTCATACTTATATTTGTGCTTATAATACAGTATTCATACTTATATTTCTGCTTATAATACAGTATTCATACTTATATTTGTGCTTATAATACAGTATTCATACTTATATTTGTGCTTATAATACAGTATTCATACTTATATTTGTGCTTATAATATTCATAATGGCATCTAAGTGCAGTGATAAAGCTAAAAGAACCCATAAGATTTTCAATTTGCAAGAAAAGCTAGAACTAATCAAACTTAGTGAGAAAGGCATGTCCATGACTGATATAGGCCGCAAGCTAGGCATACCTCGCTCAACAGTTAGTACAATTGTTAAGACAAAAGACAAAGTGTTAGACAAAATTAAAAATGCTATGAAGGTGCATACTAAAGTTATTAGAAAGCGGGACATCCTAATTGCTGATATGGAAAAACTTTTAAATGTGTGGATTCAAGACCAAATCAGCCACAATATTCCTCTAAGCACAGGCATTATCCAGGCCAAAGCCCTAAGTCTATTTAATACAATGAAGGTTGAAAGAGGAGAGACATCCGCGGAAGAAACATTTGAGACTAGCACATGCTGGTTTAAAATAGATTTAAGACAAGGTCCAATTTGCATAATATAAAAGTACAGGGAGAAGCAGCTAGCGCAGATACCGCAGCTGCAGAAATTTATCCTGCAGAGCTTGAAAAAATTATAGAAGATGGTGGTTATACAAAGCAACAGATTTTTAATGTAGATGAAATGGCCCTATATTGGAAGAAAATGCCAGCTAGAACTTTTAATGCAAAAGATGAGAAATCTATGACAGGATTCAAAGCTGCAAAAGATAGGCAAACACTGTTGCTAGGGGCTAATGCAGCTGGTGACTGCAAGCTAAAGCCTATGCTTATATACCATTCAGAGAATCCTAGGGCCCTTAAAAACTATTTAAAGTCTAGCCTTCCAGTTTATTACAAGAGTAATGCAAAAGCCTGGATGACTGATGATTTATTTGCAACTTGGTTCTCAGATTATTTCACGCCTACAGTTGAGGCTTATTGCAGGGAACAGGAAATTCCTTTTAAGATTCTACTCCTTCTTCTTCTTCTTCGATCCTTAACCACCGACCGTCAAAGCAGTCAGTGGCCATCACGCCTAGTGGCGTCTTGTAGGGCAACAACAAATTGATTCCACTTTGCACGGTCGGTGGCCATCCTTCGTACAGTGCCCCAACTCTGGTTCATTCTTTGCATCTCAGCCTCCACAGTCCTCCGCCAAGTTGTTTTTGGTCGGCCTCTCTTTCGCTTTCCTTCAGGGGTCCAAAGCATAGCTGTTCTTGTGATGGCATCGGGGTCTCTTCTGAGGACATGACCAACCCAGCTCCAGCGTCTGCCAGCTATGATGGTATGCATGTCCTCTTGCTTGCTACGAGTAAGCAGATCTTGGTTGGTGATGGTATTCGGCCAAAAGATTCGGTGAATTTTTCTTAGGCATGTTGTGTGAAAAGAGGACAATTTTGACATTTCCTTCTCTGTGACTCTCCAGCATTCCGCACCATAGAGAAGCACAGAAAGCACGCAACTCTGGTATAATCTTAATTTTGTGCTTGTGCTGTATTGGGAGGACTTCCAGATGTTATTTAGGCTAAAGAAGACTGTTCTTGCATTATTCATTCTGATGTTGATGTCTTTGCCTGCCCCACCGTCTGGTGTTACTATGCTTCCTAGGTATGTGAAGGTATCTGTCTGTACCAGTTGCTGATTTCTTACTGATATGGGCTCAGGGTTGCTCACATTGAGCGTCATGACCTCAGACTTCTTTAAATTGATGTTCAAGCCCACCTGCTGGCTAAATTTATTAAGTCTATCCGTTTTTTCCTGGATGTGTTGATGTGAATGTGCCAGCAGTGCAATGTCATCTGCATATTCCAGATCTTCCAATGTTGAAAATGTAGTCCATCTTATTCCTCTTGGACTGCCCTCTGTTGTCTGGCGCATCAAGATTCTACTGCTTGTTGATAATGCACCAGGCCACCCTAGAGCTCTGACTGAGTCCTTCAAAGAAATTCAAGTTGCCGTCATTCCTGCAAACACAACTTCATTACTGCATCCAATGGATAAAGGTGTCACTTCAGCATTTAAAGCTTATTATCTAAGGAGGACTTTTGCAAAGGCTATAGCTGCATTAGATGATGACCTTTCTGAGGGATCAAAGCAAAATAAATTAAAAGCTTTCTGGAAAGGCTTCACTATTTTGGACAGCATTAAAACGATTATAGATCCATGGGAGGAAGTTAAAGAAACAACTTTGAAAGGTGTTTGGATGAAACTCATTCCCACACTCATGGATGATTTTGACGGTTTTGAGGATCCCGTAGAGGAAATCACTTCAAATGTTGTTGACATGGGAAGGGATTTAGAATTGGAAGTCTGGCCTGAAGATGTAGAATTGCTTGGGTCGCATGATGAGGCCCTGACTGATGGGGGAACTCCTGTTAATCGAAGAACAGAGAAGGCTGTTCAGAGAACAAGAAGCCCTGCCTGATGATACGGCTCAGCCTAAGATGCTGACGACTAAAGAATTAGAAGAAGGAATCGCCAAAATAGAGGATGCAATTGTATTTTGGGAAAGGGTCGATCCCAATCTCGAAAGAAGTTCAAAAGTAAATAGAGGCCTACAAAACCAAATAGCCTGTTACAGAGAACTTCTTAGAGAAAGGCGAAAGACGTCAATACGGCAAACGTCACTGCTATCCTATTTCAAGACGCCACCTCCACAACCATCGACAGTCACCCTTAACCCTTCAAATTCAGAGCCGTCAACATCAGTAGCAACATCAACCCCAGTAAGAAGATCTCCATCAAAGTCCCCTTCAGCAAAAAGAATGAGATTGTTTGAAGTTTCTGATGATGAGGCTCAACTATCTCCTTCCGACTTTCTTCAATAAATCACCATAATTCAAATATATATTCATCGTCAACGTATGCAAGAATAAAAATATTTAAAGGTAAGCTTATGTTCATTTTACTGTACAGTACTTATGTATATTTAAAGGTAAGCTTTTGTTCATTTTATTGTACTTTTGTATACATATGATGTGTTATTTAGCTTTTGCACGCATTCGCAAGTGATATATAGTGCGTTTTTATGTTTTTCGGCGGCAAACTGCCTTTGCAAGCTAAATAGAGACTGGGTTCCGCTTTTTGACGATTTCCGCTTTTCGACAGTGCTCTGGTCCCTAACCTGTCGAATAAGTGGGGTACGCCTGTACTATAATTGTAAATTTGTTGATTATCTCCTTGCTTTTAACTGTACTCAAACCTAATTCTATCTAATGGTCTTTTATATTTGGACTCGCACCCTAATATAACCGACTAGGTTGAATGGGACGCGCCTCACCAAAACAAGGCAAAACTTTAGTTAAAAAATTTTAAAAAATGTATACCAGCAATAGTAAACTAAAATCCCCAGGTAGCTAAATGTAATGTTTCATGTTTTGATATTCATAAAGTTTTTTTTTAATTTTGATCTTATCAGCTGGTTACACTTTTGATTTCTTTTGGGAATCCCCCCCAGGGTATAAGAAACAAAAGAAGACAACAACAAAAAAACACGGAGAAGAGAATTTGACATACACATGAAGGGGGCAAAGAAGAAATGGAAATTCTTAAAATGGATGGTATCAGACAGGAAGACTTGGTATGAATTTGTTGTATTCTCCATAGGGAGCTGACAGGTAATGAAACTGCTCACACACAAGGTGAGGGGTGGGGGAGTTGGTTGGGCAGGTGTGAAAGACAGGACTCAGATGAGAGATAAGGGAAGCATGCCTACCTTAAGTATATCATCTTCATTGATGAGAACTTGTATTCTAAGATGAGTGGGTAGCTCCTGGACTACCTGTACATTATACACCAGAGAGTTCAGGCCATCTGTGGCCATACGCTGTTTAGTGGTCTTCAGTAAGGCAAATCTGTTGATGTAATGTTCAATTTAAAGGCAAACGACAACTTCAACACATATGAACAAATCATCAAAAATAACTAATTCACATAACTCAATTCATCCTGCAGACAGAAGTTGTCTTTTTTATTTGAAAGGCACAAGACACAGATAAGAAAAAGCGTATAAAAGTCTAGGCTGGTGACTCATCTTGTTTCTTCTATGAAAATCTATACATTTGGCACACCTGGAATGCTTGAAGTCAATGTGCATATGATGACATGTGACAGGAGGACAAGGTATATATTTGGTGAAGGCTCATGATGTCATGTGACACAAAGACAAGGTATACATTTGGTGAAGGCTCATGATGTCATGTGACATGAGGACAAGGTATATATATTTGGTGAAGGCTCATGATGTCATGTGACAGAAGGACAAGGTATATATATTTGGTGAAGGCTCATGATGTCATGTGATAGGAGGACAAGGTATATATTTGGTGATGGCTCATGATGTCATGTGACATGAGGACAAGGTATATAATTGGTGAAGGCGCATGATGTCATGTGGCAGGAGGATAAGGCATATAATTGGTGAAGGCTCATGATGTCATGTGACAGGAGGATAAGGTATATAAGTGGTGAAGGCTCATGATGTCATGTGACAGGAGGACAAGGTATATAATTGGTGAAGGTTCATGATATAATGTGACAGGAGGACAAGGTATATATTTGGTGTTTAAGTATTTAAATAAATAACACGGTATTTAATCAGTTTTACAAATTATGGTTCACAAGAAACAAGGGACGTTTCGGGTTTTACCCTTCGTCAGCCACAAACAGGTGACAAAGACAAAAATTACATATAGGTACTACAAAACTATACGATGATGAGAAATATACAACAAATGGGCGATACAGGCAGATGGAAAAAGTGATGAGAGAAAAAAAGAACAATAATAATACAAGAAAACCGTAAAATCTCAAAGAAATACTGAAACAAGAAAGTCAATAATCAACGAAACGAAAAAAGAAGAATAAACAAAACTGTGGAATTAGTAAAAGTTAGCTTAGCTTGATCCAAAGAATCTGTGGAAGAAAGCGGTAGTCTCTTGTCACAGAAATCACAAGGAAGTGACGTACGATAGCGACAAAACAAGAGATATAAAAAGATACGAAACGAACCAAAACAAAAACATAAAAAGATAGATCTAAAAGACAACGAATAAAGAATGAAAAAGAGAAAAGCTACCAGAATTTATGCAAAATGATGTTGTATATTCAAACCATCGGGAGCTAAAATGCCCATTTAAAAAATAAGGCGCTTCTCCAACGAAAAGCGAGTCTTGTCATTACCGGCACATGAACGGAGGGCAGTGACATGTATATCGGAATTACCTGAATGGTCAGGCCTATTGAAATGAAGGGCCACCGGTAAATGTTTGTCATGATAGATGTCATTCAAGTGCTCACGAAACCTGTCTGCCAAACGCCTACCAGTTTCACCAATATAGGTCATGCCACACCTCTTGCAGATGATAGCATAAATCAGGTTTCTGGATTCGCACGTAAAAGACTCTCTAATGATAAATTTTCCTTTCGGAAAAGTGACGGTCTGAGTTTGGAGTACAAACGGACAGGTCTTGCATATCCGGCGTTGGCACGGTTTAGTACCAAAGTAAGATGGGCTAGAATGTCGCAAGCGACTGTGTACAAGAATATCCCTAAAATTCTTATCCCTACGATAAGCTACCAAAGGTGTATCACGAAACAACTCTTTTGTATCAGGATCAGAGTTGAGAATAGACAGATGTCGAAACAGAATTCTCTTTACCGCCAGACAGTGAGGATGGAAAATTAGAACCAGTTTGAGTCTGTCAGATTGGACAGAAGGTTTAGTAGTGAGTGCCGTCTGATGAGTGACGCGTGTGATACGATTAAGGGCATCATATAAAACATGTTCTGGAAAAAGACGTCCGCGAAAGAACTCAAGCATCTCTTGATCTCGCTCATGAAAATCATCGTCATCGTGACATAACCGACGCAAGCGAAGAAGTTGAGAAAAGGGAATGGAATTTTTACAACTAAGAGGATGCGATGAAGTATAAAGAAGGAAACCATGAGCGTCAGTAGCCTTATAATAGACAGACGTTTTAAGACAAGTAGGGCTAATAGTCACAGTGATGTCAAGGAAGTTCACTGAGGTCGTAGAGATTTCAGAAGTGAATTTGATGGCAGGATTGAAATTACCAACATAGTCAATAAATCGACGGAGGTCTACCTCAGACATGTCAGTAATGCCAATACCATCATCAATGTAGCGGCGGTAAAACTCGGGTATTGGCCCATCATAATTTTGAAAGACCAAATATTTAAAGTGGCCCATAAACAGGCAAGCGTAACTAGGGCCCATCTTAGTACCCATAGCGACGCCACTGATTTGGTTGAAGAATTGGCCATTAAACTCAAAAGAGTTGAGAATAAGAACCAACTCAGCAAGGCGAAGAAGCGGACCTGTACTTATAGTAAGATCAGTACGCTGATTGAGAAAAAATGTTAGTGCCTTGAGACCATCGGCATGTGGAATAGAAGTATAAAGGGAACAAACATCTAGGAGGAAAAGACGGTAAGTACAATCAGGCGTGAATCTGACCGAATCAAAAGTAGTGATAGCATGAGTAGTGTCTTTCAAATAAGAAGGCAGATTGGCGACTAAAGGCTGGAAAATACTATCAAGGAATTCAGAAATACGTTCAGTGGGACAAGAACAGGCTGAAACAATAGGCCTACCAGGGTTAGCAATTTTATGCACCTTATGAAGCATGTAAAAGGAAGGCTTACCAAGACTACTATCAAAAATATGGAGAGATAAAGCACAAGAAGGAAGAAGATCATCATGGACCAGGCCACGGATAGTCTCATAAACAGTAAGATTATTACGGACTGTAGCGTCACCAGAACAAGGTGAGTAAAAGGTGGTGTTACCTAGCTGTGTAACTCCTTCGTGAATGTATAAGTCCTTACGCCAAACAACCACAGCACCACCTTTGTCTGCCGGCTTGATAACAATATCATCACGGTTTTTAAGGCGTGACAATGCCCGCCATTCAGAAGACGTGAGGTTAGATCAACGGAGACGGCGTAGATTGAGCTGGTCAATGTCATGCAAAGTATTGGCAATATATAAATCCAGAGCACGAGAAGCTCCTGGAGCTGGAGTCCAGTCTTGTTTAGGTTTGCCAAAACGACGAAAGATGTCATCAGTATCGGAAACCCTGGTAGAATCTTTACCCTTGTGATGGTAATATTTAAGAAGCTGTGAACATCTTGAAGCAAAGAATATTTGTCAAAAATAGAATGAAGAGGAACAAACTTAAGACCTTTACTCAGGACAGACAATTCATCAGGAGACAGATGCAAATCTGGAGGAATGCAAATAACTTTAGCATGGGTAGAAGACTGAATAGAGGACCCTGAAGGAGGTTGTGGATGGAGGCGGCGCAATTATTTATATATTTGGTGAAGGCTCATGCTCTGTGGTGAGCTGAAAGGTAATGAATAAACCTAAAACAGAAAGAGGTCCTGTATTAAAAGGGTTTATGATGCATCCCATTGAAAGCCTGTAGGAGTCTATGTTGCTAACTCACCTTTTTTTTCTACTAGGAAAATCTCCACATTCGGCACATGGAAACGTTCAACACAATGTGCTAATGGTGAAAAGAAGCAGACAAATACCAGTGGAACAAGTTGTGATGAGAAAACACTGATGTTTGACAGGAGAAACATTTAGAAAACCAGCTGATAGCATTAAAAGGAAGTTATTGTGGAATACCCAGGATGAGAGAAATAGAAGCAGACTAAAAACCACAAGGAGAAGGGAATTGGATGGAAGACATGAAAGGAATAAAAACAAAGATGAGGAAATGCCTTCAATGGATAGTACAGAACAAGAAGGCCAGACATGTATTTGTAGAAGGCCTATGCTCTACAAGGAGCCCAAAAGTAATGAATGAATGGGTTGAACAGATAAACGCTCATCACAGTATGTTTTATGACAACCGTTGACATGTGTATGCTGCGCTGGGAGCATACTGATGAGTTCCTATTGACAGTTCAGAGATTTAGTCACAGCTGTTCAGTTCTTGTGAACCCAAGATCAAACGATATGGTCAGGTGGTCAACAGACCCAAAAGCCATTTAGGTATTTGGCGGTTTTTGTCGAACCTACCTAATGTAACATGTAGTTTTTCCAGTTATGTTTCTGCAGTCAGATTTGACTTCGCCTTGTTGGCACAATTATTGCAGCCGGTGGTAAGGCTTATAGTGTTGGTAGAGAAGTGTTTCATTAATGTTTTTCCCTCGTTTGGTTGGCAGCAGTTGTGTGTGTCTCTGAGTTGAAACAACCTACTATGTAATATATCTGTCTTCTCTCATCTACACACACAATTAGTCTTGTCACAGTTCTCTTTTTGTACAAAACAAGATTACTCTCCCCTATGTCCGACAGAATGTAAAGAGTAAAAGGTCAATGTAGTCGCGTAGAATAAACTGCTATAGGGGAGTGAATTGTTAGAGACGTGACCATACTAGATCCAGCTTTATGAGGTAATGTGACCAGTTATCTTCCTCGCTGCCTTAGCCTTCCCTAACTCACAAGCAGAGTCAGGTACCCATTTACAGCTGGGTAGACTGGAGCGTGATGCTACCAAGTCTCAATCTTGGAATCCAGTAACTATGTCACTAGAGGAAAGTGCTTCGACCACTTAGCCAATCAGACACTCATAAAGACACAGAGAAGACAAATTTAAAAAAAAAAAACACACACAGAAAAGACAAATATGCAAAAAATCCAGCAAGATTTGATGACTTAAGTAAGAAAAAAAGGTAACAGATGCACCACAAACAAAACAGAATGAAAGAATAAATTTGATTCTTTTTCTTCTTTGCTTCTTCATGAGCATTTGATGCCCAAAGCAGTTGGCAACATGCAAAAGACACCATGAGGCTAATATTAACATCTAAACTAGTGTTTCCCAAACTTTTTTGGGTCACTGCCCCTTAGTTCCCAGAGCACATTCCCAGTGCCCCCTTCATTTCCCTGCATTAGATAAAAACTGTAAAATGTGGAAGATAAAAGCAAGAACTAATTCAAAACAGTGAGTAGTAATTGCTGTATTTATTTTATAATTCTCATATAAAGCTACATATATACTTCCGTAAAATACTACATTAAAAAAAATAAAACCTAATTATGAGATGCAGTATAGCCAACTGTCACCACCAGTATAAGAGAGTACATTAGTAACCGTCCACAACATTGTTTTGACTAACACTGTCCGGTAATACTTGAAAATGTAGTTAAATACCAAATATTCCCAGTATGCCATTGAAAAGCTTCTTGTACTCCCTGGTACACACACCCCATGCTGAGAATCTCTTCTCTAGGGTGATTGAGAAACTGAGACAAGCGACGATAGGGTGGCACGGTGGGTTAGAGTTTGTTCAGGTTACTTTCTCCTTTTAAGCACTCACGTCAGAGTGCTGTATAATCAAACCGCTTTCACATGTAAGCCTTATATTAAGTAATATTGTTGTATTTAGCTTGACAAATCCTCAACCCCCCCCCCCCCTTACTACTGAACATCCCCTTGTTGTCCCCTTTTCCTTTATTGCCCCTTTAGATCCTCCCAACGCCCACAGAGGGGCGGTACCGCCCACTTTGGGAACCACTGATCTAAACAAAAGCTAATGAAATAAAATAAATAGTGCTGTCATACACACAAATAACTAATACATTTTAAATATGAAAGTCATCATACGTTATGTATGCTCTGAAACACTTGGTGTACGTCTGCTGTGGTGGTATCTGTAACCATTTGTTTTACATGATAAAACTGCCAGCTTCCATAGTCACCTTTTGTGACACATCTGACAGAAGTTGTGGTTCTACTTTTGTCACATCAGCCATTTATGACAGCACTCCAAGTATGAAAGTGATAATGCTGTCACAACCAACACAGTGACATGACATTTTCTCATAGCCTCAAACTTGGACTGGAGTTTCACAATTTGGTCACTGAAAAATCTAGAATCAACTACAATTTTCTAAACACAAATACCTGCCCTCTTTGATTGTGACATGTGGAATGTCGTACACAAAACTGACCACAGGCTAGTCATTTCCTTCATTCCTTTCTTTTTTTTTTTTCTCCTTATCGAACATGCAGCCACCACTGCAGCTAACCTCTTGCAGGAAGCCTGCACGCAATCTTCAATGCTTTTTGTATATGTGGTTTTGGTAGCAATTTTTTGAAACTGATGAGGCTACCAGATTCATATACAATCTCATATTAGTCATCTCATATGACATGCCGCAGGAAACAGTTGACTGATTACTTCTGTGTCTCCTCCAACACCCCTGGAAAGTACATGGCTATTGGTCCATCTGAATTTCACTACAAGGACTCACCAATCACTTCCTTACCTCAGTGGATTCTTCTCATTTCCAGCGTCATTGACATGTCTGACCATTTTATATCTGGCAACTTCCATGGGGTATCTTGTGATTTTATATCCAGCATGTGCAATCCTGCAGATAAGTAGGTAAGATGATGCTGTCAACAAAACTACTTCATACCAAGTTTCAGCATTTCATACATACAGCTGAGATCAAAGTTCATCAACCTGATCATAAATTCTAAGACAGCTTTAATAATAATTTTTTTTTTTTTTTTTAAACAAAAATTTACTACTTGAAACCAACTATGAAATCTGACCTCAAAGTCTTTTATATTTTGACATGCACCCTAATATAACCAATGGACTTTCCATCAGAGATAAACAGGGCACATCTAACAACAAGCAGGTAAAAACTCCTTATTGAATGAAACTGTTAGGGTTATGTGAATTATGTAATGTTTTATCCTTCTTGGTACACTCAACATCATTTAATCAACTCACAATGAATTCACTACAAGATCTAATCTACAAAATTGATCAATTTTACTACACCTACTGTAACCAGGGTTCATAGCAAATTTCTTCAAGCATTTTCCAGGCTTTTTCCAGGTTTTTCCAGGTCCAGCACGTGATTTTCAAGGATGGGAAACTCTAATATTTTCCTCATCTAATTTTCTCAAATATAATTATCACTTTGCTGATCAGCAATCTGGAGCATTACCGTCTCCCATTACCAAGGGTGTTTGCAGATTTCTTTAAAAAGAACTTTTTTTTTTTTAATTCATAAAAGATTGAAAAACAGACATCTTTTCCAAGTTTTTAGTGAATTTGTTCAACATCAGCGCAATAAAATGTTAGTGACATGGATGGTAATGAATAAAATAAGCTTGATTGACGTATTGATTTAACGATTAACCACGTATATCAACATAAAAGGCTAATAAATTTGGAATAAAATGTTTAAAAAAAAACTGTATTTTTCGTGTTTGTCTTTTTTGAATGTATTCTGTGTCTGTGGCATCTGACAATGAGCGTTTGTAAATGTTTGAGTAGTTAAGTACCTCTAGTTGGAGTCTGAGCTGCTTTTTTCATTAACTGGGGTTGAAGTTGTAGCTGTAGGCCTCTGCAAGAGTCTTTGTCAACGATCCACGTTGATAATCCTTGACTGTGTGGTATAACTTGAAGCAGGGTATCAGGCATAGAGGTACATTGCAATCTGGGCAGTACATGCAAGTCTGGCTTCTGTTCCCTGCAGCCTTACACACTTTACAGTCTGGTTTGTACCTTGCCCTTTACTTTTTTATCAACGAAGTGGTGCTCAGTAAGTCATGTTGTTTTGAAGGTGTCACATTGCGTCGAAGAATAGGAGGTTCAATTTTTTTTTTTTTTTTGTACGCCCGCTAATACTCGAGGTGAAATCTAACCTGACATTGATTTTACGTGAGTATCCCTTTTTTCTTGTACAGAGACAGGTGTCCCTCGCCATTCAGGCAGATACTCGCCGATTTCGGAGGTACCCATTAGAGCTGGGTCGGCTCAGGAGCCGCCAATCCCTGGTCGACGACACACCTTCAAATGTTCTCGCCAGGTCTCGAGTTAATCCAGTCCAAATCCCGGTCGACGAAAAATCCTCAAATGCCATCGACTGGGTTTGATCCTGGATCACCTGGTCGCCAGAGCGGTGTGGTAACCACTACGCTAGCGCGGCTCCTAGCAGGTTCAATAAGAGTCATACTGACATCCTGATCTTCGCTTTGATCTTTTTTTGTAGAGT
Organism: Oreohelix idahoensis; assembly: GCA_024509875.1. NCBI lineage: Eukaryota > Metazoa > Mollusca > Gastropoda > Stylommatophora > Oreohelicidae > Oreohelix > Oreohelix idahoensis. The sequence goes on from JAMPIV010010005.1 coordinate 1,179,128, forward strand.
TGGCAGTGTTGTAGGTTATATGCCCATTGACCAGGGCAGTTTCAACTAAGAAATAATATAAAAATAGGATCTGTGTGGGTAGGGGTAGCTTGCACCTAGTTGGCTGAAGTTTCCACACCTCCCATACTTTTGCTGTATTTTTCTGCAATCACTGGCTTCTGAATTGTTCTGCCCTAAAGAATTAGTCTTTCTAACTGTCTTGTTTATATTATCATTGGAGTGAACAGTGGATATAAGGTTAAATCTTTTCGTATCATGCCAGGTGACTGTCGGCATGCCTTATCTTCTGTCGCACAAAACACAGGATGATTTGTCTTTTTCAATTTGAGTTGTTTTTTCTTCAGTGCTACAGGAAAATGCTTCCTATTTTCCGCTACTGTTCCAAATGCACCAATCTGAATTTCAGGTCTTGAAATAAAGCTGAAGGCTGAATCAAAACTATCACAGAAAAGAATATGTCCCTTGTTGCATATGAAATTTGAATTAAAACTATGGTGACTTTTCACTGAAAAAAAAAAAGAGTCCAAATAATCTCAGCTCTCAAGAGTTTTTTTCCTTGGTCACAAATAATGTCACATCTGTAGGTCTCCTAGTAGTGTTAGTTTTAAAAAAAAAAAAAAAAAAGGAACACAAATAACTTACGAGTAGGCCTAAGCTATGTATATTTACCAATTCAAAATTCTAAACGCATACATAATACAGTCAACCAATATTTAACTAGAACAAAAGGTAATATATATAGTAATTGGGAGGGTAATACTTATGATAAGTGAAAATCTATTAAATATCTAACTGGAGACCTTTACCCCCCCCCCCAATTTTACTATTTTTGTTGGGTTTTGTTTCGTTTGTTTGTTTAGATTTTTATTTAAAATTTAATAAATCTTTTTTTAAAATTTTAAATAACATAGGCCTATCCACAAAATTGCTGATTTTCATTTATCCTAATTACCGCGATTTGACAGATGTGATGCCACTTTCGTGTATCGGCGATTATTCATGTTATCTGAAATTGAAAACATGTAGGCCTAGGCCTATCCTAATTAGCCTATAACCCTTCAGAGGTAGAACGGGATAAGTCTTTTCATCATAAATATAATAAACTGGACTTATTTAAATAGGTTTTATAAATGAGATAAACGAATTTATTACTTACGACGAGTGTTAAAAATAAATCTGCGTTTACGTCGTTAACGCAAAGCGCCGAAAACTTCTGGAAATGGATTTAATGCGCAAAGGGAAGTAAACATTTTACGGTAACTTTGCGCAAAGGGAAGTAAAAATTGTACGGTAACTTTACAATTTTTACTTCCCTTTGCGCATTTCCAGAAGTTTCGGCGGTTTCGTTTTCGTCGCTTTGCGTTAATGGTGTAAACGCTGATTTATTTTTAGACTCGTCGCGTCTGTTGTTGCGAAAAATACCATCAATAACCAAAAAATGGACACAAAGTAACGAACTTTCGATTTCGTATTATTTTTCAAGGTCCGATGCGGAAAATTCAAGGCTTATAGCCATTTTTCCAGGCTTTTCAAGGCCTGGAATTTTTTTTTTCGTTTTCCAGGTTTTTCAAGGTTTTTCCAGGTCGCTACGAACCCTGTGTAACTTTACCTCAGTTTCATCAAATAGACCGTACCTGATCAACATATTTTATCTGTTAAGCTGTATTTCATAAAGAAATTTTATGTTAAACCAAAAAAAAAAAAAAAAACATAATTCCATTACCAACTAGATTTTATTTTAAAAACTTTACCTCACTGACATAATTCATCTATTAAACTTTACCTCCCTGACATAATTCATCTATTAAACTTTACCTCACTGATATAATTCATCTATTAAACTTTACTTCACTGACATAACTCATCTATTAAACTTTACCTCACTGACATTGTTAAGATATTGTCCGCCCGTTCGTTTATTTCAGTGTATTAAAAGAGTTTGTCTGCATTTGATATATGTATACCATCATTATTCCCATATGTGTCTATATGAATGTTAGATCATTTGTATACAACAAAAGTGTCATACGAATGTTTTATTCGTTGTATGCCAAAAACTGCACTGTATCGTCCCTGTATTATTTATGCAGTGTTCTCTATCAAGGGATAACGAATTAGTAATGTCTCAAATATGCCCAACAGTTCGTAGATAACCAGGTATGAAGCCAATGCTGGTCCGGTAACATAACAACAAAGTTTATTGAAAACTCATGATCCATGAGACATGATGAGCCGTCATTAGTTAATGTCATTCTGTCTATTCGTAACATAGTTTTATACTCCTTGACGGTAATACATTGTTGCTTCTCAGTCCCAATCCATCTATACATCTCTATGTATTGATTATATCCGTGCCCCTCTCCAGTAATTTCTTTTCAAACTCATATAACTTCATTAACATGAATTCCCCAAAGTCAGCACACATTAGCGACAGAGCAGGATCTTTCAGACTCCGATTTTTACGGTGTATAGACCTGCCCGTCTACAAAATGTATAAGCATCAAATTATACCTGATTAACAGTACTCATCCTGTTATGTATTCCTATTCATGGCACGAATCAATATACCCTTTTTCCACGGGTTTTCAAGCAAACCAGCAAACACAAGGCTGTTCCCGTCTTGTTTATTTCTTGGGGTCCATTTTTGTTCTCCACGTCATTGTTTCAACACACAAAACTCCTACGTCATCCTTTTTTACTGCGTGCATGAATAATGCACCTAAGTGTACTATTCACATATCTTCAAATATTTTCACCAAACTCAACTCAGAGCTCTTTGATGCGCAACAACAGAAATGTTGTAAAACCATACGCAACAGACATAACTCATCTATTAAATACCTCACTGACATAATTCATCTATTAAATACCTCATTGATATAATTCATCTATTAAACTTTACCTCACTGACATAACTCATCTATACTGTTCAAAAAAAGAAACGCATAGCTATCTGAGGGCGCGTTTTTATGAGTTTGTAAGTAAAATTTGGTTCTAGGGTATATAAAACTTACTTACTTACTTAGTCGTTCCCCTTCTACCGTGAGGTGTAGAGGTTTGGAAGAGAGAGCGCCAGACTATTCTATCAGCTGTCTTCCTCCTGGCCTGGTTCCTTTCTAGTCCTCGGTCCTTCAAAGATTGTCTAATGTTGTCCTCCCAGCGGACTCTGGGTCGTCCTGGAGGTCTGGATCCCTGGCTCTTTGTTTCCCATGCTTGTCGTGGTAGCCGATCTTCTCCCATTCTGCAGACATGGCCAAACCATCTTAGTTGGGACTGTTCTATTTGGGTTTGCAGCGGGTGGGATTTTAGGCCTTGACGTATCGTCTGATTGCGGACCATGTCTCTTCTTGTTACTTCAACCACCTTCCTCAGATACCTCATTTCTGAGGTTTGGATCTGGCTTTTGTGGGTTGTAGTCATTGCCCATGACTCGCATCCATATGTCAAGACTGGGACATAGGTGGAGCGGTATACAGCCATCTTCGTTTTCTTACCAACCTCTTTCTTGCTGAGGAATCCTCGATTTATGGCCTGATAAAGTCTCCCAGTCGCTGCTTTTCGAGTGGCCAACTCTTCTTTGATGCCCCCCTTTCGGTCTATAATAGCTCCGAGATATTTAAAGTGGTGGGTATATAAAAACCAGCCTCAAATGTTCTTTACAATGTCAAATGCATGTGTTGACCTGAATTGCGTTCGTTTTTGTAATCGTTACAACGCAGTGGTCAATAATGTTTATGACGCAATTTTTGACCACAGCTCATGTTGTGCGCACGTGAAAGCAACAAAATTTGGCGTGAACACTATTCACTGACTACGCAACTGAAACCCTATAAAAGGATAATGCTACACACACAAAATTCAGTTCATTTTCAAGCAGACATTTATGGCGTCTCTATCGATAAATTTAAGGAACATTGCTATTGGCCGACTGCATGCAGGCGAAAGTCAAAGTCAGGTTGCCAGGCATCTAAACGTGCATCAGAGTACCATCAGTCGACTTTGGCACTGGTTCCAAGCCACTGGCTCAGTTGAAGACCGGCATCGCAGTGGACGACCCAGAGTGACAACAGCAGCGAAGGATCGCTTTATTCGGCTTCGTCACCTCAGAGACAGGTTTACAACAGCTTCCTCAACTGCCCAGTCATTTCCTGTAGGACGTCATGTGTTTGATCAAACTGTCCGGAATAGACTGCATGACGCTGGACTTTGGGCACAACGACCTCACCAAGGACCTGTCCTTATGTGCCGCCATCGCCAAAATCGACTTCTTTGGGCCAACCAGCATCGTCCCTGGGCAGCTGACAATCAATGGAGACGTGTCTGGTTTAGTGACGAATCTTTCTTTTTGTTGCAGCATCATGATAGACAGCGTAGGGTCTACTGTAGGCGAAATGAACATTTTGCCCAAAATTGCGTTGAAGAAGCTCTGCCGCACGGTGGTGGAGGTGCAATGGTGTGGGGAATGATCAGTTACAACGGAAGGAGTCAATTGGTGCACATTGAAGGAGGCTTGAATGCGCAACGATACATCAATGAAATTCTTCGACCCCATGTCCTTCCACTTTTGGCTGCTCAAAGGTCTGTGTTTCAACAGGACAATGCCAGACCCCATTGTGCACGGTTGACCACGCAGTTCCTGACTGCCAACAACATTCTCACCCTTCCCTGTCTCCAGACATGAGTCCGCTTGAGCACCTGTGGGATGAGCTGCATAGACGTGTTTTGTCGCCGAGACGTTGCTCCAGCCAATCATCGTGATCTGTTCCAGGCACTCCAGGAAGAGTGGGCAGCCATCCCACAGGCCCACATCAGATGTCTGATTGCATCCATGCCCAGGAGATGCCAGTCGCTGATCGATGCAAGAGGAGGCCACACACCATACTAACGGGAAAGCCTGTACGCCAAAAAACTCTCGTGCCCCAGATGCAAAACAACTGTCAATTGATTGGTTGAACCCTAAGGTATTCTTGTGTGCAATTTGAACAATTAACTCATTAAATTAAAAAAGTTATTGAATGTCAAAACTATGGCTAAGTGTGTGCCTTTAGTAGCTATGCGTTTCTTTTTTTGAACAGTATATTAAACTTTACCTCAGTGACATAACACATCTATTAAACTTTACCTCAGCGACATAACTCATCTATTAAACTTCACCTCACTGACATAACTCATCTATTAAACTTTACTTCACTGACATAATTCATCTATTAAACTTTACCTCAGTGACATAACACCTCTATTAAACTTTACCTCTCTGACATAACTCATTTATTAAACTTTACCTCAGTGACATAACTCATCTATTAAACTTTACCTTAGTGACATAACTCATCTATTAAACTTTACCTCACTGACAGAATTAATCTATTACACTTTACTTCACTTACTAATTTCATCTATTAAACTGTATCTCACCAAAAATCTATTAAACTGTATCTCACTAAAAATGTTCATCTATTAAACTGTATGTCACTAAAAATGTTCATCTATTAAACTGTATCTCACCAGACATCTATTAAACTGTATCTCACCAGACATCTATTAAACTATCTCACCAGACATCTACTAAAATGTATCTCACCAGACACGTATTAAACTGTGCCCCACCAGACCTTTATCAAACTCTGTCTCATTAACTTAAAACATCAAACTCTAGATATGTCCAAGAGATAACGGACAGTTATTCACTAATAAATTCACCAAGGGTCCCATTATCACAGAAAAGGATTGAAATTCTGTTACTTCCTGGCAGACACCATGATTTTGTGAGTGTTCATCTTAAACTTATCAAACAACGTGGTGGCATATTACCTCTTTGCCATGTCATCATCTTCCCCACCCCAGCCAAAGAACATGTTGGAGAAGCCATTAATTTTCTCGAACTGTTCTCTGTTGACAGCACTAACACCTCCATAAATTCCAGTGTAGGGCAGTCTGAAAGAGCACAACAGTAAAGGGTTAATAATGTTCTTGAGCAGTCTGAAAGAAGAGAACAGGTCAAAGTTATTAATGTTCTTGAGCAGTCTGAAAGAAGAGAACAGGTCAAAGTTATTAATGTTCTTGAGCAGTCTGAAAGAAGAGAACAGGTCAAAGTTATTAATGTTCTTGAGCAGTCTGAAAGAAGAGAACAGGTCAAAGTTATTAATGTTCTTGAGCAGTCTGAAAGAAGAGAACAGGTCAAAGTTATTAATGTTCTTGAGCAGTCTGAAAGAAGAGAACAGGTCAAAGTTATTAATGTTCTTGAGCAGTCTGAAAGAAGAGAACAGGTCAAAGTTATTAATGTTCTTGAGCAGTCTGAAAGAAGAGAACAGGTCAAAGTTATTAATGTTCTTGAGCAGTCTGAAAGAAGAGAAGAGCCCAAGGTTAGTAATGTTCTTGGATAGTGTGAAAGAACAGAAGAGTCCAAATTCGTAGTCTGAATGAACAGATTAGTCCAACATATTTATATATTCTTGGGTAGTCTGAAAGAACACATTAGTCCACCGTCATCAATGTTCTTGGTAGTCTGAAAGAACAGATTAGACCAACATATTTATATTCTTTGATCCTTAGCTGCCGACCGTCAAAGCAGTCAGTGGCCATCACGCCTAGTGGCGTCTTGTAGGGCAACAACAAATTGATTCCACTTTGCTCGGTCGGCGGCCATCCTTGTACAGTGCCCCAACTCTGGTTCATTCTGTGCATCTCAGCCTTTACAGTCCTCCGCTAGGTTGTTTTTGGTCGGCCTCTCTTTCGTTTTCCTTCAGGGGTCCAAAGCATAGCTGTTCTTGTGATGGCATCAGGGTCTCTTCTGAGGACATGGCCAACCCTGGTCCAGCGTCTGCCAGCTATGATGGTGTGCATGTCCTCTTGCTTGCTCCGAGTAAGCAGATCTTCGTTGGTGATGGTATTCGGCCAAAAGATTCGGTGAATTTTTCTTAGGCATGTTGTGTGAAAAGAGGACAATTTCGACATTTTCTTCTCTGTAACTCTCCAGCATTCCGCACCTTAGAGAAGCATAGAAAGCACACAGCTCTGATATAATCTTAATTTTGTGCTTGTGCTGTATTGAGAGGACTTCCAGATGGAATATATTTACATGTTCTTAAGTAATCTGAAAGAACAGAAGAGTCCAAAGTAGGTAATGTTCTTGGGTAGCCTGAAAGTATAGATCAGTCCATTAATGTTCTTGGATAGTGTGAAAGAACAGAAGAGTCCAAAATCATTAATGTTCTTTGGCAGTCCGAAAGGACAGATTAGTCCAACATATTTATATGTTCTTGGGTAGTCAAAAGTGAAAATGTTCTTGATATTCACTCTAGACAAACATCTTCTTCTTCTTCTTCTTGCGATCGCATCTTTGATGATTACACCGTCAGACGAGTTCTCATGATGAATTCGACTGTTGTTTGAAGTTCCTCTTTAACTCCATATAGCTTTGAGTTTAGTGTTGAGTCATTGGGCCAGTATATCTTTCTTAACTGGTCATACAGAGGACAGTCCTGTAGAACATGCTCAGCAGTTTGTTCGTTTAATCCACATGTGCACAGTGGTGAAGCAGACAATCGTAGCTTGTGCATGTGTTTATTCAGTTTGTTATGCCCTGTCCTGAGTCGAAAAATAGTTATCTGTCCCTGCCGGTCGAGAGTGTGATAGTCGTCTTTGGGTTGGTTCTGTTCTCTTCTGATAGTCTGGATAGCTCTCTTTTTCTCAAAGTATGTGACTTCATTATCTTCTTGTTCACATTCTCCTCCCTTTTTTGCAAGTTTATCTGCCTTTTCATTTCCGGGTACACCACAATGAGATGGTACCCACTGAAGTATGGTTCTCTTTTTGGCAGCTACCTTGTTTAGTTCATTTCTCAGATGCGGGAGTTTACCACCCTTGAGAGCTTGCAGGACAGACAGTGCATCTGTGAGGATGACTACCTGGTGGCAGTCAGAGTTGGTGTTATAAATCATATTTGCAGCTTGCTCTAGAGCTTGAACCTCAGCTGTATAGTTGGAACAGAATTTACCAGTGGGAATGTGCCTAGTCTCATAGTGGTTGTCAGGATATGAGATAAAGATACCGGCACCTCCATTCCTAACAGCATTAGTTGCTGATCCATCTGTATAGGCATGTATCCATGATTGATCGGGATAGCTTTCTTGGATCATACTCAATGTAGCAGTTCGTTTTTGCAGATCATTATACTCACATCCACTTGTGAGACCACTGACTGATGTATTAATTTGGAGGGCACTGCTGGCCTGCTCCCATGGTACAGGGTATAGGGTGGGCTTCAGTGGTGTTGTCTTCATGGATAGGTCTTCTTGATGCTGTCTTATAAGTCTTTTCCCCCGATGCACAAAGCTGCTACGCTTTAGACGTCCCAATGCCAGATCATCTAGTCTTGCCTTCATTGGGTGCATTGGCATACTGTTGTACTTTTCCATCTGGATCATGGTTTTTGTGTCTCTTCTATGGGACAATGTCTGTAATCCAGCAACCTTCTGCATCTCTGTTATTGGTGTAGTTTTCATGGCTCCTGTAATGAGCCTGAGAGCTTGATTTTGCACCTTGTCCAAAGACTGCAGATGTGAGTTAGCAGCTGATGACCATGCTGCTGAGCTAAACTCTTATTATTACTCCATTATAAATCTTCTTTAGATTTCGTTCATTTGCTCCCCAGTTGGTACCTGCTAATTTTCTGAGTATGCCTAGTCGTCTTCGGGCCTTTCCTTCTGCGTTTTCAATATGCTTATTCCATGTAAGCCTTTGGTCAAATGTCACCCCAAGATAGGTGGGGTAGCTTTCTTCCTTGATCACGGTTGTCCCTAGGTGTATGTTAGCTGATTTGTCCTTGGGGGCGAGGGAGAACAGTGTTGTGGAGGTTTTGTCTGTGTTTATTGTGATAAGCCATTTCTCTGCCCATGACACTAGCATGTCTGCTGCCCGCTGCATTCTATAATTTGCTGTGGTGACATTTTCATCAGCGCACCAGAGTACTAGGTCATCTGCATATAAGGCAGCTTTAACTCCTGCAGGGAGATCTTTCACCAGGTCATTGATGTAAACAAGGAAGAGTGTTGGGGAAATTACTCCTCCTTGAGGTACCCCCTGATGGAGCAACACTTTTCTGCTCTGCAGACCGTCAAGAGTGACTCTAGTTCTCCTGTTATGCAAGTATGACTGGATCCATTTCATCATGTTGCCTTGGATTCCACTTCTCCTAAGTTTTGCAATGAGGCCATCTTTCCACACCTTGTCAAAGGCCTGCTTGAAGTCGACCCAGATCGTTAGGACCTTTTTCTTCTCCTGGAAGGCATCTTCTATTGCTTGAGACAAGTAAGTAACTTGGTCTTCTATACTGTAGCATTCTCTAAATCCAGCTTGTTCCGGCACCAGGATCTGCTCAGACTCTAAATACCATTTCAATCTGTGGTTGACTATTCGCTCCATAGTCTTCCCAACACAGCTTGTGAGACTGATTGGCCGGTAACTTGCAGCCTCGGTCTTACATTTCCCTTTCTTTAGTATGGGTATTGTGATGGCTTCTCTCCATACTTGGGGTACCGTTCCTTTCAACCAGCTGTGGTTGAATATCTCAAGCAGTTTTGTCTTTGCTGCTGAGCTCAGATTTACTAGCATTTCGTTGCTGATTTTGTCTGGGCCGGGTGACTTTTGAAACTTAAGCTTGGAAATAGCCTTCTGTAGTTCTCCTAGTGTGATGGGTTCCCTCATTGGGGCAGGAGTATCTGTCTGTCCCATGGTTGCCAGTATTTCTTTTCTTATCTCTCTCTGATGGTCTATGTTAATGGGTAAGTTGCTTTCTGAACTGTATCTTCTAGCAAACAAGTCTGCAGCTTGTTTTCCTCTGAAAAGTTTGCCACCTTCATCCAATGTGATAGTCTGCCTTGGTGAGGAACGCTCTTCATTTAGAGACTTGACTAATCTCCAAAGTTTCCTGCCGTCTTTCTCAAGGTTCAGCGATGCCGTTTTAGTTCTCCAGCTTTTCCGTTTTTCTTCTAGCTTTGTTCTCTGAAACTCTGCTACAGCCTTTTTCCATTTGTTGTGAGTTTCAAGTGAAGGCTGAGACTCTGCGTCCTTTCTAGCCCTGTCCATAGCTTCCTGACGTTCTTGGAGTGTGCTGGACCAGTATGGTATGTAGTTACGCCGGCATCCTTTGGGAATGGTTTCTTTTGCAGCTTGTAGTATGCATCTGTTGAAGTCTTTTACCACTTCATTAATGTCTCTGTTCTGTACCTTGAGGGTAGACAGCAGCGTGTTCACCTGATGCCTGAATAAACCCCAGTTGGCTTTTTTGTAGTTCCATCTTGTAATGGCTGGGCCTGTACTGAGAGTTGCACTCTGGACAGTAAGAAAGATTGGGCGATGGTCGCTTCCCCCTAGTTGGTCTCCTACTTCTCTACTAATAGATCCAGCTATATCTGGTGTGGAGAAGGCAAGATCTGGTGTTGAAGTTGTGTGCCATCCTCTGGAGTAGAAGGTAGGAGTATCTGTGGCATTATTGACTAGGATTAGGGAGTGATCATCTTGCCAAGTTTCAACCTCTTCACCTCTGTGATCCAGATGGTTATAGCCCCAGCTCTGGGAGTGGCTATTAAAGTCTCCAACTGCTATAAAGTTGGTGGCTGGTACCTGTATAGAGCTGAGACTCAGGGGTTTGTTGTTCGGACAGTAATAGTTCAGGAGTTCTATTTCCATCTTGTCTACCTTTATCTGCAACAGCTGATATTCTGCTCCATCCATGAAGGTTTTCCTTTCGTGTGCAGGAATGTTATTCCTTACAAGAGTAAGTACTCCTCCTTTTCGTCTATCTTTTCTGTCGGATCTGAAGCATTGATATCCCCTTATTTTAAAGGTTTGATCTGCTTTCAAGTGAGTCTCTTGGATACAGCAAACACTGACTTGCTTCTCATACAAGATGTTTTCCAGCTCTGTCTTTTTGCTGTATCCAGCCTGCTTGCTGTTCACTCCCTCTGCATTCCAGTGCATCATGACAAGTGGCACTCTGGGTTTCTCTTTTTCTGTTTTGTTTTGGTCAGTAGTTCTCCTCCGCCGTCTGCTGACTCCACAAGACGGTCTAGAGGGTCCTCCAGTAGCTGAGGGTGGGCTCTGTCGAGGCTCAGAGCCCGGCACTGCACCTGCCTGGTGGAGCTCCACAGGGCGAGCACCAGTACGAGATTTATTTGACGGTGTACTCTCCATAGAAAAAAAAAAGCGAGTTGCGTGATACTGTGGTTTCCGGTGCGCCTTCTGGCCCAGTATCTATGACTTTAGCACCTGTTCAACGGGAGAGTGGGCTCATCCCTAATCTGTTTATGTTCCCAGTAGTAGACTATTCACAAGCCAACCCTCCATTGTAGAAATTTCCTGCATGCGGCCATCCAGTCAAGAGCCAGTATTAAGTCTGGTGCCCAAGTGATCCCCCCAAGCTCAGTGTGCAATGCTGGGTTCTCATCATGCTGCAACACAGGGGGGATTGTGATGCTCAGCCATCTCTCTCAACTCTGCACCGATAAGTGACATCGGGGACTTAACTGTGCCTCAGTACTGGGAGGCCCCGTTTCCGGGTACACCACACACAGCCAATTGAGGCAACGGTCGCCGTGGGCGTAGACAAACATCTAAAACATGGGCAGACTGAGCAGTCAGGTGATTGGGCAGCGCAGTCAGGTGATTGGGCAGCGCCTGAGGGCCCACAGCAGTAGAGGGGGGGGGGGGGCACTCTCTCCTAGCCTCTTACCTATGTCGAATGGGTGGTAGGGGTCAATGACTCTTACTGAAGAATTTTATAAGTTAAGAAAATTTTGAAGTAGCCTTCTCCTGCCGGCACTTAAAAGTGTGATGCTCATAGAATTAAAGGTACTTCTTCCATGTTCCCAGAATTAAAGATACTTCTTCCATGTTCCCACAATTAAAGCCACTTCTTCCATGTTCCCACAATTAAAGCCACTTCTTCCATGTTCCCACAATTAAAGCCACTTCTTCCATGTTCTCAAGGAAAACTCATAAGCTAGCTAATTAAAATTCACTTTATTCATGGGGTCAAATGCCATTCAGTTTAAACATGCACCGCTCTGACGATGGAAATACAGGAAACTGATCTTTCGGCAGAGACAACAATTACATATATGCAATACATATTCCAAATCCCAAATACTTTGACACCTGAACACAGACAAGATTATATCAAGACAGATACTGCTTGCTTTACAGTACCACCTGTGCAACATTTTGTATAATATACAACGGCAACAGATATCACATACAATTTTCTATATTAATGTAATATGACCAAACAGTGTCAGATGCAATAATCTTTATGAATGCAGTATAAAAACAAACGTTCTCTTTTTTAAAATATGTTCCTCCAGTATCTGAAGCCCAACAACATTGTCTGTCTCCACTCCTGTCTATCTGTGTTGGTTACTATATAGTTTATAATTCTCTGCTGTTTTACACCTACTTCTCTGTATAAATCTCTGCTGTTTTACACCTACTTCTCTGTATAAATCTCTGCTGTTTTACACCTACTTCTCTGTACAGAACAAGAATGTGCTGTTGTGCATATAAGGAAGGGAAAGTGTGATTTGCTTGCATAGCTAGGCGGGGTTGTCGCACGGAAGGTCCAGTGTTCAAATCCTGGGTAAGCCACTCATGTCTGTTGTTTTTCTGTTGTCTAGTGTTCTACTTCTTTATTTCTTACGAGTGCCTGAAAACATACCTTTATGTTTGTTTCATTTTAATTTAATGTGCTGTTGTGCTGTGGTTGTTTCACTCTAATTAATGTTATTCTTCACTCTGCCTGTGATATGTGTTGGTCACTCTTGCCCACTGACACATGATAATGTAACTGTCACTGCTCACCTGGTGTGTCCTAACCATCTCTGACTCTGTCAGTCTCTGATGTTTCCCAAACATCTCTCTCTATCATCCTCTGTTCCAAGTGTCACAACCATCTCTCTCTATCATCTTCTCTTCCAAGTGTCCCAACAACATCGATTCCCACAACTTTCCCACTTATTACAATATTTTTAAAGAGTACTTTTTGTCAACCCCATGTTTCCCCAAATAGAGAACTAGAATTTTATGTCAGGGTTTACTATCTACCCTTAACCTAAAGAATACCATATGAGGTGAGACATAATGAAGAACATAGTAGATACAATCTGCTACACATCAAGTCAGTCAGTCAAGCACTCTCATAACACAGCCAACCATTAAGAAATGAACTGGTACCTGTAATTGAACTTATCAATGGCAGCAGACATGTGCCTGGGCATTTCTGGGCATGAATAAATATTTCTATCATTTTCAGGAACCAGGTCAACGTCGTGAAATACTGCACACTGGTAGCTGTATCTTTTCATTGCCTCTTTGTAGCCTATGTTCATTAACATGGCTCGGTTGAATCTACCTGGCAATGCCTGTCAAATACAAGTATAATAATTAGTCAAATACAAGTATAATAATTATGGTATGGCTAGACCACTGACAAATGAATCATACAACAAAAAGTATGTAGCCATACCATTCACAGATTAATTATACAAGAAACATAGTGTAGCCATATCACTGACAGATGAATTATACAAGAAAAATAGTGTAGCCACATCACCTGACAGATGGATTATGCAAGAAAAATAATGTAGCCACATCACCAACAGATGAATTATACAAGAAACACTGTGCAGCTACATCACTGACACATCAATTAAACTATAACCATTATTACATTTTTCAAACATTAAAACATGGTGACACCTCGACTAGATAATGCACACTGCCACAGAAAGCTGACCTCTTGTGTTACTTCTGCTCAATGTTCACATCTATTCCTTGATAAAGTTCATTCACAAGAGTCAGTACAGCAGTTTCCTAGGTAACTAATGTCAGTCACATAAAAACAAGAATTATCCTGACCACCCTTTGGCTCCCTAAGGAGCATAAGGTTTCAACAAACATGTGAAGTCTTCCAGTCCTGTGTCATCAGTTCAGTATCTTTTCATGTTTTCTTCATGCCCTTTATGTCTGTCTCCCGTTCTCTTCACCAAATGTTCCTTGGTCTCCTACCTCTGTTACCCTGGGGATTCCAGAACAAGGACTGCCTGGTAATGCTATCAACAGGTTTCCTCAATGTGTGACCTATGCAACTCCAGCGTCATCTAAATACAAGAATATACAGCCAGTAACGCATGGAAAAGAGAACACGGGGGAAGTGAACTGAAGACAGATGTAAAAGGAATTAGGACGACGTGGACAAACATTGAGCTGATGGTATGAGACAGGAAGTCTTGGCATACGTCTGCTGAAGGCTTATGCTCCATGGGGAGTTGAATGGTGATGAATAGTAAGCTTCAACTAATATATAATAAGCTCTTGAACTATTCTGAACAACAGCAACTGCAGTTTATGGGTTAAGGATCAAGATGCATCTTGGGAAACATTCCTGCTAGGAGATATTCTAGTCGTTCAGCATGTTCAGTGTGTATCTGAAGTGAGTTAAGTTAGTTCCATGCTGCAATGAATAAGCAAAGATGACTCTCCATACATCTCAATCACTGCTCTTCTCTATCAGTTCTGTAGTTGAACTCTTTCGATATCAAAGTGTCAAAACATTTTCTCTTCTATCTTTCTCTTACCTTCTACTTTCCAAGCTGTCATTACGTTTTTGAGAATCAATCTTCTTATCAGATATCTAATGAACATTGACTGCCATCTCCTTATCTTTCTAATTATATTTCTTTGATATCTTTCTTATCAAGCATTGTTATTCTGGCCATTCATGAGATCCTTGTCAGAAACAACGGTATTTATAATTTTGATTTTCTCTCTTGCTTACTCAACGCTGGGGACTCATATTCACACACTAAAATTGGTCCAACACAAAACTCCACATTATATTAACATTCCTCAATGTCATAAGGTAAATCTTTAGTATTGGTGTTAATAACACTTGCGTATTTATGTTAATTTCGATGGTGAGAATAAGAGGAGGTAAAAGTAGGTTGGGTGTGGTTTCTGCATGAAGTAACTTGGTTGTGAGTGAGCAATGGTAAGCACTAATCAGTTTTTTTTTCTGATGTGAAAGGTGAAGCTACTAAGTAGTCACTGGAAGTCAGAGGTCAAATGACAAGAAATACCTATTTATGCAAAAGTTAATAGATATATTGGTTTTGGACTGCAAGCAAGTCAGATGTGTCAGCTGAGCTGTTTAAGAAGTCAGTGAAAGTCTGTAGATGCATGCAAAAATCAGAATGGTATTGGAGACACCTGTTTGTATTCCACTGGAAAGATGCCTGCCTGTTGAAGTGATATTTTTGCTGTGGCTGGTTAGTAGCAGTAGTGGTTGCCATTGTCAGAACAGTATAGTTCTCTGTGTGTCCATGGTCATTGGTTGTCAGAATAGTGCAGTTCTGTGAGTGTTCAGTCACTAAAGTGTCAGCAAGGTTAGTGTCATTACATATGCTTAGAGGTCCTTGCATTTTTCAAGTATGTGTGATGTTTGCTACATACTTTGCTTGGTTTTTTTATAGTTACAAAGAGTCACATCGATGCACTGTCAGAGAGTTTTTCATTATAGATAATGCGGATACACATATTACAGCGTGTCACATATACCTTGACTGAGTTCAGAATCATGTATAAGCTATTATTGTATACAGTATATGACACTGTAAATCGATGAGTGTTGAGTAGCTTCATTCATTTCTGTTATTTTATCTCATGTGGTGCCGACATGCTCAATCATGCCATAGACCAGTGCTCAGCAACCTTTTTTACTTCGTGGCACACTTAATGTGCCCTTCTAAATTCTGCGGCACACTATAATATTTAAATATTATCAACAATATGGTAAATATTGAAACATTCGATGCAATCATAAGACACCTCATAAGACACTGCTCCCTAATTGTTTGTGAGGGACTGGTGACTGATGATAATTCAATTTATTATTTATAACAGTGTACGTGTAAGTTTCTTTCATAATATTTTACCATAATATATAATTGTGTATGCCATTATATGGTGTTTTCTGCCAGGTGTCATGGCACACCAGGCAGCACACCGGTTGCGGAGTACTGCCCTAGTTGTGTACATGTCAAGAAGTACATGATATTTAACAAGGATTTTCTGTTTATGATATTTCTCATTTCGTGGAATGCTGTTTGCTCAGCATATTCTCTTCTCAATCTTAATATTGTTTTCTTTATCAGATGTTATCAACGTTGCTAATAATACAAATCTGCATGTTCCCCTTTTTTGGTAATACAGAAATAAAGTATTTTCATCATCTTGCCTAAAATTGTGCATGGTTAGTCATTACAACATACAATTATTAAACAGGCTTTGACCATATTTAAAAAAGATAAGTGTTAAATTATACAATACTGATTACAATTATACAAAATCTTAAATTTAAAAAAAAATGACTTCTATAAAAATTACTTTTCTTCCTCAACGTTTGTAAAATATACTGGAATTAGTTTACATTTGTGATAGTCAAAATTGACATTTTCAACTGAGCTTATGTTTAATTTTATTTCTTTAATTACTCAACTCTATACCTTTGGCAACACATGAAATCTGCTAATATTAAATCAATGTGTGTGCATGCAACACATAGAGAGAGAGAGACTGAATGAGAGAGAGAACAAAAATTTCACCTGATCAATAACAAATACACCATAGTCAAGCTGTTGTCTTGACAATATTGGATGCAGATTTTTCAGAAGTATCTTCAGATGCTCCTCTCTGTTTCTGTATGGTATGATAATGGCTACACGGTGACGGGCCTGACAGTCAGGAGGCTTGTAGCGGCCTCCAGGCTTCAGTCCTGGGTTTTCCTTGGCTATTTCTTCCCAGGAAGATATCTCCAAGTAGGTGCCAAGCGGACCATCTGTAGATTGTATGGTCAGATATTAGATGACCTACTTGTAAAGCATAAAGCAGAGATAAACTGTGCTATCTTTAATGAAATTTTACTGGTTTTAAGAATACCAGTGGAACATGAGGTGAAGAGAAACAGACACTGGTGTTAGATAAGATACTCACTGAGGAAACCACCTGACAGTCATACATGGCACTTGTTTTTGAATCCTCAGTGTAAGTAAAATGGAGGGAGTATAGAAAACATTAAGAAGACATGAAAAGACCCTAAATTGATGGTCACATGATAGGAAGGCTTGGTGTGAATTCGCTACACCTCTATGCTCTATTGGGGGCTTATGGGAAATAAAAGAATGATAGATCCACATCATACCTTCAATAGTAGATGCATGACTGGCGACCTGTGCATGTCTGTGCTGTAGCGTTAACTACAGGTTGGGAGGAAGGACAGTAGCCAGGGCATTTGGCCTGGCTCACACAGACAAAATGAGTAAACTGCTCAAGTATTTCTGTGATAACTGTTTATATTCTGTCAACGGTGCACACAAACATCATCATCAACATCTCACACAGACAAAATGAGTAAACTGCTCAAGTATTTCTGTGATAACTGTTTATATTCTGTCAACAGTGCACACAAAGATCATCATCAACTTCTGTCAACAGTGCACACAAACATCATCATCAACTTCTGTCAACAGTGCACGCAAAGATCATCATCTCACACAGACAAAATGAGTAAACTGCTTAAGTATTTCTGTGATAACTGTTTATTCTCTGTCAACAGTGCACACAAACATCATCATCAACTTCTGTCAACAGTGCACACAAACATCATCATATCTTCATCTTCCTTTGCCCTTCTTATAGACCATGTAGCCACCACCACAGCTGATGCCCTTGCAGGAAGCCTGCACCAAAGCAGTCAAATGCCCTGGCAGCTGTGGTTTCTGTGGCATTTCCTTTTACATGACGACATTGCCAGCGCCAAGCACAACCTCATATTAGTTACCTGGTATGACATGCTTGAGTGTGCAGTAGTCCTATTTTTCATTTGTCTCTTGTGAAGAATATGCAGCTCACAGGAAGATAACAACGCAGCTCACAGGAAGATAACAACGCAGCTCACAGGAAGATAACAACGCAGCTCACAGGAAGATAACAGCGGCACAAGTAAAACAAATAACAAGCTTGGGATGGTTTGGTAACTGATTATCTAGTTTAGAATTTTGGTCAAAAGGTGCTTACGTAAGATTATGCGTCAATGTTTATCAGCAACTGCCACTGGTCATTTCAGGATATGAACTATGAGAGGATTGGCTGGCTGAAAGGTCAGAGGATTGGCTGACTGAAAGGTAAGAGACTTGGTTGACTGAAACATCAGATGACTGGTTGACTGAAATGCGAGGATTGGTTTGACACAAACATGAAGGGATTGGTTTGACTAAAACATGAAAGGGCAATGTCTTCACTGATATGTGAGAAGATTGGTTTGACTGAAACATGAGAGGACTGGTTCAGTAAAACATGATTCAGAAATAGTCTACTTGCTGAAGAAGTGGAGGCTACCTTCTACATCTAAGTTTTATTTCTAGATTTCTCTCACAATTTCTTTTCTTCGCTGCCTCGTGTCTCTCCTCACTAACCATGTCTCTTTCCTTACTCCTAACCCCATCTTAGTTTTCTTGGTTTTTGTTTTATTTGTTCCTTTCTGTACTTAGTTTTCAATATTGTAACACATGCTTGTCCCTCGCCAGGATGTAGAAGCCATCGCCAGCGACATCAGCCACAACGTTCATTGGGTTGTACCATTTTTCAAATTTATTTGTTCATGTATTTCACTTAGTTCTCACTTTCTTTCCCTTCTGTTGTTGCTCATTGATCCCTGACAAAGGTCTTGTGACCCCGACGTAGGTAATTTCATTTATCCTATCACACATTCTGTTTATAAACCACCATTTACCATCACCTTACTGTAGTCCTCCTCACTTTCTTATACTCTATAAACTCTGACACCAAAAACATTCTAGACCAAGGGGATGATGTGTTCAATCTCCTGCTTCTTATTCATTTTAACCTTTCGGCACAGACTCAGGATGTCTATTTTAAAACTTGTAATTTCTGCTGCCACATATGTAGTTTTTCCTGAATCATTTAACGTTCGAACATGCCATGTGCTCAACCTGGAGATTTTCGTACAACAACAACAAAAACAGGGTGTGTCAGCAGTCCAGACTTCTAAACTTTCTCTCAGCTATGTCATGAACCTTCTTCCCCTCACTGACGGTAGAGTTGAATTATTTAAACTATTTGCTTTGGTGGACTCGTTCATGTTATTGTTAAAATTTGTTTTCCTGCTTTAAGATTCTACAAGATGGAATCCCTGACCCCGTGCTCAACGTTTCTTAGTTGCCCCCTGCGACAAGAGTCGGAGGGTCCAGTGTTTCTATTCACTACTCCTTTTTCGGGTTCTGGTTAATACACACATGGGTCATCTCCCTTTCTTGAAAAGATCCAGGTAGTTCCATTGCAGAAACTGCCATAGGGGAGTGAAGTGTTAGAGACTTCAGTTTATTAGGCCCAGCCTAGTGAGGTGGGGTGACCAGTTCCCTTCCTCGTTGCCTTTGCCTTCCCTAACTCAAGAGCAGAGTCAAGTACTCATTTAAAACTGCATAGGCTGGATCTTGAAACGATCCCAGAATCCATTAACTGTGCCGTGACAGGAAAGCTAATTTCTTAGCCCAGGGGTCGGCAACCAGTCGATCCCGATTTACTGGTAGTTCGCAGTAGATGATTTGGTAGATCTTTATGTGACTGCGAGGGGGAAGAGACTTTTTAAACTAGGGACATTTCGGACTAGAACTCTCCCGCAGGCATTTAAAATCGTGGTGTCCCCGGGATCATCGGTACTTTTTCTGCACTCCCAATGAAAACTCTCAAGCTGGCTACTAATGCCATGAGGTGCTCAAACGACTGCTCCGTTTACTGAAGAATGTGTGGAAAACCCAGTTTGTAAGCAAGGAATGGAGAAAGGCGAACAGAGTCTACATCCCGAAAGAACAGAATTCCACAGACATCAGTCAGTTCAGGCCAATCTCACTACTTAATGTGGAAGGGAAGATATTCTTCTCAGTGACGGTGAAAAGGCTCACTACATACCTCCTGGAACATGGGTACATTGACACTACCATTCAGAAAGGAGGTATCTCAGGTACACCAGGATGTCTAGAGCATGCCACAATGATCTGGGAAGCAATTTAAAAGGCAAAGTCTGACAGAGCAAACCTCCATGTAATCTGGTTGGATCTAGCAAATGCTTATCGATCCGTTCCACACCAGATGTTGTGGCAGGCACTAGAAATGTATCATGTTCCACAAGATATTGCAGCAATGCTGAAGCTTTATTTCGCAGGGTTCTCTGTCAGATTTTCAACCAGAGAGTACACAACGAAGTCGATTGGCCTTGAAGTTGGAATTGCAATGGGATGTACCATCTCTCAGATACTATTCATGTTGGCTATGAG
This sequence comes from Oreohelix idahoensis, assembly GCA_024509875.1. Taxonomy (NCBI): domain Eukaryota; kingdom Metazoa; phylum Mollusca; class Gastropoda; order Stylommatophora; family Oreohelicidae; genus Oreohelix; species Oreohelix idahoensis. Next base: position 1,199,530 of record JAMPIV010010005.1, read on the forward strand.
GGTGATCCTCAATGTGGTTGAAGGAATGGCTATAGGTCCAAAGCATTGGAATGTGTCACATGCCCCCGCTCAGACCATTCATGGATGACACAACAATTCTGCCATCAGATGAACATCAGGCCCGGAGGATGTTAGCACGCCTGGATTAACTAGTCAGCTGGTGCAGAATGAACTTCAAACCCAAGCAGTCGAGAAGCCTATCAGTCGGGAAAGGGAAGATAGCAGAGGCCATATTCATGGTTTCCAACCAAAGAATCCCTACTGTCATTGATGAACCTGTTAAAAGTCTTGGCAGGGTGTACGATGCCTCATTAAGACTCGAAGGCAGTGCAACAGACAATAGAAATAGCAGACAGAGGGCTACAGATCATAGACCAAAGCAGACTCCTATGAAAATTCAAACTGTGGTGCCTCCAGTTCATGTTGATACCTAAGTTGCTGTGGCTACTGCTTATATATGAAATAAGCACAAGTACAGTGGAAGCTATAGAGCAGAAGGTCAACAAGTTCATGAGGAAATGGCTAGGGATACCACTAGGTCTGTGAGACGTAGCACTGTACTGCAAAGAGTCAAAACTTGTGCTTCCCTTCAAGTCAGTTGTTGAAGAGTACAAAGTGGGAAAGGCAAGGCTTGCAATGATGCTGCGTGAGTCAGCAGATGACGCGGTTAAGTCCATTCAGCCCACACTGAAAACAGGAAGGAAGTGGAGAGTGGAAGAAGCTGTTGATGCTGCCCAAGAGTCGCTCAAACTGAGGAAGGTAATCGGATACTCACAGACAAATAGACGGGGATTTGGCCATGGGGACATCCGCTGGTGGTCCAAGGCATCAAGCAGGGAGTGCAGAGACATGGTAGTTCAGGAGATACGAGGAGCTGAGAATGGTAAGAGGTTGCAAAAAGCTGTGCAGCAGGTCCAACAAGGCCAGTAGACTACATGGGAAGGAGCCCTGCTAAGGTCCTTGACATGGAATGATATCTGGCATATGGCACCTCTTAAGCTCAGCTTCATTATTAGATCAATGTATGACCTCCTGCGACCGGCCACAAACCTTGTGAGATGGGGAAAGTCAGATGATGAGCAGTGCCCCCTATGCCAGGAAAGGCAGACACTTGAACACGTGCTTTCAGCTTGCAAGGTGGCATTAGGGCAAGGGCGATACACATGGCGCCACAACAAAGTGCTAAGTGAGCTGGCTGCGACAATAGATCTATCAAGGATGAAGGCTAATAGCAAAGTCAGGCCGAGCACCGCAAATACATACTTTCTGAGGGCAGGAAAGTCAGCACATCCCAAACCGAGTAAATCAGGTAGCAGTTTACCATCTCTTCTTTACTGTGCAAATGACTGGGAGATGGCGGTAGACCTACCTGGACGAGGGGCATATCCAGAGAGTATCAGAAAGTCTCAAAGACGGCCTGATATAGTGCTGCATTCTTCATAATCGGAGTAGGTTATAATGATTGAACTGACCATACCATTTGAATCCAGATTGGACGAGCAACGTTCGTTCAAAGCGGCCAAGTATAGTGATCTGGCCGCGGATCTGAGACACGATGGGTTCAGTGAAAGGGTCATGGCTGTTGAGGTGGGTGCAAGAGGGCTCGTGGCTGCGTCAGTGTATGATTTATTGAAACTGTTGGCTCTGAGAGGACAGTCGAAAAAAAGGGCACTGAAGAAGCTTAGTGAAACTGTGGAAAGGGCATCATGCTGGCTGTGGAACAACCGCAATGGGCTATGGAACTCGGGACTAAAATCTAGCCCCACCTGCGGTATAGGAAACACCGTGAAATTTTTCCACAATACGTTGAGTTTTTCATTTTATTGGTGAAAGGACGGCGGCGTTACAAGAAACAGGCGGTGTATTATATGGGGTGTCAGGCGAAGTTAGATTTCAGAGGCCGGCTCGCAAAGAATTCACGCCTCGTCGGCTTCATGCAGGCGTTTCAGTGGTGTGCTGTGGAACGACCGCAATAATTTGTCTTCACTTTGCTACTTTTACAATTGCCTCCTGCTGGCAGAATTGTGGATTTTAAAGCTGCATCCAAGGTTGGATGGGTTCATTTTCTACACAAGACAACAGGAGGCTGAGACACTTGGGAGTCATGACCCAGGTGAGTCCACCCCCCTTAGAGTGTAAAGGAGAATAATGGGCCAAAACACTTGTTCGACGGGGGATCCGCTTCTGATAATCAGATTGCCTCCTGTTGTATCGCTCTGTATAGAGTTTCCTATCATATTCGTGAATTACATGAGATAGGAGAGTGATCTTTTCTTTGTAAGGTTCTTCATCCCCACTCCTCAACCCCGCTTAAAATCACACGCACACACATACATTTATATGGTACATCTTTAGCGGGCTCATTGTTACTAGAGTAGATCCCAAAAGCTCGTGGGTTACCGACCCATGGCTTAGCCAATAGGATGCTAGTCTCTTTTTAACAACCATTAAAACTGTGATAACGTGTTATTTTAATCAGAAACGACATTACTACCCTCAGGCAAACCCATAGGTGCTCAGTCTCCCTCAGCAAATGTCGAAGTATATGAATGTTAATTGTTCCTGTTGCGCGCTGGTTTTATACAAGCCGGATGCATCCTCTCATACGTCCATCTCTGCTGGTCTTACGTTTGAGGCCAAATTCCAGCAATCTTAGCCCTGATGATTCATCGATTGCAGTGTCATTCTCTAATAGGCGATCATTAATTGCCCTCAGTATCTCTCCCTTATCCACATGTAGTGCAGCTTCTATGGGTGCTCCTGAAGCAAGTCTGTCAGCTCTTTCATTGCCGTACCCTTGCATGACCAGGACAGTATATCCACATCAGTTCCTGAAGGTTCAAGGCTTCTATGGAGGTTTTCCATTCATGCCGGAGCCATCAATTGTGAACCTTCCGAAGCATGGACTGCAAGTCTGATAAAATAACTGCTCTTGTTAATAAAGTTTCAGAAAGCCTCCTTAAGACTGCAGTAGCTGCATCTACCTCTATTCTCATGCTGGAGGTTGTTTTCATGTAAGCCTCGCTATGTTCAGTGACGATTCTGCCCTTTACTCCAACAGAGAAGCCCCCACTCTGATTTCTCCCAATGGATTACAGACCACTCAGTGTACACAATGGCTTCATTATCCCCAGTATGATCATTTGTCAGCTGATCAGTTTCCAGCTCTGTCCTCCCATTGGCCCAAGCTCTGCACTCTCTACCAAGGCTGATGATAATTTACAAGCGGTTGTCCAGTTCTCACTTGATTTACTCCACTCTTCTCCCTTGAATATATTTTCAGCTGTGATAACCTGCCTTATAGCTGCCTTTGCCTGCGCCATGACATACTTTCTCTGTATTCTTGCTCCTTTGATGTCAACTAAGTTCCCATGCAGTGGATGCCTTTTGTATGTTGTTAGTCGCATATACAAGTGTAAGCTTTTGCCTGGGCCATCGAATATCTGGATCTCACTGACAGCAATCCAAGCATGTGCCGCATCTTTACAATTGGGGCATCTCGAGTTCAGCCCCAGAATATAGGCATCCCACCATTTGAATGCGTTCCATTCATTCACATTGTGCTAAAAAAACAAACAAACGATCAAACAGTGGTTGAGACAAACTGTCTCCATTGCGATTAGAGTTTTCCAAACATACGAGTCTAACACTGGGTGTGTCATACAGAATTTACACTACTGGTACCTGCTTACTTACTTAGTCGTTCCCCTTCTACCGTGAGGTGTAGAGGTACCTGCTCAAGACTTTAATATCACAAAGTTGGTACAACAGTTAAACCTCAACGCTTCCGGAGCAATGACAAAAGAACAAAGTCACACCATCAGGTAATCTTTACATTTAGCCTAGTAAATTATAGAGTGGCCTCCCTTTGGAGTAGTGATCGACCACAAACTTTTAAGAAAAGAGAAATATCACTCAGTAACTTACTAGTCTAAAGGTACATACAATATTACCGATCACTAGGAAACAGAGATCGACTGATATGACGAACTCATTGTTATATCCAGGTAGAAAACAAGCCTAAACTAGATTTATAATTCGCGGTCCATGAACATTATAATGAGAAAGTGTGGCATCAAATGTGTTACAGAACCAACACTGTTCCTGTTCGACAGATACCAACTTCCAAAAAAATATATTTATACCCTTCAAAAGAAGTTAAGGACCAGTAGGTGAAAATGACCCAAAAATAATAAAAATTATATTTCATAAGCAATTAATCTGACATTGATTTTTCTCGAACAAACATTCAACACGTGCTGCGTGGGCCACCAGCATACCGTGTGGCTAGTGTTTAGCTCAGCATGCACGCTGAAAAAATGCTGCTGAGACACCAAAATGTGGGTGTTTTTAATGATGTCTGAGCATGAAAAAAATACCTGCTATTCCAAAAATGCGTGATCCATGTGGGAGACTATAGTGTTGGTCTTGAGCTGTACTCACAAAATTGTCTTTATAAGCAACACAAGTGCTGCATAACCATTGCACAACAATATGCCTCAACGACGAAAGCTGAGTGTTGTGGATAAAGGAAGAGCCATTGCATGGTTGCAGGAAGGTCTTACTGTCCGAAATGTCGCTCAGAGGCTTGCATGAAAATAGTGTTGATTGTCACTGATAAGCTTGTCATGTTATATTTTGTTGTGCTATGTTTTTATTGTTCATTTTCATTTCACTTTGCACCCGCAATAAAAATGGTCCTTAACTTCTTTTGAAGGGTATACAATATGAGTCATCTACTGTTACATATAATCTCCACTACTGTATGAAGTAGGCACAATGAACATGCTGTTAGAAAAAGTGAGGCCCATCAAATGTAGATATGAGACCGAAGACGCAGCAACAGTAATAAATGCAGTCAGCGACCCATAGCTTGACTGCTTTCGTCAGGGTCAGCGAACCAGAGCTGACCCAGACCCTACTCCACCTCCAAGTGGTGGTCCTGGAAACAGGCTGCACCACTGCAGTCTGGCCGAGAGAGTAGGTATCGAAGAGGGAAAGCAAACCCGGTCCCAAAAAATGCCTTGCTGAAGTCGGATGTGTCGGCCGAAAGGCGCAAATATCGAAGCTTAGCTGTAAACGGACACAACGCAACCACCGTCCTGTTCAGGACGAACGAGGAAGAAGAAGAAGAATTGTAGATATACAGAAGAATGGGATAAATCTCATGGAAATTGGAGAAAACAAATAACGAAGTCATAGAAAAGACTGGATTGAAAAGAGAATAAAATAACGATATCAAAGTTAGACGGATAAAATGTTTTGGCCATATAAAAAGACATAACTCCTTGCTAAAAACCATAATGTCAAGGAAATATTGAAGGCAAACATACAACAGCAACACTTGGCTACAAGTTAGGAGATAGACCAAGAGATGGACAGGAAAGAGTCTAACAGAGTGTATCATCAAGACAAGACACATAAGGCGTTGGAGATCCATCCAACCGACCTTACATGCGATGATGCTACCTGATCTGAAGTATCAGAGAAGGTTTTGCTGAGTGATTATGTATAATGGTCTTATAATTCTTGGTAGGATCGGAAGCCGCACAATGTTTCCATCGTTCTATTTTTTATACTGGCACTAGTGTACCATTCAATAACACGTAAGGAAGGGAAACCCGAGGCCTGTAAACAGTCAATAAATATTAGACAAACATAAAGGTCTGTTTTCAGGAACTCGTAAGAAATAAAGAAGTAGAAAACTAGACAACAGAAAAACAACAGACGTGAGTGTCTTACCCAGGACTCGAACCCAGGACTTTCCGTGCGACAACCCCGCCTAGCTATGCAAGCGAATCACACTATCCTCTCTGCCATCTAGGCATCACTAAAAATGATGCTTCGCACTAATGACCCGTCATCGAAGCATCATTTTTTGTGATGCCTAGATGGCAGGGAGGATAGTGTGATTCGCTTGCATAGCTAGGCGGGGTTGTCGTACTGAAGGTCCTGTGTTCGAGTCCTGGGTAAGGCACTCACGTCTGTTGTTTTTCTGTTGTCTAGTTTTCTACTTCTTTATTTCTTACGAGTGCCTGAAAACATACCTTTATGTTTGTCTAATATTTATGTACCATTCAAGAGAGATAGCAACTTAAGATCACCCGAATAACCTGCAAAATGTCGGTAGTGTCAACTCAGTTTTACCCTACGTGTGTTGGATGCAAAAAATTGCTTTTGCAACAAAGAATGTTTTGAAAATAAACATAGGTAATTAAAAACACAAGTGTCTTGCTGTGTCGCTATTGCCTCCCCTGCTTTGCAGTAGTGGTCCAACAATGGCCGAAACTCAAGAGTATCTAATATGGGCTTCAAAGGTGTCTATCTTCGAACAAGATCACTCTTGGCAGATATGTAAATAGAAGAAACAAAACGCTTCTATCTCCAGGGAGTCTTCACAAAGTATTCAGAATAAGCGAGAACAATGCTGCTTTGGCTGAGTGTGATGAAATGTCTGTTCCTGTCCTTTTGTGTGATCTCTCACACCTTCAGCCCTCCGGTCGTAAACTTCTTTTCTTCATTATTCGCTTGTTATTTGGCATTTCATTTTGCCCTTTCATTCACTTTACTCTTATGCTGGACATAGCAGGGTGAAGTCTCTAACACGCCATTCCTCTATGGCAGTATTTGCTACGGGAGTAATTCGTATCTTATTGTTTACCACTCCTCAGACGTATTTACGTTCCGCCAGCTGAACTGTGGTATTATCGTAACAATACCCAGTCATCAGACCGGTCACCCGCTTATATCTTTGAATCCGTCTGACCACCTGTGGAAACGTGTCGGTCCAACATTTGACTCCAGTGAAAAGCTGCTGATCGTGTTGACACAAGCTTGTGTTGTGCGTCCGAGGAAAGAAAACAACACTGTCTGACCAGACATCTGTCTGGCGGAGGCACGCCCATAAAGGCGATAATTAGATAATCTGTCGGGGTAGACATCTGGGTGGAAGACATTACGTCAGGAATACATGGTCACAATATTGTGATAGACAGAGGGGTGGCCGGAAGTCATATGCAACGATATGACATCACTGTTGTAAGAGGCAACGCGTGTATATTAAATTTAAAATTTTTCAAATACGCGTGGGAAGAGTAATGATAAACAAACCGACCCCTTTAGTGCTAGAGAGCGATTGGTTCGCCAGAATCTACAATGAATTCGATTGGAACATTCAGCAGAAACCCAGCTGGATTTGAACTGGAAACTGTACAATATAATGTAGTGAAATCCTAGATACAGAACACACAGAGAGATCGCATTTTACAGTGAACAACTCCCCAGAAGCCAGTGATATATTGGAACTAGTATTCCATACTTATAAGTGACAGTTCAACGTATTTGGGCAACTCTGAAAACTTAAGAGTAAACCCGCATATTTAAATACAAGACTGAAAACTTAAGGGGCCAGGACTTTAATATAACAAGACTGCAAACCTAGGAATCAGATTCACCAGTCATAAGAGGACTTTAACTCAAGTTTTTCCAGGTAGTGATTTCGCAGAGACATCGTCGTCAGAGGAATTAACTCTAATTTCCCAGACCCAGTCGTAAGAGGAATTTAACTCAAATTTTCCCAGCAAGTGATTTCGCAGAGACACCCGCCGTCAGAGGAGTGAACTCTAATTTCCCAGATCAAAGTGATTCGAACAGCATCTAGCCTAAGTGCTGTATGTCCATTCTAATCTGTGCAGGAGATTGTGCATACCCATTATTTGGGGTAAGTGTAAACATTTCTATTACAAACGTGAATTTAACATGTTTTCTTGCTAGTGGATATATGAGGTTGGCAACCTCAACATATGAAAATAGTATATTCATGAACCACTACAGCAAGAGCTGGTGATTATTTCTGACTAGTCGTGCGGAAAACCCGACAGCATAGCGACCCCAGACTCCGACTGGAGCAGTGATGAGTGATGATTACATCACATGTGCCTAAGGTGTAACATATTATCTTGTGAGAATTATATACCTTTTTTAATTGTAATTCAGGTAAATCATTATTCATGCACTCCAGACGCAATTTCCTAGTTAACACCCAGAAGGATATGGGTGAATTTTCATCATATTCCCAGAGTTTCACTGTGGGCTCGGGAATTTAATTCTTCTGAGAGGTTCACATTGGTGGGTGGAGCGCATGACAATGGGCCTGTTAGTTTGCGGTGAACAAATTTACTCATCAGGCATTTGTTTCTGCTATTTCTCTAAAGTTCGTGGTTACAAGCCGTCAGACGATTTGTGGTACTAAAGCAGCTAGTGTGAGAGAAAAGCATCCACCTAACCGAAAACAGTGGAAGAGAATGTGGAGAAGGCGTTCATCATCACATAATTGATGAGCCATAGCTGCAGGACTCACTCATACAAGCTAAGTGCTAACTAAAAGGCACCAGCAAAAAGGGACAATTCCACTTAAACTTAAATAAAGCTAAATCCACCTACGTCTCAATGATGAGAAATTTATAACTATCAAAATTCAACTAATCTTTCCATATTTATTTTAATCTGTTAAAGACCATTTCACTATTAAATTTGTTCCTGTTGTTTTAAAACAAAACAATAATAGTTGTTTCAGTTATATGTATGAAAGCAAACGTATGAGCCAGAATAGTTAATCTATATATAAATACCTAGACATATATTTACACTAAACAAAGCTATACCTTATGAGGGATTTCGTTGGATTACACCAACTGGGGGCGTGAACGGGCTAAACCATTGCTTAAACCCTTCACAAAAGGCGACAGACCAGATAAAAAGTTAACAAATTGCTCAGTCCTAAGCAGCTTTTGTTCTTGACTTCTGGAAATATCTTGTGAATGCTCCCTTTGGTAGAAGTGACACTAATCTTCTATCTACATTTCTGCCAAGAGTAATCTAGCGCGCAGGTAGATACATTGGACACCAATATTAAATACTCTTGAGTTCTGGTCACTGTTGGACCACTACTGCAAAGCAGGGGAGGCAATCCGTGACACTGGGTATGTTAACACTGTAATTCTGCTGACGCTTTTGTGAAGGATTTAAGCACTTGTTAATTTCAACTCGTTTAAGCCCCCACCCCTGATTTACTCAGTGGAATTCTATTATAGCTCTGTTTAGAGTGTGTGTAGTAAATTTCTTTCTTCTTCTTCGTTCGTCCTGAAAAGGACGGTGGTTGCGTTGTGTCTGTTTGCGCCTAAGCTGTGATATCTGCACCTTTCGGTCGACACATCCGACTTCTGCACGGCATTTTTTAAGGACCGGGTTTGCCTTCCCATTTCGATCCATGCTCGCTCAGCCAGCCTGCACTGCTGCAGACTGTTTCCAGGACCACCACGTGGAGGTGTGTAGTAAATTGACTGAGACAAACATGCAGTAACTTTAAAATGATTAAATCGAAGTTAAATTTGTATAATTACAAATAACAAAATTTAATAATCACTTAAGTTTTAACAGTTGGAAAATAATTTGAATAGTTATGGATCAAGAAAAGTTATCATCACTGTCGTTATGGATTGTGAAATGTTATAAGAAATTCAAGTGGCAGCATATATTTGAACTTAGCTGCCAATGACGGTTCTGCTCCTTCTTATGGGTCAGTTCTTTTCACACTGCTTACGCTCATCCCTGATCAAGGTTGTCGGGGGTAGCTCATTTCCCAGTAATGTCAAGGAGAGTCTACCAAGTGGGTCCTTCGTCTTAAAGCTTAGACCACTGTTCCCTTCTTGTTCCAGAGATAGTACTTTCTGCTGGTACCACCAATAACTATGAAAAAAGAATAGAACGAAACGCTCTTCTGAGTATGGCGTTTTCCACCCCATAGTTATGGGTTCCTATATTCCCATACCACCATTCCAATTAACTCAGAATTTACCCTCGATAAGGATTAAATTTAATCCCTCGGGATAAAACTTCCTTTACATTTAAATAGAATAGCTTTCATAGTTACTTTATATTTAAATGAAAAAGTTAAAAACACAGATAGAGTCTGTTTACATATACATCTCCACTGATTGAAAAGTGTTCACAATATAAATTGAATATGTTTTCATTTATATTTACACTGATTGAGAAGTTTCAAACTTCCATTAACTTCAAAATGAATATTTTCACATAGACATTTACACTGGTTTAAAGCTTGAAAACTTACATTAATTTTAAAGTGACTATGTTTATAGGGACATTTACACTGCTTTGAAAATGTAAGCATTATATGTACATCATTTCCCTCATCTTTCCCTCCCTGCTCCATAGGGAACCTGGAACTACTTTATGCTTTTAGTTCTCTCTATGAAACTAGCAATAAAGCAATCACCAGCCCGTGCAGTGGTGGTTCATGAATCATCATTCTATACGCTGAGGTTGCCAGCCTCAAATGACTTTGACATACACTAGCGAGTTTCACATATTAAATTTCTCATGGTAATATATATATATATATATATATATATATATATATATATATATATATATATATATATATATATATATATATATATATATATATATATATATATATATATATATGTTAGTTCACATGTTAGTAATAAAATATGAAATGTAAATCACAACTTACGCCAATACTGGTTCACTGACTTTTTGCTCAGATGAGTAAAAGAGACTTGAATTGGCCTCTTACACGTGTCTGGTGTGTCGTTAATTTAATAAGTTCCCTCTCTGACTTTGTGTGTGGTCCTTCAGTTTCCTCAGTCTCGGTTTCCTTATTTAATATGAAAGAGATTTCCTGGGCTATGAAAGTCCGTCCAAAATTCTCCACTAAAAGGTGTCCGGTATGTTAAGAAGGAATTCTGAATTCTAATTCTTCAGTCTAGCAAGGTCTGGTATCTTGGCGAGCAATTTCTCAAGTGAAATAGCTTGAGAAAATGGTCAGATTATATTCACTGCTCTCCCACTCATTTGTTATGCGCGCCTCACAGGATCAGCCAATCTGATTTGAATATGTTGCATGACTCAGCTAATGCAAAATTTCAAACATTACTTTCCTGAAAATGTGCTGTACACATCCGCTTGCCCTTGGGTACAAACTTACGAACATGTCGGTAAACTCATATAACAACTTGTTCCCAATGTAACAATCATTACCTTTATCAGGAAGTAATCTCTTATCTGTGTCTGTCCATCAGTTGTCTCCCCATATTCCAAGCTTTGGTGATGCGCGTACCCTCATCTTATCAGTGGTTAAGCACTGCGCTGAGGCGATTTACGTGTTAATCTGTATGCTGATATCGCTGCGCCAACGATAGCCAACATGGTTAGGTCGCTGCCACTCCTTGCAATGCAGGGGGAAATGGATAACAACAAGACATGTCTACCTATCCCTGAGAAGGGTGTAAGAAGGGAAATACATAATATTTGCTACACATAGCAGAAAAAGAAAGAAAGAAAGTGCGACAAATGAAAGCCCACAATAAAATAAGTACCACAAATGTACCGATACTGCCGGAGTGTAACAAAGATCGATAGGGGCTGCCCCATTCTGTAACACTTGCTTAGAGTTGTTCTATAGCATCATAAATAACTCTTAACTACTACAACTATGCACATCTGAAAAACATCACAGTTAATAAGATATATTTTTGAAGTTCTTCAACAAATTTAGTTGTAAACTGAAGGATATTCTCCCTTAAAACAATACAATTATCGTTATTGATCAGAATCGACGTCATTGCACTCCGGGCTAACCCATATATGCTCAGTCTCCCTTAGCAATTGTTGAAGGGTATGAATGTTAATTGTTCCAATACAATTATTACTTCACTTTAACACTAGGTTCGATTTTTCTTCTTCCTACACTCTCAGACGTCCGTCTGCTTGAATGTTTTCAAAGAAAGCAGTGGTATACTATTTATGTAATGGCGTTGAAACCGGTTGTCATACATCTGCGTTAGTTCCAATACAAAAGTGTGAAACGAAATTGCGGGGTACGGGACAAAAATGAAATATGCCTATCAGACAGCTCTGATCAAAAGCTTAGGTCGAACACGTACTTGTACAGCTGATCTGTGACATAGAGATAAATTAATGAATATACTAGTGGTTCCCAGCCTTTTTATATCTAAGGACCACTATTCCAACAGCCTATAAGTTGCGGACCACCAGCTTATATGTAATATCGCAATGCCATAAACACTTAACTGTTTTTATTCAATAGATGAATATGCCTATATTCAATAACACAAGTAGTTAATTATTTGCCTGATGACAAGGAAACTGTAAGGTAATAGTAATGAAAAATAAATTATACAAACAATTTATTGTTACATACATATTGGTTAAATACTATATATTCATACAATTCAATGGTTAAAATTACAATATATTCAATGGGAGCCTTGTGCTTGCATTTCGCTCTCTAGATTTTCAATATTGGTCTTCATAGAAGTTAAAGACAGTCTCAAAGCTGGTTCTACTTACAAGCAGTTTCTCTGTTTTGTTTTTATAGCACTAATAACGTAGGGAGGATCACAGCAAAATTAAAGCCCTTGATGCCAAATCGATAACGCAGCCGCGGACCACCTGATAATGCTTCGCGGACCACTTATGGTCCGCGGACCACAAGTTTGCAATCAATGGTCTATACTACTGCTTAATCTTTTCATGAAATGTAAATGTTGTTTCGTCCCTTATATCTCCAACACTGCAGCCATGGAACAAAATGTGTGTTTAATATCGGTTTTTTCGGTGTGTGTGTGTGTGTGGGGGGGGGGGGGGGGGTATGATAAGACAATGAAAGAAAAGAACTACGCTCCCTCATTTATGTCGTTAAGGCCAATGTCGTTAATGTCGTTAAGGCCAATGTCGTTAATGTCGTTAAGGCCAATGTCGTTAATGTCGTTAAGGCCAATGTCGTTAATGTCGTTAAGGCCAATGTCGTTAATGTCGTTAAGGCCAATGTCGTTAATGTCGTTAAGGCCAATGTCGTTAAGGCCAATGTCGTTAATGTCGTTAAGGCCAATGTCGTTAATGTCGTTAAGGCCAATGTCGTTAATGTCGTTAAGGCCAATGTCGTTAATGTCGTTAAGGCCAATGTCGTTAATGTCGTTAAGGCCAATGTCGTTAATGTCGTTAAGGCCAATGTCGTTAATGTCGTTAAGGCCAATGTCGTTAATGTCGTTAAGGCCAATGTCGTTAATGTCGTTAAGGCCAATGTCGTTAATGTCGTTAAGGCCAATGTCGTTAATGTCGTTAAGGCCAATGTCGTTAATGTCGTTAAGGCCAATGTCGTTAATGTCGTTAAGGCCAATGTCGTTAATGTCGTTAAGGCCAATGTCGTTAATGTCGTTAAGGCCAATGTCGTTAATGTCGTTAAGGCCAATGTCGTTAATGTCGTTAAGGCCAATGTCGTTAATGTCGTTAAGGCCAATGTCGTTAATGTCGTTAAGGCCAATGTCGTTAATGTCGTTAAGGCCAATGTCGTTAATGTCGTTAAGGCCAATGTCGTTAATGTCGTTAAGGCCAATGTCGTTAATGTCGTTAAGGCCAATGTCGTTAATGTCGTTAAGGCCAATGTCATTAATGTCGTTAAGGCCAATGTCGTTAATGTCGTTAAGGCCAATGTCGTTAATGTCGTTAAGGCCAATGTCGTTAATGTCGTTAAGGCCAATGTAAAACATATTCTTCTTCTCTTCTTCCATCCTTAGCCACCGACCGACAAAGCAGTCCGTGGCCATTACGCCTAATGGCGTCTCATAGGGCAACAAGAAATTGGTTGTTGTTGTTCCGTCACGCCTAATGGCGTTTATAGGGCAACAAGAAATTAATTGTTGTTTCCGTAATCAGTGACTGACAAAGCGGGTGATCAGCCCACTGTGTAAAAACATATTGGCGAATATAAAACATATTGCCCAATGTAATACATATTGGCGAATGTTAAACAGGGCGAATGTTAAACAGGGCGAATGTAAAACAGGGCGAATGTAAAACATATTGGCGAATGTAAAACATATTGGCGAATGTAAAACATATTGGCGAATGTTAAACAAGGCGAATGTAAAACATATTGGCGAATGTAAAATAAGGCGAATGTAAAACATATTGGCAAATGTTAAACAAGGCGAATGTAAAACAGGGCGAATGTAAAACATATATAAAACATGTTTATAGTAACCACTGCTGCAAGAAGAGGCGCAGGCAGGCTTTATGCAAATGGTTCCAGCTACTGTGAGGGGAGCGAACATGAAAATGATTGGATGATGAACGTCAGTCTCTGGGCAGGGAAATCACAGTCCCTAGGGAGCACAACTACTGAGAGTGCCACGCTCCACTGGTCACACAAACAACAGCACAGTTGAACATGTAATACTGTGAAAACAAAAGTGTACAATGACAGCTGAACCTCAGACGGCGTACGCACTTAAAACGTAGCCGGATATCCTTGACACACGCATTTATCGCTGTTGATTTATCGCCTCGTGATGGTGCGACACGATCTGTATTACATAAGGAAGGGAAACCCGAGGCCTGTAAACAGTAAATAAATATTAGACAAACATAAAGGTATGTTTTCAGGCACTCGTAAGAAATAAAGAAGTAGAACACTAGACAACAGAAAAACAACAGACGTGAGTGGCTTACCCAGGACTCGAACCCAGGACCTTCCGTGCGACAACCCCGCCTAGCTATTGTAGCCGTGTATACCGTGATTCCTTCGGAAACAGGCTATATCCCACCAAAGACAGAGGAAGCACAGATTAACACATAAATAAATATCTTATGAGAAACGGAGGATAAAAAAATAACTAAATGACATACATTTTATTTAGGCTAGCTTCGCTTTAGTTATGCCATAAGTAATCATGTGACTTCCCTAACCAATCCTAGAGCTCAGATTTGCCACGGCCAGAATCAGAAGCGACGCCATTTAACTAGTCAGAATCAGAGAGCGAAACTGTAAGGACGTATTTGGTCCAGCTCTGTATATTTCATAAGTTGGGGAGATCGACTTCACCCTAAATTATCAAATGTGCATTCTAGGATATTGTGTAGTTTTTTGTGAGTTCGAACAATTGTAAGTATTCAATGAAAATACATGCATTCATTTGATAGAGTGTTCAGCCACAGATGCAGCTGAGCTAGGTTCGAAGATTGGATTAAAATGAAACCAAATCCTATGCCAAAATGCGTCAGCTGAGGAAGAAGGTCCTTATGTTGAGAGATATTAAACCTAAGGAATACCAAGAAGCAAAAGAAAGCCTGGACTAATAAATTAAACTGAAGAGATAGGAAATGTCGTCGAATTTAGAAAACATTAACCTAATGAAGGAACACTGCAGAAAAGTAGAGGAGTCTCGCCATTTGCGAATTGAATATGATGAAAAGATGCAAAAGGGATTTTGCATCAATGAAATAATAAATTGACATTATATATAAATTTGCCTATTGCTGTAAACATGCAATTGTTCATGACCTTGTTGTATTTGAATTAAGCCAGCTCCTGTTGAAGGCTATTAAAAGTTGCTTATATGAAAACAAATGCTGTTGAAGAATCAATTGCCAAAGCTGGATATTATGCTGAAAAATCAATCTATCCCAATTAATTTGCTACACTACATCTAAGAGAAGAGAATTCGAACCTGGTAATACTAAATAAAAGGAGAGGAATGTATACCTCTAGCGGTTAGGCTAGTATCCAAACCTACTCTCTGCTTTATAAGAAACTATTGAAGTTAAGAGACTCTGAAAATTTAGAAGCACTGGATAAACAAGACCCCACTGTCACACTATGCAAGCGAATTACACTATCCTCCCTGCCATCTAGGCATCACCAAAAAATGATGCTTCGATGACGGGTCATTAGTGCGACCCGCAACACATAACGGAAATTTCGTATATACTGGTCAGGCTAAATATATACTGGTCATACAATAAGACATACGACCTTGCAAAAAACCATAATGAAAGGAAGAATTAATAGCAGACGTGCACCAGGAAGGCAGCGCTGTAAGTGGGAAGATAACATCAAGACATGGACAGGAAAGAGTCTATCAGAGTGCACCCTCAAGACAAGAGACAGAAGACTCTACAGACTCCGAGATTCCATGCGAAGACAACAGTTGATTGTATCAGTTTATTCTGTAGACTTATTCCTGTAACGGACCTATCTATCTCTCTTGATTGGTTATCTCCCAGTTTCCTTCTTGATCTGCTTATTTATGATTCACCCTGGACTGACATAAAGCTAATATTATATTTGCAAGATATGGTGAAAATATCCGGTCACCCTGGTAGAGACACCATGCCAGGGAAGGGATGTTCCTGGGGAAGTCCATCTGCGTGGTGCCGCCCCGCTCGCGCACCCCAGACAGTCAATGTTCAAGACTATATTCCGAGTAGCCATCCAGCCTCTGGGCACATTTGAACACCTTAGACTTGGGGTCATTAACTAATCACTATGACTGAAGACTATAGGCCCATGAAAGTACCTTGGGGTAAAGCTGGAACTTTTGCTTATGATGTGTACCAGGGTTTCCAGAGTAAACGAGAAACGGTTGCTGTACAAGAGGATACTTTTAACAGTGTGAACTTTGAAACATTATTGAACTGTGTAATGGCTTGCGGCGTTAACCCTTGGCTAACAAGATGGATAACAGCTGCCTTAAGTGAGAGATCAGTGGCATTTCGCTTGCGACCATGGACATCAGACCCAATGCGTATTTTACCGGGACTACCCCAGGATTCTCCACTATCACCAGTGCTGTCTAATATCTATACAGCAAACGTTGCCACCATTCAACCAACTGGATTGGGACGTACACTGACATTTGTTGATGACATACTCATTTATACAACTGGATCTGACCGACAGGAAATGGTTAATAGCATACATGGTACACTAAAGGAGTTGTTTAATTGGTGCGAGGAAACTGTCTCCAAAGTCAATCCCAACAAGGCTGCGTGATGTGGTACTCCTTAAACAACTCCATAGTGAAAACAGATCTTCCAGATATTACTCTCAATGGACAGACCATTGAAAGACAAGAAAAGCTGAAATACATCAGAGTTACATTCGATCACAGGCTATCGTATATGTTTCATGTTGATCACATCATACACAAATGCAGGAGAAGTCTGGCAGCCCTAAAAATAATGTCCGCAGCGCATCTGGAGCTGAGATTACTATTTCTTCTTTACCATCAGCTAGTCATATCAGTCAGTGAGTATGGACAAGAACGCATGCAAAATGAAGGGATGCGTATAGTCTTGGGCTGAATGCGTGATGCCCAAACTGTGACAATGAGGCGCATGCCTGGAGTGCTGTCTACTAGAATCAGATATGCGATGGCCCAGGCAAAATCCTATATGTGAGTAACCACAGACAAATGGCACCCCCAGCATGGAAACATTGCTGTCATTAAGGGAGCAAGAATAAAGAGGGAGGTGTCATGGATGGCACAAGTAGAGACAACAATCAAGCAGTTGACCCACAGTTGAAAATGTATTCAAAAGGGAAGAGTGGAGTAAGTCAGATGAGAACTGGATAAACTACCAGAAAGTCATCATCAGCTTTGGCAGAGTGTGTATAACTTGGGGAAATGGGAAAGCAGAACTGGAAATTAATCAACTGATACATGATCATGCCGTGGATAATGATGCCATTGTGCATACTGGTGGGTCTGTGATACGTGGCAAGAAATCAGGTTGGGTCTTCTCTGCTGGGTTAAGGGCAGAATCGTCGCCGACCATATCGGGGCTTACAAGACAATAACTTCCAGCATGAGAATGGAGATAGAGGGAGCTACTGCAGCCTTAAGGTGGCTAACAGAACTTCAGTAATAAAGGCAGTCACTGTGTCAGACTCTCAGTGCATGCTTCGAAAGGTTACAAATGGTTGGCTAAGGCATGAATGGAAAACATTCATTGAAGCCTCGAGTCTGCAGCAGCTGGTGCGGATCTACTGTCCTGGTCATGCACTTGTACGCGGTAATGAGAGAGCTGACAGACTAGCATCAAGAGCACCCACAGTGGGGATACTAGATATGGATAAGGGAGAGATATTGATGTAGCAAAGTGTGTAAAAACAAGCTTAATGAACTGATAGAACGAACAGAGAAAGAATAAATTGTGATGGTTTCGGCAAGAGCCTTGAACTGTATGAAAACAAAACAAACACCGTGTTACCAGGGTTAACACGAAGTAGGAAATTTTTCTAAGCATTCTTAGAATAGTAGCGGTCACGCATGCGCATTCGTTTATGTTATCGGAGATAGGCAGGTATGACCAAATTCACAATGGCGAAAGCATAGTGTCGCAAGTTAGGTAAGAGAATTTCTTTTGAACTGGGACTATGTATCAGTGAATTGTGATAAAAGTTATAGATTTTCACAGAAGGGATATGCAGGAAACTCCGCCAATGCCGGTCCCAAGCCCGGATGAAAAAGGAGGAGAGCGGCCTGCATGGAGGCCGTAAGGAGGCAGTCCCTCCACCATGCAAAGGCACAACAGGCCAATCACCTGTTTGCTTTAAATCACGATTACTAGCAACACAAGAGAGAAAACTGGACTGATTCTAAAGGCGACGAACTGGAACGGACTACGGACTACGACTTATGGAACTTGGAACACAAGAAGTATAAATGGGAAGGAAGAGGGGCTGGTGGAAGAGATGAGGAAAGCAAAACTAGAAATCCTGGCTATAACGGAAACAAAGAAAAAAGGACAAGGAGTCATGGATCTCGATGGCAACACGTTGCTCTACAGTGGTGTACCCATGTCTGAAAGAGCTAAAGGGGGCGTGGGTTGCATTGTGGCCCAAAATCAAAAACATAGTATCAAGGGATGGAACTTTGTCTCGGAGCGCATTATGGTTGTTAAACTAAAAGAAGGAGAAACCATAGTCAACCTGGTCATAGTGTATGGGCCAAATGAGGATGAGACAGCAGAGGTCAAGGAAGAATTCTTCGAGCTGCTTCAAAGGACAGTGGATGACTGCCTAGATGAAGTTATCATGCTCGGAGATTTTAATGCCAGAGTTGGAAATGACCATGCTAGATGGGGTGGAGTTATCGGAAGATATGGAGAAGATACTCTCAATGACAATGGAAAGCGACTCCTTAGATTCTGCAGTAAGCGGAGTCTGATCATTGCAAACACAGAGTTCCCCCGTGGGCGCATGCATGCATACGCTGGATGTGAGCCAGCAGGGAATGGGGGGTGAGTGATCGACTATGCCATTGTTCGGAGAAGCTCATTCAGATATGTCCGGGATGCTAGAGTCTGGAGGGGGCCAGAGATTGGAGGTGATCACTACCTGCTGACAGTCAAAGGAGCAACTGAGGGAGTTGCTCAGCCTGGGAGCTGTCCAACATCACGCAGGAGGCCAGGTAAACGGGCGGGAGAAATGGGCATTGGGACCTACAGGCTGAGAGAGCCAGAGATTAAGACCAGATATCAGGGGCTTATTGCTGCAGAGGTGAGCAACACAGAAGAGCGACCTGATGACTTGGAAACCCTCTGGATTAAATTCAAGGACATCATAAAGACAGCTGCAGCAGAAGCATGCGGTGAAGTCCGACTTGGGAACAAGAGAAAGAGGACACCTTGGTGGACAGAGGAAGTCAAGGAGAGAGTAAGAGAGAAGAGAATGGCATGGAAGCAATACTTGGGAGCTAAAGACACAGCAGGACAAATGAAGAAATATAGAGAATATGTGACACTCAGAACAGAAGCAAAGAACAAAGTGCTAGCAGCAAAACAGAAGTCTTGGGAAGAATTTGGAGAAAAGCTAGAAAAAGATGCACAGGAAAACCGGAAATTGTTCTATAGGACCCTGGGGAACATGAGGAAGGAAAAACAATGCCCTCTCGGATTTATAGGGGACAAGCAAGGCGAATTGCTTACTGTCCCGAGGGAAGTAATGGGAAGATGGAGGGAATATTTCTCAGAGCTCCTGGGTGGTGGGCATGGTGAAGCATCAGAAGTGATAAACACTGGCACAGAAGAGAAAACCAATGATGGTGAAGATGACATAGGGATGGAGGAACTGAAGGCAGCACTGGAGAGGGTCAAGATGGGCAGGGCAGCAGGGCGTGATGGTATAACACCAGAAATGGTTAAGTTCATGGGAGCATCAGGCGACCTATTACTCTTAAGGGTTTTACAGGCAGCGTGGTACAACAAGACCATGCCAAGGGATTGGGAGATTGCCATCATAACACCAATTTTCAAAAAGGGTGACAATCGACAGTGTGGAAACCATACAGGCATATCCCTTCTCGGTGTCCCTGGTAAAATCTACTCTGGAATCCTAGAGCAGAGACTCAGACGCCTAGCTGAGCCGCAGTTGGATGAGGTCCAGTGCGGATTCCGAGCAAGCCGAAGTACTCAAGACCTAATCTTCACACTCAGACAGCTGAGTGAGAAGGCCCTTGAGTGTAAGAGTGAGATGCATCTTTGTTTCATAGATCTGGAAAAGGCGTTTGACAGGGTCCCCTGGAGCAAACTTTGGGACTGTTTGGCAGGGAGAAATATTCCAGCGCCTCTGGTTCATGCTGTACAGAGCTTCTGCGGGTCTTGCGGAAATTATGTGAGGACAGCAGACCATGGGTCGGAGGAGTTCGGGACCACCACTGGTGTAAGACGGGGTGATATCCTATCACCTTACCTCTTCATACTCCTTATGGACGATGTCGTCAAGGCATGTAGGGAGAGAACAAGAAAGTATTCGGTGGGGTGCTGGAAGATAAGACAGGTCTGTATTTCGGAGCTGGCATTTGCTGTTGATGTTGCCCTGATTGCTAGATCAGAGGCACATCTCCAATCCAGCCTGCAAGTCTGGAGGGAGGAGCTGGAGAGGAGAGGGATGGTCATAAGCAGCTCTAAAACAAAATCCATGGTGATATCACGAGAAGAAAGAGGACGTCAGATTAAGCTGGGAGAACGGGTCCTGGAGCAGGTCGACCACTTAAATACCTCGGAGCTATTGTGGACCGAAAGGGAGGCATCAAAGAAGAGTTGGCCACTCGAAAAGCAGCAGCTGGGAGACTTTTTCAGGCCATAAATCGAGGATTCCTCAGCGGGAGAGAGGTTGGTGGGAAAACGGGGATGGCTGTATGCCGCTCCACCTGTGTCCCAGTCTTGACATACGGATGCGAGTCATGGGCGGTGACTACAGCCCATAAAAGCCAGATCCAAACCTCAGAAATGAGGTGTCTGAGAAGGTGGTTGGGGTAACAAGAAGAGACATGGTACGCGGCCAGACGATACGTCAAGGCCTTAAATCCTACCCCCTGCGGACCCAAGTAGAACAGTCCCAATTAAGATGGTTTGGCCATGTCTGCAGAATGGGAGAAGATCGGATACCACGACAAGCATGGGAAACAGAGAGCCAGGGATCCAAACCCCGAGGACGACCCAGAATCCGCTGGGAAGACAACGTTGGACGGTCTTTGGGGGATCGAGGACTAGAGTGGGGCCAGGCCAGGAGGAAGACAGCCGATAGGATGGTCTGGCGCTCTCTCTTCCAAACCTCTACACCTCAAGGTAGAAGGGGAACGACTAAGTAAGTAAGTAAGTAAGGATATGCAGGAATGGAAATCCAAAAGGAAAGTTGGAAGAATTGTGTATAGATTAAGATATTTGCAGTTTTATTTGACGTTCACATCACAGGTCTAACTTAGTGATAGGCTTTATAAATTCGTAGTAAATACGTGCCATACCCGACTGTAAGTTTAAGTATATGAAACGGAAGCTTCCAATGGGGAAAGATAAAGGAAATATAAGACAACGTGATGGATAAACTTGGTTGAGTGTGTATTGGAACGATTGCTGGGACAGTTACACATAATACCCCAAATGAGAGAAATCTTCAGTGCTGGAAAGGGACAAAACATTGGTGCTCCCCGAGACGCCCGCCCGTACAGTATATAAGGCGAGAGCGCTCAGTTCAAAATACACACAACTAAAAACCCAGCCAGATGACGAAGTAGAGTGCTGTCTATACTACGTCAGTTACCACTGCATGCAGGGCAGACATTCTTCGCAAATTATAGTCTTCATAAGAGCTTGGAATCGATCTTAGAGGGTGTGTAGGTTTACTATAGATATTTATGTGAATAATATCAATTTTATTTCAGATTTTAGTGTGTTGTTAATGTATCGGACATATTCTTTGTGTGGATATGATTGCTGAAGATTGGAAAACCTCAAATATAACCTCCACAGTCCTTGTCAGGGCTAAATATTACCATTCTGGTTTTGTCTGGGTCTATAACCTACCAGCAAGACCAGTACTGACTTGGCATGTATGTGAGGAAGGCAAAGGTTGCATCGTGTCCATCATATATTCATATTGCTTTGATTATTCATGTACAGTATTATTATATTTGAGACAATGTTTTGCAGTAGACACCAGTCTGTCTCACTATATCTAAATCATACAAGGCCATGTATCATATATCATACATGTAGACACCTGATGACACCCTCATCTCATACACCTCATAGGATGTAATAGGTCTCCATGACATCGCCTAGCCACTTGATACTCCTTGTTCCAGGTTCTATATTCTAATTTCAAAAACCCTGAAGTCAAGTGGACCTTCGATCCTGCTACCTAAACATAACAGGAGCCCAGAGGTTGAAGTGTTCCATAGCTTTTTTCCCCCCGATTGCTGGGATTGGACTGAAGTGTGACTTTCAGAACAACAGTGTTATGTGTCAACCCATATCTGGACAAGTGCTGATTAAAAGCTGAGTGACATAGTGACTATTCCTGTGGCTAATTTGACATATTCAACGGTCAGATGATGAGAAATTAGGGAATATAATAAAAGAGACAGACTAGTATAAATAACCACAGTGAGAGAACATTTTTTTTGGTGTAAATTAATTTAAAGATCCCATGGGGACTTTTTCTCTGTGTTTAAACTTCTAAATATATTATCAACTTGCTGTAAATACATAACCATAATCACCATCGTTCAACACTCACTCTTCATTACATAATTAGATAGGTGTAAATAATAAATTATGAAATTGTACTCGTGACTTGTTAAATTTTTAACTGTTTAAGTTGAGTTACTTTTTCTAATTTTATTATAATATCACATGAGTTACTACAGCTAAGGTGGCAAAGTATATTTCTGAAGCCTTAAAATATTGTCTAGCTCAAAGTATTCGCAGCCGTAGCTCACTTGTGATACCAGTGCTCTTCTCTGACAATGGGACTTCATACATTCTGGAGAGAATTCTATTTCTTCTCTAAACCCTATCTTCATACGAGAAAAACCTTACGCTACGACTGAGAACAATTAATGATCACCTGTTAGAGAATGACACTGCAATAGATGAATCATCAAGGTTAAGACTGTTGGAATTTGGCATCAAACGTAAGGCTAGCATACATGGACGTATGACAGGATGCATCCGTCGTGTATATAACCAGCGAGCTACAGGAACAGTTAGCATTCACGCTCTTCGACATATACTGAGGGAAAATGAGCATCTATGGGTTTGCCAGATAAGCAATTATGTCGATTCTGTTCAACAATAACAGAGCTAATAATCAGCTCGAAAATGCAGGAAGATTTAATTTAAACAAAAAAGGGAGTTAAAATGAAACGAAGGTAAATGTTTGTACAAGGAAATGTGATCGTTTGAGTGTGTTTCACGCCGAACTTTCTGAAGTGCGTTTTTAACAGCCAACTTTCCATATTTATGTTAGAGATGAATGGGAAATGTACGGTGTTGTTCTCTGTGTTCCTTATGTGTGTTGCCAATGCGGTTAAGTATAACTGTGTAAGGTTAATGTTCGGCTTTTAAGAGCCGTGAAAGGAAAACCCTGAGCAATAAACGCAGTATTTGTGTCTTAGACGGCTCTATTGTAACAATATTATGATTCGTGAACACAAAATGCAAATCCAGTCCGGAAAATGTTTAAAGCGATGGAACTATTGTGTGATGCCTCAATAGCCTGTCCTGAGTGGGGATTGGGGGTGGGGGGGGGGGGGGGGGGTTAGTGTATGTGTGTGTGGTGTATGTATGTTTTACAATTGCACAAAGTAAAAATAAATATCGTTTTCAGCCTACCCACTCACTCCGTTTCATAGCTGAGGCGATGTGTCGATGTGTCCACTCCTTCTGTTTTTATATCTGAGGCGATGTGTCGATGTTTCCACTCCCTCCGATTTTATTTATGAGGTGATGTGTCGATGTTTAATCAAACGATATATGTAAAAATTGAGCTGTCAAATATGCTACTAACAATACATATATAACACGGCGTGAATTTTTGTTTTCTTTTATTATAAGTTGATTGCTGGATTTAAGATATGGATGTATTTTGTTTTTGTTTTTTTAATTCGCTGATTGATGGATTTAAGATAGCTTATCTTTTAAAGGACAAAGTAAAACACCATGGTCATTTTGAAAAGAAGACTTACTTTTAAAAACATGGAAGTAAGGACAATAAGTCGCTGTTTAGACGGCAAAGGAGTGTTGTGGAGATATTTTTCGGTTTGAGACAATGGTTATGGGAATGTAATGGCATTAACAGACTGAATTAATTGTGTGGACACTCGGAGGCGACATTTGTTTGTAGTTGACTTTTTCGTAACTGTAGTCGGAAGTATTGCATACTCGAACGTGCTCTAACTGTAATTCATAAATCAGAATAATTCATGACGAAATAAAAAGTCTAATTTTAGTACTTCAAGATCAATCTTAGCACCAAAGGCTACCCTTGCATGCCTTCAGTACTAAATTGAAATAGTATAATTAGATTCTGTCACGAAATATGTTCGTTCTTTTATTCTGGTCTTCACTCCTCTCCAACATTATTACGCTGACATTCCTTTTACGCCCTAATTCTTCCAGTATTCGTTGTTTTCGCTTTCATCATTCAAGGTTTTCTTATCACATCGTGTCACACCTCACACCCGCCCCTCTCCTGGTTATTTTCTCATTTGTAATCGGCGACGCGTAGCGAAGGAGCGAACTTGTCACACTGACTTTTCGCTTATCGCCAGCTCCAGACGGAGTAAGAATCTATACTGATCGACATTCATTTAGTTAACCCAGACGTTTTGTCTGGGGAAGATACACGAAACCCTGCTGTCGCACGATAAGGTGTTAGTTTACAAACATGACGAGCCTAAATACACGGTTGGTCAATGACAATCTTGGTAAAGATAAGACACGGACAGTGATGTAATACTTCCGGCAGCTGGACTTTGTTGTGATAAACAAGTACAAGAAAATAACATCTTGGAAGATATTATCAGTGATATATCTGTAAAAGTAGTGAGTTTGTAAACATGACTGACGAAACGGCAGAAGCAAGAACTTATATGGTTATGGAGTTTGAAAATTACGTCTTATGCTGTCTTGTAGTAATGTTCTACTTAATAGGGATGAGGAATAGACCCCTATCAAAAACAGACACTTATCTGCAATTGGCTTGGCATGGAGCTTCTCCTCTAAGTAGTAATCTGGGTGTGCAGGAATAAAATTCGCTTACGGTATATGCTTGATGTGTGCCGTCTATCAGTTGTAGTAATATAATAAGCGGAACAATGTCCGTGGCCAAATAAACACATAGGGGTATGTCGACAGACACGTATCAACTTGAATGCCAATATAAGTGTAACATCTCTTCACAGTTCACGAGATACAATGTATTCAGGTACTGTTACATAGCTCCATCAAGTATAATAATATGTTCAAGCCCAATGGCAAAGGCAGTAATGTGCAGTCTTCATAATGTCGTCAGGCAGTCCGTTCCGCTATGGAGACGCCGTCCTTGCATTCTCAACAGTTTAATATTGTCGTGTATGACTTATCAGATAGGTAATAGATGTTTATAGCCCTGTCTGAGCAGAGGTGATAGTGATGACAATGTGAAAGTAAGGGGTAAGATATAGTTTTATCACGAGGTGATCGTGTAAGAGAAAGGACAGTCTCTGGATAGAATAATTTATCTAATCCAACCTATCTGGACGATATTTAAATCAGACGCGCTTTCTCTCCTTGTACGAAAATGCAAGTTACACTGCACTCACATGCACACAATTCTGTGACTAATACGTACGAACGTGAAAACAAACTATGGATAACATATAGTAGATAAGGGTTGACCGACACGATAACTAAAGGTTTAATAAAGTTTATTATAAATAGACAATCACAACATAAATCATATGCATCAAGAGATCATGGTTTACAGACAAAAAATGAAAATTATTCAAATAGGTTCTCCCCTCTGGTAAAGGAAAAGAAAGGACGATCCCAACAGAGGTTAATTAACCCAAAAGATCAAAGGTTAACAATAAGTTATGAAATAGTCAGTATGGGAAAAGAATAGGTTCCTAATGTAAACTATCCCGTGACTAATCAGATTATTGAGATTTTAAAAAAAAGAAAGAAGAAACCATATAAGTATATGATGTTAACAAAAGACATAAGTTTCTTTCTCTGTTCAATCAATTCACATACACGCAGTGGCCACTTTCAGATACACTTATTCCAGTAGTTGTTGCAGGCATTCCAAGGAAATACACTAATAAGTAATATATATTTAGTGTCAAATTTAAGTTTGCCAAATCCAGCCCCAGACTCTCCGTAGTTGCTGACTGCAAATTTCACAGGAGTCGCTAGAGTCGGTGTTAAATTTGTACTGGATATAATAAGTTATCTATGCCTTCTGTTGGTTGAAGTAAGGTTCATGCGTGGATCGCAGATGTAGAATAAATAGAACACATACAGTTCCTAGGTTGTTTAGCCTCAGGTGGCTGAAACACTAGGTTTAAGTTACACAAATGTTGCTGACAATATATGCCACAGTTGGCTGATGAGATATATATATATAAGTAAATCTGGTAATAGTTGTCGTAGAAAACAAAAACCCACGTGGTTAAAGATAGGAACTGTCTATGCTTCACACAAATATGTCTCTTTACTAAACGCTGGCAAGTTGGGTACCACCGTTTCACTATATAGAAGAAAGAACACATATCAAATAATTTACATATATGTACTCATTATAACTTACATTTTAAATAGCAAGCCTACAGCTTGACTTATCTTTAAAACTTCCCGTAAAGTAAGTTATATAAAAATCAATCATCAGGAATTTAGGAATATCTTCGTATTCCGTCAATATTCACTGATGTCGCATCTAGCATTTATAAGTTAGTTATTAAAACAGT
This sequence comes from Oreohelix idahoensis, assembly GCA_024509875.1. Taxonomy (NCBI): domain Eukaryota; kingdom Metazoa; phylum Mollusca; class Gastropoda; order Stylommatophora; family Oreohelicidae; genus Oreohelix; species Oreohelix idahoensis. The sequence continues at coordinate 1,226,673 of JAMPIV010010005.1, forward strand.
TTCGACTCAGTATTTAACCGTTAAATTAAACTTATTTCAGCTACTTGTTTAGTAAGCTAAAAATATGATTTATTTTGTATTTCCACTGCAACACGTCGATTAAAGAAATAAACTATCAAAATATTCACTCTGCACACAGAACTAGTTTAAAATGGAATCGGCGATTAAACACTAAATCACTTCACAAAACTAGATATCTATTATATATAATATTAATATACCTCAACCACAGAATTACTAAGAACGTTAAACCACTTCGACCAAACTAAGGCCATCTCTATTTACAGAGATTATTTAGAAATCGAACGAAGGTTGTTCTAGTCTAACTGCAAAGTTACTGAGTGAAATGAAATAGTTTCAAACGTGGGTTAATATTTTAAACCAGACAAAGGATGAACTATCTCCCCCGCCCCGATCTCTCCCCTTCTCATAACAGCTACGTTATACTTAGAGGCGTGTCGTAACTGCCACCGGGCGATTACGCACCTGCGTTGACAAACTGACCGGGAAAAGCGCGTGGCAGTTGCAAATCTCAGACAACCGTCTGCCGTGCCACGAGTAATCTCACCCTTCGTTTAACAAACTGACCGAGAAACGTGCGTGTCAATTTCAAAGGTAGACAACTTGTCTGAAAGGCAGGGCAGTTTTCACACTACAAGCTGACCATGGCCCGTGGAGCATGAGTGTCATATGCGAAAAACCAGACCCTCTGTCTGCCTGCCCGTTCTGGCGGAGTGAATTTTCACACTACGGCCCAGAACTCGGCCGAAGAAAACACTGTCCCCGGGGGAACAGCAGACAGCTGTCGGCTCTCCCGGTCTGACGGAATGCATTATAACGCTTCTCGTCTGACTGACATCCACGTAATACCATCTAGTGCGATACTCAGTTTTGAGAAACAAAACAGGTAAAGTTTAAAAATACTGAAAAAAATATTTTTCGCAACCGAGTGATGCGAAAAATACAGGAAAAACAAGTATGGAAAGATAATAGAATGAAAGGATTTGGGTGAGAGAATAGGAAGAAGATGTAGGCAATTTAATGATATAAAGACCCACGTGACAGGACGTCCCCCCTTAAGATATGGAAGCACTCCATGTCAACGTTATGGAATTAAATTTCCTATAACCGTAGCTTCGGGGTGTCTGTCTTCTTCCCTCTCATCTTCCCCCTCCATCTCTTTCCAATTTCTACTCATGAAGTCTGTCCCGACGTTTCCTTCCTTTGGAATGTCTCCCATGCGCGCTTGAAAGAGCGTCGCCGCTTCAGACATTTTTGAAAGATTTCCTGTGATAGCGGTGGAATATCCCTGCCACTATCATCATCTTCGTCAGCGCTGGCGATCGTCAGGAGATGGTCGGAGGTTGGCACTGGTTTTTCCAAGTATCTCTTTAAGAGATTTAAATGGAAAACCTTCTCCTTTCCTTCAATAGAGATCTGGTAGTTAGCCTTAGAAATCTTTTTCAGGACGGTAAACGGCCCTTGCCATCCGATCTTCAGTTGGTTGTTCTCAGTAGGGAGTAACACCAAAACTTTCTCTCCTGCTTCCAGTTCTCTCTCTTCCGCGACTTTCCTGTATCGGTTAGCGTGCTTGGTGCGTGCTCGCTTAAAGTTAGTCGTTGCTAGGTCCCACCCTAGTTTCAACCGTTCCTTTAAAACCGACACATATTTACTGGCTGAGACAACTGTCTCATCAGCCTTCTCGTCTGTCAGAGACTGAAGTAAGGCTTCAAGCGGGCCCTTAATGGGTCTGCCGAATAAGAGTGTAGCTGGCGGAAATCCTGTGGAAGTATGAGGAGATTCTCTGTAGCCAAATAATGCTGCAGGAATACAGAGATCCCAATCTTCAGGTTTCACTTGTGCCAGCTTACTTAGCATCATGGTGAGGTTTCCATTAGCACGTTCCACGAGCCCATTTCCGGCCGGAGTATATGGCTTAGTGTGGATGTGCTGGGTCCTCAAGATCTTCACGATCTCATCCATCAACAGGTTTCGGTATGGAGATCCATTATCCGTCAACACTTGCTGAGGGAATCCCAACCGAGTGAACATCTGCACGAGGGCTTCTGCGACATGCTTGGCATCTGCGCATGTTAGCGGGATAGCTTCTGCCCATAAAGTGCATGTATCGACTAAGGTCAGGATAAACCTGTTCCTTCTTTTAGTCCTTTCTAAGGGTCCTAAAATGTCGATCACAACCCGTTCGAATGGTGTTCCCACTATTGGCATTTCACCCATGTGGACTGGGGGTGTCCGTTGCTTGGGTGGTACACGTTGGCACTGGGCACAGGATTTGACATACCTGATAATATCAGTATTTACTCCTGGCCACCAATAATGAGTGGTTATACGTTGGTTTGTGGCGTTCTGTCCCATATGTCCGCTGAAGGGAAGAGAGTGCCCCATTTCTAGGATTTGGCTTCTGTACTGTTTCGGTACTAGGAGCTGGTTGTAACCTTGGTCAGGCTTGCCCGTTCTCCGATAAAGTACGCCATCCTTAGAAAAAATGTCCCCGTGCTGTTTGGGTTCCTTAGCCATGGGCAGTTTCCTAAAGCAGGGTGCCAAAGTAGGGTCCTTGTATTGCGCTTCTTTAAGTTCCATGGGTAACAAATTAGGCGCAGGCTCCCGTTCCTTCTTGGTTTGCCCTCTTGTAGTTACTGCTGCCACAATCGGCTCTTCCGGTTTCCCAATACACACGTATCTCCCGCCAAGTATGACTGGGTAGATGGGATCATCCATAACAGCCGCTTTGATCACGCCTCTGACAAAGTCAGAGTGTATCTCCACCAATGCGATGGGAAGCGCTGTAGGTGCATCACTCTTACGAACTCCACAAAGTTGGACGGTCTCTGCTGTCTCTTGACCGGGTTTGACCAGGTTTCTGGCAACAATGCAATCATAAGAAAGCCCCGTGTCAAATAAGCAAGAAGTTTGAGAACCGTTCAAAGTAACAGTACCTCGCGTTGAGGGTCTATCCCCAACAGGTTGGGAATCACTGTCAATAATTCCGCCTTGCGAGACTGTTAATAAGCATCCGATGCGTTTCGGCTCGGTGTGCTCGGTCTGATCATATGTCCCGTGCTCAGGGGTTCTCCCTTTGCCACCTTGTCCTTTCTGGCTACGCTGCCATGTAGGGCGGTCGGGTTGATCAGACTGTTTGGGGTGGTTGGGGTACTTGTTCTTGTAGAACTTGGATTTTTCAGGAGGGGGGTTTTGAGGTCCAGTTTCTCTGTGGTTATTTTGGTTAGAAGCCTGAGAAGATTGCTCTAGGTTATGTTTTCGAAAATGCTCCTCTGTCGGTTTCCGCTTTGTGGCCGGTAGTTCAGCCAGCGCATTATGGTAACGCTCAGACTTCTCTAGGATGTCTTCAAGCTTTTCTGCACCCTGCTCAGCTAGAAATCTCCGGGTATCTGCAGACAATGTGTTCTTTATTTGTTCTGTTAAAACAAATTCCTCAAGACCTTCATAGGTAGAGGGGAGCTGTGAGAGCTCTAGGCACTTTGTCAGATAACCCTTCAAACGAGACGAGAACTGCTGAAAAGTTTCAGAATTCTCTTTCCGGCTGTTGCGAAACAGTTGCAAAAATTTGCGAGCGTTCATTTCAAAGCGCTCCAGTAACGCTTTCTTCAACAGATCATAGTTGTCTTGTTGGCTGCTTTCCAGTTTGGCGTAAACATCATACGCAGAACTTTTCAAAGCCTGGGAAAGCTTCATGTTCCAACGCGACCTCTCTAAACCGTACAGAGTTGCAATTTTCTCAAATTTTTCTAGCCAAGTGTCAATCTTCTCATTTGGACAAGGGAAAGATTCTAGCGGAAAAGACATAGCAGTGAGATGGGTAGATTGAGTGTTAGAAGGATCAGTTAAGGAAGAATGAGGAGAAGACTCTCCATTTCTGGAGGTAGAGGCAGCACCACGACTTTGAAGTTCAAGAGCTTTAAGAGCCAACTCATGTTGTCTCTCCTCCCTCTCCTTCTCATGCTGTCTCTCCTCCCTTTCCTTCTCATGCTGCATCCTGCGAATTTCCATTTCTTCATCCATCTTTTTCTGCTGTAGTAGCCGGTCTTCCGCTTCTTTCCTCTCCGCTGCTTCTTCTTTCCTCCTTAGTTCTTCTTCTTTCCTCTCCGCTGCTTTTTCCTTCTGCTCCGCATCACATCTCTCAAGTTCGTCCCTGACGAAAGCTTTCGCTTCGTCGCCGTCCAGTCCCTCTTCCATTGCTTCCTGTCTGAGCATTTGTCTCAGTTTCGCCCTTTCTGCCATAGTAAGTCAGTGGCTGAGACTTAGACGAGAAAAAGATAAGGATAAGGAATACACTGGTTCCTACCACTTGCGAGAAAAAAAATACCAAAAATCAAAAGATGATATATTTAATCCTGGGATACCTCCTCCAAAATAAAAATCTAACTATCGCTGCTATTAATCGGCAATAAAGCACCTAATGCAAAACACGACTACGCCAACTAAATGGTAGTTAAGATTACTTCTGAAAAATAAGTTGCTACAGTGGAATACACAATGATTATAGCAAAAATTTTCGGAGAGAAAAAAAAATCCCCTTTATTTTTAATCCACTATCAAGTTCACCCCCTGAAGACAGTTAGGGTAAGGGAGGCAATTAATCTGGACAAAAGTCCGAAACGCACTCCTTAGCTTTTGCTCAAACACCTACTTCTTCAAAACCCAGTGAATGTTATACACTCACAAAACTTTACCAGCGTTTAGTATTACAAAATCATTAATTAACATGTATTCCGACAAAATCAACCTGTAAACCAAATGTATAATGCTTCTTAATGCTGTGGAAAAAAAAAACTTATCAGTTTGTGTGGTCAGCACGCCCGTAAACAGATCGTTAGTCTAGGGGATAAATTATTTAAAGATATAACAACTCACAAGACATCACACCCTTACTCTATTTCAGAATAAAGAATCTAAAAAAACGAGCTGATATTTTTCGTCTCGTCTTCCTATTCTACGTTCAAAAATCCGTCGGGCGAGACCACATTTGTCGTATCGCCTTAGGATTTTGGGTTCAATTCCCGGTAACGAGCGACCATTTGTCGTACTCGTCTTCCTATTCTAAGTTCAAAAATCCTACGGACGAGAACCCATTTGTCGTAGATTTATGATAGGAGAATTAAGACTAGGGTTGGTCCCTTCTGAATAGGTTGGAATGAGTGATAGATACAATGCGAGCTGGTGAAAAAAAAAACACAATAGAATTTCCACACGTGAGATGATAGAATGTGATATAGAGGCTGTCTTTGAGAATCGAGATAATCTTCTCTCTCTCACCTATCTTCTACGACCGCTTTTAAAGGCGTCAGACAGTCTAAACACAGATATATATATATATATTAATATATCTCTATCTACTCACGGGCACGCACATACACGTGACGACAGTTAAACACACATACGTGGGAAATCTATAACAATGATTATATATATATAATTGGGATCGAGCTGACCAACGCACTGATTTTGTCCAAGAGAGATTTTTATTATTATCATCAAAAAAAAATCTCTCACAACACCAAAAATTTCATCAAGGAAAAAAAAAACATATATACAAATAGTCATACAATTCAAGAAAATGCTACAAGGATGATAGCCCATTTGATCTTACTCTAGGTTTAGCCCACAGCCCCGTTAAGAGAACAGATGATGGCCCAAAGAGTTATAGATACGTAGGGTTTAGTCTAAGAGATTTCTTTCTTTCTCGTCAATATATGAACAGAGTTGGATAAATCTGATTTAACCTAAGAAAAAACAGAAACTCTAGCATTATTGCAACAAATTCTGCAGGTAAAAAATAATTTAAGACAGCAAATGTGTGACGATAATACACCGGTAAAATAACACTCAGACCTGTGTACTCTCATTCATCCAGCCATGGCCTTTCTTACACATGTATACTCACAACTTTGCTCGCTGCCTTTGGGAACATACTAATTCTAGGACCTTCACACAGACCCGAAGATGCAGTCCTTGACCAAGAAATCCCCAGTTCCAAAAGACGTACTAAACTCTCAGGGAACGATTCCTTGGGGGTTCTAATTTTTTCGAATGTCTGATTAAGTCACATAAAATTTGTCCAGGCACGAAAGTTAGCAGAGCACAATGTCATTAGCTTTGGATTCTAGAATTAAGGAATGTCAGATCGGTGTCTACTTCCAGGAAGGTACTCTATTTGGTCACCACAATACTAGTCACAATCTCTGTCGGGATGGTTTAATGTTTCTAGTAATATTCTCGCCGCCAGGCAGCATGTACATTTAAATTTGTGGAGCAATTTGAACTGGCTCAAAAGCCCAATATATATTTCTAGTCTTTAGAAACCGTTAGTGGGATTGCTATTACTGTCTCTCTCTCTGATGGCATATGCACTGTCAGATTAAGGTTACTTGAAACAAAACAAAAACCCACGTGGTTAAAGATAGGAACTGTCTATGCTTCACACAAATATGTCTCTTTACTAAACGCTGGCAAGTTGGGTACCACCGTTTCACTATATAGAAGAAAGAACACATATCAAATAATTTACATATATGTACTCATTATAACTTACATTTTAAATAGCAAGCCTACAGCTTGACTTATCTTTAAAACTTCCCGTAAAGTAAGTTATATAAAAATCAATCATCAGGAATTTAGGAATATCTTCGTATTCCGTCAATATTCACTGATGTCGCATCTAGCATTTATAAGTTAGTTATTAAAACAGTTTCGACTCAGTATTTAACCGTTAAATTAAACTTATTTCAGCTACTTGTTTAGTAAGCTAAAAATATGATTTATTTTGTATTTCCACTGCAACACGTCGATTAAAGAAATAAACTATCAAAATATTCACTCTGCGCACAGAACTAGTTTAAAATGGAATCGGCGATTAAACACTAAATCACTTCACAAAACTAGATATCTATTATATATAATATTAATATACCTCAACCACAGAATTACTAAGAACGTTAAACCACTTCGACCAAACTAAGGCCATCTCTATTTACAGAGATTATTTAGAAATCGAACGAAGGTTGTTCTAGTCTAACTGCAAAGTTACTGAGTGAAATGAAATAGTTTCAAACGTGGGTTAATAAATTTAAACCAGACAAAGGATGAACTATCTCCCCCGCGCCGATCTCTCCCCCTTCTCATAACAGCTACGTTATACTTAGAGGCGTGTCGTAACTGCCACCGGGCGATTACGCACCTGCGTTGACAAACTGACCGGGAAAAGCGCGTGGCAGTTGCAAATCTCAGACAACCGTCTGCCGTGCCACGAGTAATCTCACCCTTCGTTTAACAAACTGACCGAGAAACGTGCGTGTCAATTTCAAAGGTAGACAACTTGTCTGAAAGGCAGGGCAGTTTTCACACTACAAGCTGACCATGGCCCGTGGAGCATAGGTGTCATATGCGAAAAACCAGACCCTCTGTCTGCCTGCCCGTTCTGGCGGAGTGAATTTTCACACTACGGCCCAGAACTCGGCCGAAGAAAACACTGTCCCCGGGGGAACAGCAGACAGCTGTCGGCTCTCCCGGTCTGACGGAATGCATTATAACGCTTCTCGTCTGACTGACATCCACGTAATACCATCTAGTGCGATACTCAGTTTTGAGAAACAAAACAGGTAAAGTTTAAAAATACTGAAAAAAATATTTTTCGCAACCGAGTGATGCGAAAAATACAGGAAAAACAAGTATGGAAAGATAATAGAATGAAAGGATTTGGGTGAGAGAATAGGAAGAAGATGTAGGCAATTTAATGATATAAAGACCCACGTGACAATAGTTCTGGCCCAGTTAATATTATAATTCAATGGTTCTATTCTGGTTTCTCTCAGGAAAATGAGGAAAATTGGACCACACAGGTCACAGCAAGAAGCTCATCAATATTAAATATTCTTGGATGCTTATAATATTATAAGTTCGTATGATCATATGGCCATAAGAAAATAAGCCGCTAGTACTCAGGTTTGATCAGCCTATATTTTAGGAAAATATAAACATTTAACCAAATTATCAATATCATATCTAACACATGTTAAAATAGGACCTCTTCACTGCTGTTATAAATTAGATTTAAAACACACGTGTCTAGCTTATCCTATCATTCTGTTAACGTGTGATATGAACACTAATCATTTCAAAAATTACATAAAATGGATAGAAGTAAATAATATATGCCGTCAGTAGACAGTTATTTAATGTATGTACTAGTCAATTTAAAACATCTCTTACTGGAAAAAAAGAGAGTAATTAAATTTATTTTACGGCTGGAAGTTAGCTATAAGTTATTTAATTAGCACAGAAAATCTCAGTGAAATATATATTGAAAACTGTAAAAACACTAAATCACTTCAAATCTAGTATATAAATTACCGCAATCAGAAAAATGAAACACTCCACGGAATCTATTAATTTTCACTCTGTACGAGAAATCTTAAGATAACGAGCTAGTGAGTTCCGATAGATTTCTGACAACTGATCATGGCTATCGGAGAGACATGGTATATATTGAAAAATTCCGTTCAATCGTTCTCTAATGCGAAAGTCACACCACTGCCAGACCCGAGCCAATTTGCCGTTTGATTTCTTGAATCAAAGGTAATTTTACCACCTCTTGACTTTCATCATCTCCGCCTTGCCGAAAATCAGCTACGCAATTTTCACCTGAAAGTTTTACAATCCAAGGTCCGTCTCACTGAATATCGTGTGTTCCCCTGATCAAAGAATCTATTACGCCATGCTCCGCGCTTCGCTCCCTGTTTCACATAGGGCTTGATTGCCAGATGGCCCCCATGTTAATTAAACTGGTGAATCCTTCGTTCATGTAGCAAAAGTATACTCTAGATGGGGAGGGGCAAAAGTGGATGATTACTGCTGCATTATTTACATATGTGACAAATATATTGATACGTTCGACGCAATATTGAATAAGTACTCCCTGTTATACAAATAAGCTAGGGACACCTCAACTGAGTATGTTGGTGCCCTAGTGATGATAAAGCTCCGGGAAAAACACAGCAGACTGCAGGAGCATACACATATGCGACCTCTCGCATTAAAACACAATCAGCATCTCTCTCTTGCAGACGATCAAAACCAAACTTCTGCTCAAATTGGCGTCTGCTACCGTACTATCCCGGTATGACGTCATTTCCGTTTATTTTGAGTCAATTTGTAATAAAATATAAGAAATTGAGCTCTGTCGAGCTGAAGATACTCCACACATAATCGTTATGAATTTTAATCATAACAATGCTACACAGTTGTAAGATTGCTTCACTGACTTCCAATTGAATCAAGAGGAAATCATAGATAGCCAGGAACACAGAATACTAGGACCCAAATATAGGACATGCCATAGGACTGGACGTGAATTCTAAGATAAGAAGAGATTAGGCCCAGAGACATAACTCTACGACTTAGGTTCTAGGATCCAACTTCAACTGCTCTAAGTTAGCCCCCTAACTCTCCTGAAAGAGACGGCATCTTAAATCAGTTGGCCGACAATATTCAGACGTTTCCTGTGCAAAAGGTCTGTGTTCGCCCGAAAATCTCGGGTTTGTGATACCGGTACAAGATGCCAGCAGTCGACGTTAGACACCAACATCAAACGGGTCTTGAAGACACTTGACTTGACAACCTAAGAAATTGCCTCGACCTTGTGCAAAAGACGTGCTGCTGCCACAATATTTGATTATTGAATAGAGGTGCAGTCAAAAGTACCAATGGCAACCAACAGCGGCGGAAGCAGACGCCACCCGACCCTACATTAGAAGCTAAGTAGCATAACAGCACAACCAATGGACATTTCCAAAATGTTAATAAGTTCCACCACATTTTAAATTATCCGATGATGATAAATATCATCGCTTCTTTTTTATATACAATTTTACATTGTTAACTTATAAGTGATTATTAAAACTGTTTATCTGTAACTTTAAAGCTATAGTTGGATTCATCACTCTTGAGTGAATTGTATGTCTGCAGCCGTATGAATCATACTGTTTGAAATACATAAACATAGACAGCTATAACATTAATAGTTGCTGAATCATTTTCAGATGGGAGCTCAGAAATACAAGCGAAAATGTATTACCTCACAGAAGTGGCGGGAGAATACTAAAGTTCATGACAGCTTAGTTGATCTCAGTTGTAATGCTTGCTTTTCTTTAAAATCCTGCGAGGCTCCCTTACATAGAAGCATCATTCTTGTACTTATATCTCTGCCAAAAGTCATCTTGAGCGACGGTTGACATTTTTGAAGACCTTCGTCATCATACTCTAAGTCTGGCCATTGTTGGACCTCTATTGCGGAGCAGGGGAGACAATACCGTCACAGATACTCAATGTGGAGCTGATGACAAGAATACTACAAGTGCCAGTAAAAGAAGAGGTCAGAAGAAGTCTCTGAGGTTGGCTAGGACATACAAAGAAGAAACATGCTGATTGCATTAGAAACAGCCATTATTTTCGAATCGGCAGGGTAAGAGAGTTACAGAGAAACTAAAAAGCACATGGCACGGGGAACTAAAGAAGGACAACAAAAAAAGATAAAGACAACATCAACAACCGGTTGGCATGACCTTCCTAGTGCTCTTTAAAGAGCTGAGGCATGATGTGGGCGATGATGATGATGATGATATAGTCTGTTTCATACTTTGTTTAAGCCAGCGTCAACTGTTGTTGTATAATATTTATAAACCACTCATAATTATTATTTATTTTTAAAAAAGTAACAGTTTAAAACATGGAAAAACAACACGTTACAAACTTTGACAACCGGGTGCCTACGCAGAACGAAACAATCAAAATTGTGCGACAAGATCATTAATGTGGAACTGATGACAAAGCACGGACAAACATCAGTGGAACAAGAGATCAGCAACAGACGATAGTACTTGATAGGACTAACATTAAGTAAATCAGACAAACGGCAGTACAATGCGGTTCTTTTCGTGCAGTTCCCAACAATAAGAGAACTAGCAGGAGATCTTAAACCATCTGGATAAACAACGTACAGGCCGACTTTTTTTTTTTTTTTTAACCAGCGGCACTCGAGCTTTCCAGCCCTTTTGGCCAAATGACATGTCATTTCGAGGCTGGGGGGTCAGTAGACTTTCCTTCCAACCCGGTCAGGAGCTTCGCCCCTTCCCATCCACAGAGGGTTTATGTGCAGGAGCCGTTCAGTTTATTCAGTCAAATTCTCGGTCGTAAACATTCCTTCAAACGCTGACGCCCGGGCTTGAACCTTGAAAAACAGGCCGACTTCGAAGGGAATAAAGAAAGTGTACACACAAAATGAGCGTATGCACAGGACAGGAAGACTTAAGTGTCAACTTGCTGAAGGTCAGTGCTCCACAGGGGTCTAAAGGCTAATAAGGATGAGCAAGCTGTAGCCCTATAACTTCTGCTTTTTCTGAAACCTTGGCAACCACATAAGGTAACATTAGTGTCGTGAGTTCAAACAGGTCCTAACAGTGAGTCAATGAATAATCTGGCTGATGGGGGAATTCTGCTGCTTCTACAGTTAATCTCATCCTGGTATAGATGTTGGCTCATCTGCTCTAATTCTGGGCTATATAGTTAAAGACTTCCACTTCTTTGTGCAGTAATTACTTGTAACATTTTCTACTTGCTTTCATGTCTTGTGTCACCTACAAAATAGTCTATTTTTTAATACTTATTTTGTTTATCTTTGTGGCTGAAGATTTATTCGCCACCTCCACCCAATATATATATATATCTCTGACATTTACACTTATTGTTCTTTCGCATAACTTCCATCCGTATCACCTCTTCTTACTTTGTTACTGTCTTCTTCCGTCCACGTTTGCCGCGAAGCGTTGTAGGCAGATGAAGTTTTCCTTCACGAGCCAAGCGTGTAGGGCTGGCTGATATATGAGTCCGTGTTGATGTAGGTAGGATTTCTGTAATAGTATCTATATATCTAACTCTTGGTCGTCCTGGTCCTCTAAAACCAGATCTTCTACTGTTGTAGACGTTACTGGCAACTGTTTTGGCTTCACTCTCTTAAGATGGTAAACCACTTTGTATTTTCTGTCTCAATGTGTATCTGATGCAGGATGTAGTACTCACAATTTTTCTTATATCATTTCTCATTGTGTCTCAGAAGTTCTGAATCAGATTTAAAGCATTTAATCACTCGATGTGATTTTTTTTTCCTCCTAGGCTCTGGTCAGGGACAATGTTTGACACTGATATCAAAGAGTTGGTAAGAATGTGCTATTTATCAACTTTCGTTTAGTTTTTAAACTAATATCAAATAGTTGGTAAGAATATGCTATTTATCAACTTTCGTTTAGTAATATCAAAGAGTTGGTAAGAATATATTATTCATCAACTGTCGTTTAGCTTTCACAATGATATTCGGATATTTGAGTAGTGGTGACTGTTGGCAAGTCACTGCATTATCATGTTTGACAACTTGTTTCAGTTTCTCTGTCAAGTCTTCTATTTTCTGTCAAAAATGCTTATATGGATATTTTAACTCTGGACCCTGTTTAATGTGAACGCTTTTTTTAAATGTGTGTCATCATGCACCAATTGTTCCCGCTTTTAATTAAACTGCATAGCCGGTCTCACAAGTCGCGGAACAGCAGGTGTCGTGACTTCCTCAGGCTAGAACATCAGCTTAGAGGCAACGTTTCTGCGCTCAAGCAGCCAGGACAATTACTAAAAAAAAATTTCGTTTTAATGCCTGCTACACAAAGGGAGCCGCGGTAGCATAGTGGTTAGTGCACTGGCTTCCTAGCTCAGTGGTCTATGGTTCGATCCCCAGATGAGGTGGAAATTTTTTAGGCCACAAACGGCTCCTGGATCGACCCAGCCCCAAATGGGTACCAGAGCAACTCTGGGAAGGTTAAGGCGTCCGGCGTGATGCCGACCACATCACCCCTAGTGTGCCGATGGTCAAGATAATATGGGCCTAACACTATATTCCCAATATGCCTTAATGGGCGTGTAACGGGTTCCTTTACCTTTTTTTTTTTTACACACTGGGCGTCAGATAGAGGTGGCCACATAAATGGCACGATTGGCAGAGTGTTTAGACCGCAAGTTAATAGATTCATAGTTCAAAATCTTGTAGTGTCACACTCTTACCAAGCTGGGTACCTGATACTGCTTTTGTGTTAGGGAAGGCAAAAGCAGCGAGGTGGTTACTCCACCTCATATTGCTGGAACTAGTACAGTGAAGTCTCTTAATGTCACTCCCCTACCGCAGTATTTAACTTAGGGTTACCGTCACCTTTTACATGCATGTCGTACAAGGCAAATAATGGTTGGGCAAGAAGCTGGCAACCTCATGATTTAAAACAATGTTGACACAGGAACCATCGCTGCAGGAGCACGTGACTCCTTGATGCAGCCTTCCTGTGTCATGTGACCAGCTAGGTGATGGCTCCATCCTCCGTAACGAACACAAAGGAAAATTACGATGATGGCGACGATGATGACAGAATAATTGTCCTACACATTCAAACACGAAATCAACTCAGATCCTCAACTAAATCAGCCAAACAGAGATTGTCCAGGCACGTGTCCAACTTCTTCAAGTTCCTTCCCCAACTTTCGTATTTCCTCCACGTAGTCATGTTCCACACAAGGCCGTTTTTGCGGGACGCGGAGGGACTAAACACACACACATACTGTTTATTCTGGCTTCTTAAAACAAAACTCGACCAGACTAAAACCCTGTCAAACTCATGTCGTTCAGGTATGCTTAGCTAACTTGTGAAAACGTTCAAACAAAAGAAAACGAACTAGTCCTTCTCTGTTATAAAGTTCAGGAGATACCAATTAGGGACAACAAAAACTGTTTTGTGTAAGGTGTCAACGTAGTATTCTAACTAGTGCGTCGCAACGTTTCTATTTGTTTGTTTTTTCTATGAGCCGAAGACAAAAACAACAACCAGAAAGTTATAGACTTTGATAAATGGGTGCTTGCTTTGAAAACAAGAATTAAAATGGTATAACAAGGTCAGAAATACGGAATTGATGACAACAACCAGACAAGTGCCAGTGGAACAAGAGATGAGAAGCAGCCGCTAGCGATGGATTGGGCATACACGGAGGAAACCTATTGATAGCAGTATAGGCAGTCCTTCATCTGGATTCACCAGGGTCAGAAAAACAGAGGTTGACAGAACAACACACGCAAAGAGGAAGTCGAGAACAAAAATGAAAATTATGAGAATGTACCTATTTCTTTTTTTCCCACCTACTTGACCATGTAACAATTACCGGTTGCAACTCAACTGCGAAAGTTTCACTTGAAATACCCAATGCGCGCATGCGCACTTTTTTGAGTCTTTGTAAGGTATGCGTAAAAACATGCAGAGATTATCTTACTTTTGTGATAGATGTCGTGTGAAATTCTAATCCACATATATAAATTAAAAAGTAAATGTAAAGCCTAACAAATAACTTCAATAAAAGGAAAGAAGAATGGTAAAGAACAGTGCTGTCACAATGACTGTACTCGAAATCCCCCTTGTTTTCTAATTCGTCTGCAAATTATAACGTTTCACGTTGATAGTAAAAGCCTACTGCATCACTACACGCTTTCTTCAATAAAACGTGTACTGCATTTCTAAGAAAACCTTGAGCTAGGCACCCTGCGTAATGACCTAAATTAATGCTTCCATTAATTTCATTTTATACACGGCGTGATGAAAAGACAGATGAACTTAGGATAGAGAGAAGGGAGGGCTGAAAGCAGGAACGCATGCAACACTAAACACGCGTCTCGCGATATACAATTAATGCCACCCTCCCCAAGCAAAAGGCCAGAAGCAATACTTTTTTTCAGATGGACAGTGATAAAAAAAACACTACCCATACGAGTTAGGTTTAAAAACTTACAAAACGCTTATTAGGAAACATGACATTCTACTGTTTTATGTCTAAAATCCTGACATTAGTCTGACAGTACAGCAGGACAGGTGGCGGTTCTAAACATAAAAAATAAAAAAACAAATACACGACTATCCTAGAAAATACATATTTTGAACGCAGCCACTTAGCTCCCTTAAATTTGTATATTTGGGTTCCTTAGGACTTGCTGACAAATAATATGTTAAGTGTTACGCAAATAGTCTAGGAATTAACAAATTATAGCCAAAAGAAATAGTGAGGGTGTCAGACAACACCAAAATCAGAATCGCTCAGTGGCAGATTTTGACACCACCATTGTACGGGAAATAGGGCCCCATGTTAAATCCTATTTGATTGGAGCGCAGTAAATGTAAGGCGAAACACGATTAGTCGGACTACAAATACTAATTTTTTGTTGTTAGGGGAAACAGTAGTAGAGGTACTTTTTTGAAAAGCTGTGTAAACATCGCACGATTGGTTAGACCCGCCAATATAGTCAATTAGAAGCGTCAGTTCAGCACCACATTTTCAAATAAACTTTCTAAAGCAACAGTGCGTTGAGATTCAGCTTATATTTTTCTAAATAAAAGCCTGAGACAGCGGCAGGTCGGATTTTGTGCCATATTCATTGCCAGTCAACGTAATTGTGTATTATTTCCATGAATTGTGGTAAACTTGAAATATTTGATATCTTTTTAATGAAAATTGAATGTAAATTGATAATTTATGTCTGTATATGTGTGTGGTTCAGTAGCGAACATGAGGCAAGGCCTAAATAGTGCTCCAACCTGAACAGAAGGTGTCGGAGAAAAGTAAAACTGCATGGAATTGCCAAACAGTACACTGACACCTATCTTATTGACTAGAAAGAACTAATGCTGGAATTGCAGAGGCGTGGTAACCATTATGGAGGAGTATACTGGTGTAAATTGTTTCAGATGAAGCTGACAGTTGGCCTACCGCTCTGAACTCAGTGTTTGTTATGTATTGTGTTCAGTCTGGAAATAGATTATAAATTAGTTCTGAAATAGGAGGTACAACCTTCTTGTTTCAGGGACCGTGGTCCTATGTTAGTGAAGCAGCACCTGGTCTGAGCTTTGCTGAATCTAGAGGCTGACAGCATACTCCTGGGTCCAGATAGCGACCAGTGAGGTGTCTCCAGAACACAGGGAAGCTATCGAGCAGAGGAGACTTTTCCTGCCGCCATCACGAAAGATAAGCTTCTGTGGCCAGAGGAGCTCAACATTATGTGTCCCCCTCAAAACTTGACATTATAGTAAAATAGAGGGTCAATACATTGTTTAAATTGATAGGAACGGTGAAGTTTCCCCATACTATTTCCAAGATAAACAAACACTTGAAGTCATGATGACAAATAACAACATAGCTTAAAAAACAAAACCAGTATTACCTCATAGTACTACTACACAACTGACACACATAGGATAATACTAATACCATATGTCACTACAAGGTTCATATTTATAAATTATGTACATATAAATTGTGATTACATTTGATGGTGATTCCTGGTTCACTGTGTAGTTGAATCAGGATATATATTAGTGAAAGTAATTAATACATACATATTTGAACTTTTACTATTGACTCAATTAAGATAGTCTTATAGAGTGTTAAATGTGTGTGAGTGTCACAGTGTTGTCAAGTGTGGTGGAATAAATTAAATTGTTTATCTGTCTGTTGTTGTTGTGACTTACACTTCATCATTTACATAACCCTAGACATTTAACGTAGTCATCACAATATTCCAGAATAATTCTGACTGAGGTATAAATGTGGTAGCAAGTAAGGTTATCTGTAAAACACTACACCTATTAGATACAGATACCTTCACAGCTGATCTCAGTCAGTACACTAAGTCCCCTATAAATGTTTATAACATCCCACTTTACCACAATAGAAAGCATCCTCGTATCACATCATGGGGCCGAGTATAATTTGTTTGAAAAAGGTACAATCTTTTATGGACACCCTGTATGTTCCACTCTTCTTCTCATCATGACCAAAGAACAAGGATATGTCAACAATTACCTTCCTCTGCACACTGGCTTCTGTCAGGATATCCGTATTATTCTTTTTAGCTGTCTATAAAATTCTGAACGTTCTTCGGTGAACAGCACATCTCGGCGGCCTCTATTTTAATAAATGAAAAAATAATGTTACTGGCCCTATTGTGGAAGGACAACTGACAAACAAACAAAGAAAACTACTTACTCAATCTAGGTGGTACTACAGGACACAAAGCCATGCCTGTTGTCTGTGAGAACAACGCATAGTTTCCAGAAGCTTTCACAGAGACATTCCCATCGTATGACCAACCATCACTCATTGGATACACTGCCGTACCTCTCTGTGACGGAGACTTTGTGTCTGGAGGAGACAGAGGGTTGGAAGCTCTGCTTGTCTCGGAGCTGCTGCCAGATCTTCTAAAGTCAATTTCTTTAAGAGGTTTGATGACAACCATGCCGGTGGAATTCAATGGGCTGGCACTTTCGTTGCTGACGTCATTAATGTTGTGTCTTCTTATCTCCTGCTGGCCTTTACTGTTGGTGCTCGGTATATTTATGGTGTCATTATTGGCTGCCATGAGCAACTTTAAGTACATCTGTTTGTTCTCATTGAACCTCATCTCAGTGACAAGAGGTGTGTCCGGCCTGCTAAAGTACCGGTACAGTACAAAATTGGCAGCACAGAAAAGCATCAGCAAGTTGAACACCTTAAACTTGTTGCACTTGTCCATGGTAACGAAGGTGATGGTAACGGCGGCAAAACACAACGATGATGAGAATTTTAACACCAAGGTAGCCAAGTCAGCTGTGTCATCTCCACCACTGGAACCGACTCGCCTGGCTAACCGCAAGGATCTTGTGTCAGCCTGGTCAAAATTAAGTAAACAGATGAGATCGTGCTTGGCCAGGAAAGTAGTAAACAGATGAGTTTGTGATTTATCAAAACAGAAGTAAACAAACGAGTTTATGGTTTGTCTAATCATACGAGTTAATGATTGCTCAAAACAGACTAAACCTGATGCGTTTATAATTGCTCAGAACAAATGAGTTTATGATTGGTCACATTGTAGTAAACAGATGACTTTGTGATTTATCAAAACAGAAGTAAACAAACGAGTTTATGGTTTTGTCTAATCATACGAGTTAATGATTGCTCAAAACAGACTAAACCTGATGCGTTTATAATTGTTCAAAACAGATGAGTTTATGATTGGTCACATTGTAGTAAACAGATGAGTTTACGATTAGTCAAAACAGATGAGTTTTTGATTGGTCATCTTACTTACAGATGAGTTTATGATTCGTCAAAACAGAAGTAAACACATGAATTTTTGATTGGTCAAAACGAAGTAAACAGTTGACTTGATGACTAGTCAGGAAAGAAGTAGACATAATAGTATATGCATGGTTAAGACAGAAGTAGACGCGCAAATGAAAAAATAGCTTCTCTCCCCCACCGCCCGGAGCATGACACTGAATAAAAAGCAGGACAAGAATGGAGCATTTAATTGGTAATAAGTGATGAAAGTCCAAGGAAATGTTTAAAAAAAAAAAAAAGACAAACAATACAAAACAGGCATGATAGAAATATGAAATTGTAAAGTGAAGGATAGGCACTTAAGTGTCCAAGACATTTCAAGCACCGTCCGGGGCACTGAGATTGACGCAAGGGTCAAGTGTCAACACAACTAGCGGTCTCCCTGGTCACACACCGGGTGCATAGCACCGCTAAATCCTAGCATCTGGATGTCCTCACCTCCGATACACAGGATTCGAGGTGCCTGAAATCCTCCAATCCTGGTGGTACCCTACCGCATGTACACTGGTTGAGGATTCCTAAGTCCCTCTCCACGCACACGTAATAAGAATGATAATATCGGTAATAATAATACTAGTAATACTATTTATGAAAATAATATAAATAAAATAAATTGTAAAAACGTTTCAATACTTAATAAACAAAAACATACACACCACGAACTAAATGAGACCACACATAAAAAAACCAATATAAAAACCACTTTTACGTAATCATAAAGTAATGAAAAACAATAAAGTAATACAAGCTGTAATAAGCTAACAAGAAATTCTAATGTAAATCAATAGTAAATGACAATATGTATTTTAATACAATCACAAAATTCAGAAAAACAATTACACTAAATGTCCTAATGTATAGCCGAAAATTAGGCTGACCAGAGTAGATGCCAAACTAATGCCAATTATGTACAGTGCTGTAATATACAAGATCTTCGTCTTTGACCCTTAGCCGCCGACTATCAAAGCAGTCAGTGACCATCACGCCTGGTGGCGTCTTGTAGGGCAGCAACAAACTGCTTCCACTTTGTTAGGTCGGCGGCCATCCTTCGTACAGTCCCCAGCTCTGGTTCATTCTTTGCATCTCGGTCTCCACAGTTCTCCGCCAGGTTGTTTAATATACACGATGGCAGACAGAAAATCAGCACCACAGACACTTGGAAAAGGACTGCGGTAAAATTTCAAAAATTAAGGATAAAACTGGAGGCACAGATAAAGTGAGATAGAGGTCCTAGGCTGAGGTTACTACAGTGTAAGTAAATAAATTAAGGGGCTGCTGTAAAACTGGTAAGAAATCTAAGTATTAAAACCAATAAAACGGTATTTAATCAGTTTTACGAATAACGGTTCACAAGAAACAAGGGACGTTTCGGGTTTTACCCTTCGTCAGCCACAAACAGGTGACAAAGACAAGAATACATATAGGTACTAAAAAACTATACGGTGATGAGAAATATACAACAAATGGGTGATACAAGCAGATGGAAAAAGTAAACAACCACAGTGATGAGAGAAAAAGAACAATAAAAATACAAGAAAATCGTAAAATCTAATAGAAATACCAAAACAAGAAAGTAAATAATCAACGAAAAGAAAAAAAGAGAATTAACAAAACTGATGAACTAATGAAAGTTATCTCAGCTCAATCCAAAGAATCTGTGAAAGAAAGCAGTAGTACTCCGTCACAGAAATCGCAAGGAAGTGACGTACTATAGCGGCAAAACCAAAGATATAAAAAGATACGAAAGGTTACTACAGGGTCGTAGTCACATGGCCTGTATGCTAGCGCCAACACCGTTATTATATTCAATGCTTAAACTACCACTGCCTAACGTGATTAACTCGCCGCAGCTCTCTCAGGTGCGGAAAAATACATATTTGTTTATTGATTATAATACAACAAGACGCAAATCGAACATCTTAATGGGGCGGTTATGCCAACTTTTATTGTCAAAATAGGGTCTTTGAACCCGCAGCTATCGAACCAGTGGCGTACTGGGGGGGGGGGGGGGGGGGGGGGGGGGGCGGCCCCGGGTGACTGCTAGGAAGGGTTTGTCATCGGACACTATTAAGATAGTTATTACTGTTAAATATATACTCGCAAATGTGTTTCTTCATATAGGAGTGTGTGTGTGTGTGTGGGGGGGGGGGGGGGGTATGTGTGTCAAAAGTAAGATCCGCCCCGGGTGCCAAGTACTTTGGGGACGCCTCTGTATCGAACCTTTATGTGCAAAATGCGAAGGCGAGTAAATAAAAATGTGTTCGCAGGGTGATTTTTTTTTAAAATATCTTTCAACACATGGCGCTAAGCGTGGTACAAAATTATAGTAGATGTCGTTCTCCCCCCCCCCCCCCCCCCCTCTTTCCCTACTGTTTTAGTGTGTATTCTCTTTATCTGAATGTTTCAGCCCCCTCCGTCGGTCCATTCAATTTCTGATCCTTCTCGTGCAGTCAGTTCCCGACACTGTAGTACAGGGGTCGGCAACCAGTCGATCCCGATTTACCAAGAGATCCCAGGGGATGATTTGGTAGATCTTTAGGTGACTGCGGGGAAAAATAACTTTTTAAACTAGTGAAATTTTGGACTGGACTTTTCCCGCCGGCATTTAAAATCACTGTGACTCCCGGCAGTGTTGCCACAACTGGGTATTTTTTTTTACTAGATCTGGGTTTTTAGGCTTCCGTCTAGGATCTGGGTATTGTTTTTCCAAATCTGCATTAATCTGGGTATATTTGACAATTGACATTTACAATGTATGTATATTCTGTGCACTGAACATTATACATTATATTTATATTATAATTAAATGTAAAACATTATGTGCTATATATTTTTTATTCCACTTAAATTTAATTCTTGTTTTTAACCACATCAATGACGTTGTTTTTTGACTCGTTTACATCAGCTATCTATTTCCTGTTATTTGCTGTCATCTATTATACTCAGTCATTTTTGCGATGTGTTTTAAAGTATTCTTTTTCAATTTTAGACTTAAGCGATGATGAAGGTTCGCTAGGTAGTTGTAGCAGCGTGACGACACACACGCCACCGCGTAAAAAAGTGAAGCCATGGTATCAGCAGGCTTTTTGTGAGGAATGGCTAACAGACAGAGAACTGAAGGATTGGATAAAGCCGGACTCTGGAAATCGCTATGCTGCGATTTGTACGGTCTGTTCCTGTACATTAACTAATGCCAATAAAACAGCTTTAGTGACACATAAAAGCACATGAAAAACTTCGAAGCCAAAAGCAAAACTCTGAACATTAACAAGTTTTTCATCAAACCAAAAGAGCCCTGTCTCTAAGACAAAATTGCTAAAGCGGAGATACCGTTGTCTGCGTTCAGGTTACTGTTAAAATATCTCATTTTCAAGAGTTCATATATTGGGGTGTTAATAAAATCATTTTTATAAATTGTGAATTTTTGATAATAAAAAATAAAATAAAAATGAAGAAATAAATAAAAATTGGTAGCACACAGTTATTTGTGCTAAAGTTGCACTAAAAGATTGTGTAAGCATCGTCTTTTCCCGTGTATTTGAGGCATAAAATAATCTGGGTATTTCTGGGTTTTTTAAGAAGAAAATCTGGGTTTATCTCTAGAACTTGAGTGGCAACCTTGGTCCCCGGAAATCAAAAGTACTTTTACCGCACTCCCGGTCAAAACTGTCGAGTAAAATGTATTTGTGAACTGCCATGAGACAGGACTACGATCTTTTCTTGTAAGGTTCATCACTCCGCCCTTCTCTTATACCCACCCGCCTGCTCAATGTCACGCACACGCACACGCACGCACACACACACATATATATATATATATATAATTTTAGGTGACCAGACGTATTTGCCCGCCCAAACTGAGCGTCCGGCCGGATTTTTTTTAAATGTTGAAATATCCGTCTTTTATGTGATTGACTAAATTACTCACGTGAAAGACACCATTTTTGAAAAATGTTCATTGGAATCCGATTTCCAAATACAGAATTAAGAATTTTTAGCTCCGACAAATCGACGGATTGCGCAAATTGCCAACAACACTATCGTAAGTTGTCATGTTGTTCAATAGTTTATAATAGATTACTATCATATTTTAACCCAGGTTAAACGCTGTTTAGGTTTATTGGCATTTGTTAGGGGAAAATATAACAGACAAAACGGCATGAATAAGAACTTGGGGCTGGATTTAGTCACTTATAACTTCGTTGTCTATTGCAAATTACAAATAATATTTGTAGTGAAGTGAATCCGTATGTCAACACGCTCAAATTCCCCGCTTAAAACGAACTAGCTATCGTAATTTGAAATCTATAAATAACTACAGTATTTGAAATTTGTCTGGGGCATAGTCAAATCTACCGCCAACAATTTAACTAGAGTATTTGAATGTTTCTAAGAAAACAAGTAAAATTTTACCACCCCCTATACACCCACCCCAATATTTAGTGAAGGACGTAGCAAAATTTAACAACCAATCAAATCGTTACCTCTTTTTGTAATGACAAGAAAAATTTTGGTTGTAGTGAAAATAATACCTATTCTGAGTTTTTGACCGAACTTAAATAATTTAATTCTTGATAACTAAAGATAATTAAAATAAAAGGGATATCTCAAATTATAGCGCTGATAATGCTTAACATATACACATAGAGATTCCTTCATAGAAAATTATCTTAACTTAGACAAATTTATTTTAGTAATATTTTCACATCAGGTTAAGATCAAATTTAATTACAAAAAAAAATTAACCCCATTTGAATGCAAAGGAATAACTAAAGGAAAGCTATATAGAACGATAGAGAATAATTGGCCGTTTAATTATCACTTTTGATAATTAAAATCGGTTCACAAATAAATATGATATAAAATAAACAAATTCGGTCAGATTAGACAAACACGCTTTAAACTGCTCAAATTCTATAGCCTAGGAAAAAGTTAACTTTTTTGACTCGTCATCTGATTGGCTGGGTGTAGTGTGATAAAAATTAACGACTTCTGGTATAGTCCGCCATAAATTGAAAGCTTCCATGCCAAGCTGACTTGCTTGCAAAAGACAGAAGGGACATGCCTTTGCCGTCTGTACTGTGTGCACAAGTGCTAGAGCCTTTACTGACTGTTAGCTTGAGCGTGTGAAGATTCCTTACTTGAGGGTAAGATAGATAAGTTTATTTGTATAATTTATTGACATGTAAGCCACAGGCTGTGAGCCATATTTTATTTCGATAATCCTATTGGGAGAGGTTATGTCACGATGACCTACGTAGGAATGTGCCTAAAGCAGTTTTATTCGGAGTGAAAAATTGTGAAAATGTTTGACAATTGGCCTTACAAATTTTTGCGACTGTAAGTGCAGTAGAAATAAATTGATATTGCCGTTGGGAGTGACACATTGTTCAAATAACATGTGAAACCATGTATAGAATGCTAGAAAGAAATAATCAACAGGTCACAAGATATGTATTGTACAACCCTGCTTATTGTATGGAAGACACACTGTATGATGGACAGTGGCTTTGAATTACCACTAAAGAAGAATAATTACACAAAACTGATTGTAGACAACGAAAGTTAAGGGCTGGTGCGAATGGTCAGCACACATGACTGACCATGGTAAGTTTTCATAGTGATTAGGTGTGGAATTAATATAGACCAGCTCTATATGGGAGGAAATCTTCCTTCTTATTCCAGGTTGAATTACAAAGACCTAGTTGTTGCAGAAACCTGGGGAAGAAGAACACGAGGGAGTTGAATGCTCATACTATAACCTGCAGCTAAACTCCTCACCTTCGTCCAGGAGGCACAACGTTTTGGTGAACCTGAATACTTATGAGCCAACTGTATCAATAAAGATCAAAATAAGTCCTTCAAAACAGGCACATGATAGTTCATTCAAATCCAATTCCCCAAAATAAACTTTACCTTGGAGGGATGAAAACAACAGACCTTCCAATTATAAAATAGTGGTATTATCTAGCATAGAAACAAGAACTGGGTGTAGACATTTCAGTGACCTCTTTTGTTTAAAAGACATGGACAGAGTGTCCAACATATTTATTTCTATTTTGTAAATACAAATTTCTTGATTTGAGAATTCCTGACCCCAAAAGTTTGACGTACAGGAACATTAAATTGTATATATCTCTATATATATCTAAACTTTTCAAACAGTCTTATTTACTTAATTTTCATTGAGTTAAAGTTCTGTTTTGAAATTAAATACATTTAAAACATTACCCTAGACACCTTGCCATAAAACACCACACAGATACATACTCTTGGTGAGATCTCAAGAGGTAGCGGATAGGGACCCAGAGAACTTCATCATCATCATTCTTTACTCTGGGAACTTACATAGCTGGACCTTACCTTGATTGTCTATACACCCTTGCTCTTTTCAGAGAAGGGGGTATTTCTTGTAAGACCAGTCTCTTATCTGGTACTATCCTGGTATCCTCTGATACATCTATTTGTCCAGGATATCTTATAATTAATAATATCATAACCTCTTATCACATATTGGGGTTCTGTCCTGGATTATTTTACCACCATACCCTGGGGCTCTGATTGTAGAAATAAATAAATAAAATTAATCAATTTGTGGAAATTGGATGAGCTGTCATTGCCTATAGTTAATTAAGATAGTTAATATTTGCACATTATAATATAAGATTAATAATTTGTGTACGAGAGTGAGAGAATGGCAGACTTGGCTAAATTTAGATCTGCTACAGTGCAAACGGCGAAGGACCTTGGCATGAGTGGGGACATTCTGATCCAGTATGTAACTTCTGAGTGTGACAAATTTATAGATAGGGAAGATAGGAGGTTAGCTGAAGATAAAAGATTACAAGTAGAGGCTGACAAGGAAACTAAAAGGTTACAATTAGAGGCTGAAAGAGAGGCTAGGCAGATGGAGGCTGACAAGGAGGAAAAGAAATTGCAGAGAGAGGCAGAGGAAAACAGATTGCAGATGGAGGCCGAAAAGGAAGAAAAGAGATTGCAAAGGGAGGCAGAAGAAAAGAGATTGCAGATGGAGGCGGATAAAGAAGAAAAACGATTGCAAAGAGAGCATGAGTTGAGACTAAAAGAAATGGAACTGCAAGGACATATTACTGAAAATGGAAGCAGCCCATCTATCTCTGACACTGGCGCAAGTCAGGGGGCCTCAAATTCAGCCGTGAATTTTCACTTAGATCCTTTTGTAGAGAAAGAAGATGAGATCGAGTCCTATGTCAGTAGATATGAGAGATTAGCTACTAACTATGGGTTAGAGAAGGAGAACTGGAGTTTAAAATTATCCCAAGGGCTTAGGGGAACATCTTATGAAGTCTTCGCAAAATTGAGTAGAGAAGATCAAGAAGATTATGATATTCTAAAACAAGCTCTGTTAATTAGATATGAGAAGAATAGTGAATTTTATAGGAAGAAATTTAGAACTGCTAAACTACTATCTGGGGAGACCTACCACCAATTCTCTGCCAGACTAGAGACCTATATGGAGAAATGGACTGCTCTGGGGAAAACCCAAGATCTTAAGGAAATGATTATGATGGAGCAGTTAAGAGAGTCCATGGCTCCAGACTTGAGAACATTTCTCATGGAACAAGACGCAGAGAGGCTGGGGGAGATTCTCAATGTTGCTGAGAGATATCAGGCAGCACAACAGTAAGTGGCTGGCATTAAGAAAGAACAACCAGAAAGTAATAGAATCCCACCAGACCAAGATGAGTATTATAATAATAGGGATCAAACACATAGTTTTAAACCAAATTATGATAGGCCTAGGCTTGATCATAGAGACAGAAACCCTCAAGTAAAAAGAAACCCTACAGACCAGACGGAAAATGGTGTAAAATATGTAGGATGCACAATCATAATACAATTGAATGTGGTAGGAAAGTTCCTCCATATCACGCTGCATGCATGATAACAGTGGACAAGGGAAAGAAGGAACTGTCTACAGGACAGCAAGAACCTCATCATCCCCCCATCTGTGAAGAAGTAGTATGTAATGGTGCGAAAGTCAAGTGCCTTTACGATTCAGGATTGGAATATGACTCAGTTGTGAGTGCAAACCTGGTGCACCCTGACCAGTATACCACAGATAAAGTTGAGATACAAGGGGCATTGAAGGATACAGCCACCATGACACTTCCCGTAGCCCAGATCAATGTCAAGACTAGGTACGTGGAAGGAGTGATTAGAGCAGCAGTGTGTGACGAACCTAATTACCCGCTGGTGTTAGGAAAGAGATACGTGTTTCTAGGGAGCAGTATAAAACCTGTGATTACGGCCACGCTCCAGGTCAGGTCGACCCCTAGTAAGGAGGAGGAATCACCACTAAATATTCATCCTAAACAGATGAGGAAGGCCCAGGCAAAAGACAAAACATTAAAACCTTGCAAATTGCCAAACAGCCATAACATCCCTAGAAAAGGACAAGAAGCCACGCACCCATTTACAACATTTTAAGAAGACACGCACCCATTTACAACATCTTAAGAAGCCACGTACCCATTTACATCATCTTATGAAGCCACGCACCCATTTACAGCATGAAGCCTCACATCCTATTATCTACTAGTTCGCACAATATACCAGAAATGCGAACAAGTAATAAAAATATGTTTTGAGAACATGCTAATTACAAAATATGACTACGGTTCGCTATCTAATTCCCGTTGTTACTGTTCTATTTTGTACAAATACATTCGAGTTATGTGTCTTTTAAGTGTTTATGATGTTTTTCCTTCTAAAATATTTGGTATATCTCGTACCCCGGGAAGGTGTCTCTCGTGTCCCCTGGGGGTGCATGCAACCCTGGTTAAGAAGCATTGCTCTAAAGGGAGCTGAACGGTGAAAGAATGAAAATGTCCGCATTTGACCGGGACATTTCTGGGGGCTTGTGTGTAACCAAAGAAAGGCTAGATTCACTACTACTTCCAGCATGTCGCAAAATGCGATAAATGTGATGGTACACATGAGGACAGCAACCTCATAAAGAAAAACATTGTGCTATGCAAACCACTACTGCAAGAAAACATGGAGTGTTTTGGCGCAGATTTTCTGCAAGATGGCTAACCGTAGCTGTCGTCTGTTTCATACAGAAGCGCAAAAGAAGAATGATGATGATGAAGAACCGTTCCTATTGCGTCACAGAGAAAAGTGCAAGAGGACATATTTGTCAACAATCTTCTTTTACTTTTGACTAGACAGTTGGAAAGTTACGCCTTTCTGCATGCCATGACGAAGTACACTTCTATGCTTGTGTGTGAAGTCACGTTTTTTACCGCGTCTGACAAATCTAGCCTCTCAAATCAACCAGTCATCAAACTTGACTCTCTAATCAACCTATCATCAAGTCTTTAGGGCACATCAAGTGTCCTAAAGCAAGGAATAAGCCCCTAGTGTAGATAACTAATCTTGGGCGTCTCTATGACGAGATAATCGGGAACAGAGGTGGGCGCCTGTCATTACCATTAATAGTTAAAGTACACCCCAGGGTTCGCGTCCCGCATTGATGGTTTTATACACGCCACTTAACCCCTTGAACCTGCTGTCCCGATATAACGGTTTGTTGTGTTGATGAGGTGATGGGTGGAGAGCGGGCACTTAACATCTGACCATTATT
Organism: Oreohelix idahoensis; assembly: GCA_024509875.1. Lineage (NCBI taxonomy): Eukaryota > Metazoa > Mollusca > Gastropoda > Stylommatophora > Oreohelicidae > Oreohelix > Oreohelix idahoensis. Next base: position 1,254,559 of record JAMPIV010010005.1, read on the forward strand.
GCCTCTTCTCGTTCCATTTTGGTCTACCCTGTTCAACCTGAAATTTGGTTATAATTGGGGTATTTCTTTCATTCATAACCCTCCACTCCCAAAGGAGCATAGGCCTTCAACAAACACATGCCAAGTCCTCCTGTCACGTGCCATCATCTCAAGTTCTTTCCATGTTCTCCTCATCATTTTCACCTCTGTTTCCAACTCTCTTCTCCATGTACTTCTTGGTCTTCCTCTGCCTCTCTTGCCCTGGGGGTTCCAGAACAAGGACTGCCTTGTAATGCTATCAACAGGTTTCCTCAGTGTGTGTCCTATCCATCGCCATCGTCTTCTTCTCATTTCTTGTTCCACTGGCACTTGTCTAGTTCTTGTCATCAGTTCCACGTTGGTGACCTTGTCATACCATTTTAATCCATCTATTCTACGCAAGCACCCATTTATGAAAATCTGTAGCTTTTTGGTTGTTGTCTTTGTTGTTCTCCATGTCTCTGAGCCATACAATAGGACTGACTTCACATTTGAGTTGAAGATTCTTATTTTCGTGTTGGACTTGATTTCTCTTGATCTCCATATATTTCCCAATGCAATGAAAGCTCCTCTTGCCTTTTGTATTCTTATTTTGATATTGCTGTCTGTCCCTCCAACTTTGTCTATATTACTGCCAAGATATGTGTATGATTCTACATCTTGTATTGGTGTTTCTTCAAGTTCAACCCTGTTATCATTACCTGCATTTATTCGCATTATTTTTGTCTTTTCCCTGTGTATTTTCAGACCCAATCATTGGGGTATTTAGTGTCATTTTATTTTTGTATTCAATTTAAATACCTGTTGTCTTTAGCAGTTGCTGATTTTAATTTATATTAGTATTTGTCCATTTTATTTTCTCTTTTGTATTGCTTCTTGATAACTATTGTCCTTTACACTTGGTTTTACTTTGTGTTAGTATTTGTTCTTTTTGAGTTGTTGTTTTTTTATTTTATTTAATACCTTGTTGTCATTCCGTGTCCTATGAGTAGTTAGTGAGTTTTTTATATATATTTTTTTATTTGTGTTTTTTTTTGTTACTAACCTTGTATGTTTTCCTTTGTTTTATGTAAATATATTTTAAGTATTGATTGGGCATCCCTTGGGGCATCTATACTTAAAACCTTATCACCTGTCAAGTCTATATTGTGATTTCTATAGTAAGTTTTTAATTCAAGCCTTTGTTGTTTATACTTTTTACAGTGGATCAGGTAGTGGTCTATGTCATTCTCTTCCTGACATTCTTGGCAGTGTGGTTCTTCTATCATAAAGTATGCTGCACCGAGACGGAGACGCCACAGTTTTTTGTTTGATGGTATCTTTAATTCTTCTCTGACCTGGCACGTCCTCGTTGGTTCTTTCAGCAGTTTGAACGCGTGTCTGCCTTTTCTACTTTTCTTCCATGTTGTCTTCCATTCCTCGTTTATAGTTATCTTCACTTGGCTCTTGATCTCCGACCTTCCCAGTCCTGCTCTTATATTGTTTTTACTCGTTCTTCCATTCTTGGCGTTCTGATCTGCCAACTCGTTACCAGCAATACCTATGTGTGCTGGAACCCACACTAGCCTCACACTACATCCTCTGTTCCCTAGTGATGTATTAATTGCTAGAATTTCTTCCTTTATGTCTGGCCGGCTACATTTACCTGGGTGTTCTAGTGCTTATAGTGATGATAGTGAGTCTGTAAATATCGTAACAGCTTCTGGTGGGTTATCTTCGATTATTTCTAAGCTTTTAAGAATTGCTACCATCTCTGCGGTAAAAATCGAAGCCCCTTCAGTTACACTGTAGCTCTTTTTAATTCCCCATTGTGATATCACAACTCCGGCACCTAATTGCCCACTATCACCCTTGGATCCATCAGTGTAGACGGCCAGACTTTGTTTAGTTAGTTGATCTATGAACTTTGATCTATGAACTTTCTTTGTCACATCAGAGATCCCGGTGAACCACGTGCGGCAATTTCTAAACTTGTGACTAGTCAATTTTCAAATATCTCTAACGTCCATATTTGTCATTCTCATGGGGGAACACAATTTTTGAGACCATTATGTGAAGACTGGCCATTCAGAATTCCTGTTTCCTATGAGCCTGTAAATCTCACAAAAGGAGAACGGGGAGACTTTCATTTTATTTCGACGGATTTTCCCAAAATGTGTATAATGCTACCGCCGTTTGGGAAAATTTTCGCGGTGTTTGATTTGTTGTGTATCGGTTCGATTGCTTTGAGTTCCATTTTTTAACCCTAGTCGCGATCTCTGATTGCAATTTACCCTCGCGCAGGTGAGAAACTGTTAAACATGTAATAATAGTGCCGCTGTTTTACGATTCTGAACAGGAAGCTCGGGGACTGGGTATAGGTGAAAGTTTTGTAGCGGGCTCAAAGGGGTTAGAGACTATGACATTCTACAGATTTCGATCCTGTATCTTCTCCACTGGCTAAACTACATGAGTGGAGTAGGCGTAATCTTACTCAAGGGAATGTCCATCCCTAGTACAGAAAGACTGAGACGGTGAGTGAGACGGAGGAATCTAGAAAGATCAACGGCTCACACAGCGGAACAGCAAAGTGTGTGGCGCACTAGAGGCGTGTCGGACATTAAAAAAGACAACGGCTAGCCACCGTGGAAGAGATTGGGGCCTTACCACGTACATCCTACAGAATGTAATGAGATCACAACAACAAGATAAGAATCGATATGTAGAGAACTCTCTGTCCCCTGGGGAAGAATCTACCTTACAAATTAACAGGGAAGAGGCAACTCCTCTAATGAGTAAGGAAGTACGTAATGACGAGTGTTCCTCAAATTCTGTTGAAAGAGAGCATTATGAGAAATACCACCTAAAAACTAGTAGGAGCCTAAAAATAGGAACATGGAACGTTAGAACTCTAAACGGAGAAGGAAAGCTTGACAACCTAATATTAGAGGCAACAGACATGAAACTAGATATACTGGGAGTTGCAGAGGCAAGACTATTGGATACAGGCTACATAAAAAGAGACCAATATACGCTTATACACTCAGGAGGAGAAAAACATGAAAGAGGGGTAGGAATGTTGATAAAGAAGGAGTTAGAAAAATACGTATGTGGATACTGGACACACAATGACTGAATGATGTTACTAAAGATGAGAGCAAAGCCATTCGACATATCAATCTTACAAACTTATGCACCAACTAAAGATCACAGCGAGGAAGAAATTGGAGAATACTATGAAGAGCTACAACACACACTTAAACCAGAAAAATCTACAGATGTGTTGATAGTAATGAATATGAATGCAAAAGTAGGAAAAGGAAAATACAAGAAAATAGTAGGACAGTATGGATTAGGGACAAGAAATGATAGAGGAGACAGACTTATCCAGTTCTGTGAAGAAAACCAGCTGGTCATATGTAACACCTTTTTTGAACACCACCCAAGGAAATTATACACGTGGAAAAACCCAGGAGATGTAACAAGAAATCAAATTGACTATATCATGATAAAACATAGATTTAAGAACAGTGTCACAAGTGCAAAGACACAACCTGGCGCCGACATAAATTCAGATCACAATCCGGTCATCATCAAAGTAAATATAAAACTGAAAAGAACAGGAAACAGAAGACAAGAGGAACCCCAGATAGAAATATCAGCACTGAAACAACCAGATATAAAACAGAAATATCTAATTGACGTCAAAAATAAATATCAACAGTTACTGACAGAAAGCATGGAGCAGTATAGAAGAGAAAACCCCAAAGAAAAAGTAACCACAAAATGGGAATGCTTAAAAACAAGCATATAATCAACAAATGCAAATTTACCTAAAAAAGGAGCCTAAGAAAAATCAAATTTGGATGACAGATGACATCTTGAGTAAAATGGAAGAAAGAAAGAAAGCAAAAAACACTCCAGAATATAAAACAATAGACAATGACATACGTACTATGTCTAGACAAGCAAAAGAACGGTGGATAGAAACACAATGCAAGGAAATAGAAGACTTGGAAGCAAAGCACATGACAAGAGATATGCATGAAGAAATATAGAAATTATCAAATCGGTCACGGTTTGCACAAGGAGGAAGCTGTATCAAGAACAAAAATGGTGTAATATTACTTGATGAGAAAGACATATCAAACAGATGGGCAGAATACGTAAAAGAACTATTCGAAGACAACAGAGGTAAAAAACCTTCACCAGATTCTAAAGAAGGCCCAAACATTCTCAGATCAGAAGTAGAGAAATCCATACATATGATATAAAAAGGAAAATCAGCAGGCACGGATAACATAAAAATTGAAATGATAGAAGCCCTGGAGAGCTTTGGTATAGATACAATCACTGATCTATGCAACAATATATACAATACAGGATATATACCACACGACATGAAGACATCAGTTTTTATAACATTGCCCAAAAAACCAAATGCAACAGAATGTTCAGACTTCAGAACAATTAGCCTGATGAGTCATGCAATTAAGATACTGCTCAAAATCATACAGGAAAGAATAAAAAAGTAAGGCAGACAGCGAAATCCAAGAAGAACAGTTTGGTTTTAGACGGAACAGTGGAACAAGAGAGGCAATATTTTGCCTAAGAATATTAGCAGAAAAATATACAGAGGTCCAAAAAAGTATGTACAGGTGCTTCATTGACTATAAGAAGGCTTTTGACAGAGTCCATCATGAGAAAATAATTGAATGCCTCGAAGACATAGGTATTGATGGAAAACATATAAGAATACTCAGTAACCTTTATTGGGAGCAAACTGCCACAGTAAGATTTGGATGGAATTATTCACCATACATAGACATAAAAAGGGGTGTCAGACAAGGTTGTGTGCTGTCCCCCTGCCTATTTAATCTATACACCGAAAAAATTGTCAAACAGATACAGGAAATACCAGGACTGAACATCAGTGGAAGGTCAATAAACAACCTTAGATATGCAGATGATACCGTGTTGTTAGCTGAAAGCGAACAGGAGTTACAAGAACTAGTGAAGCAAGTGAACAGTATAAGTCAGGAATATGGACTCGACATTAATATTTAGAAAACAAAAACAACGATAATTAGCAAAACAGACGATAAACCCACATTAAAGATAAGCGTAAATGGGAAAATCCTGGAACAAGTCAAGAGCTACGTATATCTTGGTCATATTATAACAGAAGATGGCAGATGTGAAACAGAAATCAAGAAGAGAATAGGAATGGCCAAAGCTACATTCAACAACATGAAACATATACTGACATCTAAACAGTTATCTCACAAATTAAGGAAGTTGAGGGGAACAGCAGTAAGACGTGGACAATGGATGGGTTTGAAAAAAAAATCGAAAAAAGGTGATTCGTCTTACGAGGACAAAAGACAAAGAAAGTAGTCTACGTTACGGCCACAAGGCCTTCGTCAGGAAAAGAAAGAAAGTGAAGGCTAGATAGGAGACATAAGAACTTAAAAGAAAATAAAAATAAAACTAAAAAAATTAAATAAATAAATAAATAAAACCTAGGTACTTCCCTGAAGGCGAAGCATCTAAATCCTATCATGCTTGTTTGAAAAAAAATTAAAACTGAGAATCATAAAGTGTTATATATATTCTGCACTTCTGTATGGTGCAGAAACATGGACGATGAATAAGCATTTGGAGGAAAGAATTGAGGCTCTTGAAATTTGGATATATAGAAGAATGGGGCGTATCTCATGGAAAGAGAAGAAAACAAATAAGGAGGTCCTAGAAAATCTAGGTATGAAAAGAGAACTAATGAGGGAGATCAAAGTTCGGCAGCTAAAATACTCTGGCCACATAAAAAGGCATAACACCTTGCAGAAGACCATAATAGAAGGGAGAGTTGAAGACAAACGTGCAAGGGGAAGACAGCGCTATAAGTGGGAAGATAACATCAAGAGATGGACAGGAAAGAGTCTGTCAGAGTGCACCACCAAGACGAGAGACAGAAGACGTTGGAGATCCATTACAGCCAACCTTCGTTGTGGAGATGGCAACTGATGATGATGATCTTCTCCATCAGTTTTGCCTGTGTCTTCTATCCACACCACGCTGTCAGACGTTTCTCTGTCTTCCTCTAATTCACGCCCCCTCTATTTTCTCATCTGTGGATGTTTTAGAGTCCCACTGCTCATAACACATCCAATGACGATGAAATGCCTTCTCCAAATCTCTGTCAACATTGATGTGTCCAGTAGATATTCTCAAGTGTTAATCATGCGTTATTTTAGCCGTTCGGTGTAAACCGACTACGGAGATGTTGCGCATGGTGATGACAGCCTTATCTGGTTATGCTGACAGCCTTATCTGGTTAACAAAAATTGTCGAGAAACCATCCTTGCAGTAGCACGTGAATTCTTGGTGCAGGCTTTCAGCAAAGGGGATTGAGTGGGGGGGGGGGTGGGGGGGGGGGGGGGGGGGTACAAAGGTGAATTCATGCTCCGTAAGAAGAGCGAAGGGAAATGGTTATGATTATTATATTTTTAAATTTTCAGACAAATCATCTCTTTCGCCTAACCTGATTTTCTCATCTGAATCCTTAACGTCAGGACTCACTTTCCACACAACAAAACTGGTATGATGTAACACTTAAACAATCTTTATCTTTATTCACCGACAACGATTTACGGCACTGAATATTATTTAGTTTAATAAATACACCTCCTTTGCTTGACACATTGGCCAAAGCTGGGCGTATTAAGTTTCGTTGAATGCCGCATCAGATAATCCGATCAAGGCTTAATAGACGGCGCCTGTGCTGTTAAAAAGCAGTTAAGGAGGATTTAGTTTAACGTATTATTTAAACGACTCAGTTGGAGTCAGATGGCGTTGCTACTTGTCCGCACGCTTCTGCTTTCTACATTCTGTGAGATGTTTTGAAACTCATACGGAACAGAACACGTTTTAAGAAAGCCTAGACTACTGTGGGTGACTGCATCATTATTTCTATTTTCACTCCCTATGGAGCATGGAGCCACCACTACCGTTGTCCCTCTTACAAGAAGCCTGCATCAAAATATTCATGTACTCTTTCAGTTGTGGTTTCTGTAGTAATTAGTTTGATATGATGAGGTTACCAGCCCTACACACTGCCTCATCTTAGTCGCCTCATTCCATATGCCCTGAGACACAACAATATATTCTTTCTTTGTCTTCTCACAGACCCGTGGGAACTAGTCGGGGGGTAAACTTTATGGTAGAACGGGAGTAAACTTTATGGTAGAACGGGGGTAAACTTTATGGTAGAACGGGGGTAAACTTTATGGTAGAACGGGGGTAAACTTTATGGTAGAACGGGGGTAAACTCTATGGTAGAACGAATGCTAACTTCATGGTAGAACGAATACTAACTTCATGGTAGAACGAATACTAACTTCATGGTAGAACGAATATTGACTTCATGGTAGAACAATATTGACTTCATGGTAGAACAATACTGGCTTCATGGTAGAACGAATATTGACTTCATGGTAGAACGAATATTGACTTCATGGTAGAACGAATATTGACTTCATGGTAGAACGAATATTGACTTCATGGTAGAACGAATATTGACTTCATGGTAGAACGAATACTGACTTCATGGTAGAACGAATATTGACTTCATGGTAGAAAAATATTGACTTCGTGGTAGAACGAATATTGACTTCATGGTAGAACGAATATTGACTTCATGGTAGAACGAATATTGACTTCATGGTAGAAAGAATATTGACTTCATGGTAGAACGAATACTGACTTCATCATCATGTGACGTATTCTCTCCAGAACGTTGTCTCCCTTACAGCTGCTCTGAACGCATCACGATTCTGGGCAAGTCGGCCTGCATCAACCAAAGACAAGTTCAGACTCTCGGTGATGTCCTGGGTTCACCGTCGTCTAGGTCGACCCCTTCACCTTTTTCCAGGGACCATGCCTGCCATCACTAATTTTTCCAGACTATTATGTCTTTTTATATGACGGAAATATTTCAGCTTCCTTAGTGCGTTGGTATTTAGGAGCCAATTTTCCTCTACGTTTAGTGAGTGCAGTACTTCTCTGTTGGTCTTTTTCTGTCCAGGGTATTCTCAACATCCTTCTGTAGCATTTCATTTCGAATGATGTAATCTTTTTTGCAGTTTTACTGAGTGTCCAAGTCTCTCAGCCGTATGTTGCTACTGGGAATATACATGCTCTGATCAGTTGTAACTTTGTTTCTTTGCTTGTGCCTTGCCATAGGTTTTTCATCTGTATTAGTTTATGTGAAGCAATTGCAAGTCTTCTTTTACTTTCTACTGAACAGTCGCCAGAGCTGTTGATGATTGATCCTAAGTATTCGAATTCATTAACACTTTCCAGTTCTTCGTTATCAATTTCAATTTCTGGTTTGGTCTTTACTTTGTCTGTTGTCAATATTTTGGTCTTCTTGGAGTTTAGGTATAGATTCTGGGAGTCGCTGTTTTTTTTTTTTTTTTTTTGGTGGACAGAATTAATTGTTCAAGTCCTTCTGGGTTGGTTGATTGGAGGACTGTGTCGTCAGCTTATCTGATTTCCAGGATCTGGTACCCGCCGATGTTATATGGGTGAAACTCTGTGTGTTCTTGGTCATTTCTTACGTTTCTCGTGATATTCTCGGCATAAATGTTAAACAGGTAAGGGGAAAGTGTACAGCCTTGTCTTACTCCTTTCTGTACTTCACACCATTCTGATGTTTCCCCCTCTATTCTTACGGCTGCCTGTTGTTCTTGGTACAGCAGTGCGATGAGTTGTATAAGGTGGTTTGGAAATCCCATATTTTTCATAATAGTCCATAACTTCTGATGTTGTACACAGTCGACAGCTTTAGTATAATCAATGAAACAAGTATACAGGTCAACGTTGAATTCTCTACACTTGTCTATGATGATCCTCATATTGAATATATGGTCTCTGGTGCCTCTGCCTGGTCGAAAACCCGCCTGTACTTCGTTAATTTCTGTTTCTAGCTTTTTGTTGCATCCTTTTGATTATGATTTGTAATAGTATTTTGCTGGAATTGCTTATAAGAGCTATAGTTCTGTAGTTTGTGCACAGTTCCAGGTTGCCCTTTTTTGGCACGGGTATGTAAATTGATCTTTTCCATTCCTTGGGTCAAATTCTGCTTTGCCAGATCTTACAGTATTACGAGCGCTGCCTTCTCCTCCTGCCTGTATCATTTCAGCTATTTCATCACAACCATCACTGACTTCGTGGTAGAACGAATATTGATTTCATGGTAGAACGAATATTGACTTCATGGTAGAACGAATACTGACTTCATGGTAGAACGAATATTGACTTCATGGTAGAACAAATACTGACTTCATGGCTGGGACGAGTACTGGATTCACTCGTGGAACAATTACCGACTTCATGGGTGGAACGAGTACTGGAGTCACTAGTGGAATAAATTCTGACTTCATGGGTGGGGCGAATACTGACTTGACGGGTGGAACAAACACAGACTTCGTGTGTGGAATGAATACCGATTTAATGAGTGGAACAACTACTGATTTCAACCGGTGGAATTAATCGTGGCTTCATATCTGGAATGAATAGTTAATTTGAATACAATTTCCCCCATTAATCTTTAGACTTGCTTTATTCCTCCCTAACATAGCGTTAAATATTTGCCCACTAAAATTGCAATCTTTGTCATGGCGCGTTTCTCTGTGCGGCAACTGAATTGCGCGAAAGTTGAAACAACGGCCATTTTGTTTCCAAAATAATGGCGGATGTTTGATTCTGAACGTAACTTCTGAAATTGTCCCCATTGCGGGTGAGTATGAAAATAGAATAAAGTTCGTTACATTTGCAGTAACTCGACCTGTTTACAAAGTTCAAGTCGATACTCACTTAAATAATTATTCGGAGACGGAGTAATCGAAAGTTTATTTTGAATTTTGTTGGTATTGTTTCTTAATATGTACCAAGACAGGATGTTATAAAAAGTCCGTACATTTACAAAACATGTTCTGATTACGCAGCTGTCAATTAATTAGTCAAATTTCAGTCTATCCGGTTTTTTTTTTCTTCACTTTTCAGATGTCATTGTTGAAGAAATGCTCCATCTATTATCTACTCTTCTAACATAATTACCGATGTATGTTACGTCGGTCGGTCTCACTCAAAATAGTAACTCGCGCCAGAAAAAAAGTGCACGGTGTGCAACTTGCGCGGCGTGGGTGTTATATAAAACAAATACTTTGGTTTTATTTATTTATTTTTTTTATTGAATCTACACTAACATAATTCTCGCCGTGTGTACGTTGGTCACAGCTGAGGAATGCAACCGTGTTGAAAAATTGTATTGTTTCCATTATATATACTCTCCCGAAAATAGTTACAATCAACAGAGAAAAGCGTTCAAATGACGGTTTGATTACACTGTATACTGGAAATAAATCAAAAACACTCTAAGAATGTACTTCTATCTGCTCATTCGGGAACGAAAACAAAACACTATAATTAAAAACCCGTCAAGTTTGACGGGTTATTGCTAGTAACTTCATAAGCTATGCATCGAGATACAAGACCACAGGAGAATTAGTGACGTCATCAGGGCATACAGCAGAAAGTGCGAAACATAATTATTTCTCGCTATATTTTGGCGGGTATGCTGCTCGTTATTAGTAATAACCTTTCTGTTGTCACTCACAAACATGGCACATTCATTCAATGTAAATATCATGACTGGTAAATGTGGTCGGTTGGTATGGTGTTTGTCTTGGGGCTGGGGTTATGTGGGCTAGTGAAGGTAAGAAAAGTGCAAATAATAATCATAATGACGATGATAATAAAAACAATAACATTAATATTGATAACACCGCGCAGAGCCGGGCTTAGGCCGGGAGGACTGCCCCTGGGCGCAAAGGGCAAAATGTATTTTGTATTTTTTTTAAAAATAAGATTTTGCCTCGTTTTGGCGAGGCATGTCCCGTTCAACGTAGTCGGTTACATTAGGGCGCATGTCCAAATATAAAAGATCCTTAGATCTGAGACTATGTATTTTGTAGGCAAGGTTTTAAGTTAAGACATTTTCTATAATCTGTGCTAAAGAAAAGTTGGTATGTGAAAAATGTTTTTGTTTATTGATAAATGGCCAATATTGAAGAGAACTCTGAGTTCGAAGACAGCGTTGTCCGGTCTCGCGACAAGGACGGGATCATTGCTGCATGCGCCGATTTTAAGTTTGTCAATAATTAATCAAGAAATTCACTTGTTTAATTAAGCTCATGTTTCAAACCCGTAAAATTACTTCCGGGAACAGTCTATATAGTGTACAGTTATCTCGAAGTTGTCTAGGAGAAACAGAGTCAACGAACCCTAGCGCAGAGGTACAATTTAACTTACTTACTTAGTCGTTCCCCTTCTACCGTGAGGCGTAGAGGTTTGGAAGAGAGAGCGCCAGACTATCCTATCGGTTGTCTTCCTCCTGGCCTGGTTCCATTCTAGTCCTCGGTCCTTCAAAGATTGTTTAATGTTGTTCTCCCAGCGAACTCTGGGTCGTCCTAGATCCCTGGCTCTCAGTTTACCATGCTTGTCGTGGTAGACGATCTTTTCCCATTCTGCAGACATGGCCAAACCATCTTAGTTGCGACTGTTCTATTTGGGTCTGCAGGGGTTGGGTTTTTAGGCCTTGATGTATCGTCTGGTTGCGGACCATGCCTCTTCTTGTTACTTCAACCACCTTCCTCAGATACCTCATTTCTGAGGTTACCTGATGATGATCTAAAACTGATCTGCAAATTTATTGACGGATCCCACTTAATCCTCCAGTCATCATTTTCCTATGCCCCCCCCCCCCCCCCCCCCCCCCTTTTGCAGGAAGCCAGCACCAAACAGTTACACGCTCTTGAAGCTAAACTTTCTGTGTTCATTTGTTTTACGTCATCAGGTTGCCAGCACCATGCATAGCCTCATATTAATTGACTTGTACGACATGCATGAGGATACAGTATTCCTACTTGTTTTTAATTTGTGGGTTTTTCAAAGACCCCCCGGGGGAACCATAAGGGGTAATTTTTCCAGTAGATTTTAATAAAATTCAGAGAGCAGAACAGCGGATGGAGGGTGGCATATCGAACCACGTGTCCTAGACACTGAATGGCGCAAGGCCGGCATTGATACTATCATATCGTGCCACAATCATATTCTAAACGTTTCAGGTAGTTCTTCTTTCTATACCCAGGGCTTTGAGTTTTCTCCCCTTGCCACTTTGTACCTGGAGTGAGTTCCAAAATCGCTGTCAGAGAAACAACTCATTTAAAAGTTCCGTTCTCTGTCACAAGATGGATCATGTTGGTGACATTTTACACAAGCACTACATGACTATACATCAGCTCGCATTACGTGCACTTGATTGAAAACACAAGTGACAATACCTGCTTGATAAATGTCACATTGATAAGTGTATTATAATAGAACGTTAGTAGCTAGTCCCTCTGGGTTCTAGTTGTATTTACTTTCAAGCCTAACTGACTGATCGCGTCAGTTAATGTTCTCAAATATTTATCAACAATGGCTCCCTGACAGAACCTCTTCTGACGAAGAATTACAAGCCGTAAATTAGTAGGCTTTTATGACGACAATCTCAAAACCACCAGTAGTGGCTTACAATAGTAGACATCTCTGTATCATCATCAGATAGTAAGGTATCCTGTTCTCCGAACGATGATCTGCTTAGGCAAAGGCGAGATCCAAAAATGGCTCCTAACTTCGATGAGCTTCGCTCACTCTGAACCTGCATAATAAAGCATAAGTAAAGGGCGCTGTCCATCATATCAATAATGCTGTGTAGATTATATGCATAATAATGCAATGTATATCATACGAATAATGGTGCTGCTGGCAAAATGTCGTCTCCAAAATAGTCAATCATATACATGTGCAGACCATAACATGGCTGCAGATCTAGGCATTTGAAAAGGTACAGTAACTGTCTCTCTTTACCTTATCATCCTAGAAAAACACTAGAAAAATAGCACCCGCCTTCCTTTGGTGCTAAGAATATATTCTGGGGAGGAACATAGACATAATAGTCATACAAACGATGTCACCTTCCCCCAGAATTTCACAGCAAAGAACAAATCTTCGGACTTCTCTCCGGACAGCGATCAGGATCCGCCCATCATCACGGAAGTCTCTCTCGACAACCACAATTCGACACATGCGCAGAAACGCGTGACCCCCAGAGTTCAACTCAAGATGGGTGATACTCCCCGAAGATGATACTATTAAATTGTTTGATGATACTGGTCACTTGTTACGACGTGTAGAATATTGCAAGTGGGTGTGTGATAGGGTAGACACTCACACCACAAGGCACGTACATAAGAATCATGGACTGTGGTAAACGCCTGGTGACATTTAATGACGATTTATTAAGTCACAGCACGATCCCGTTTACATTGATATACACACAGTCACATTACAAGTCATTGCAATACAATACTCTTCAACATTCATCAGCAGATCTATATCAAGGCCTAAAGTCCTCACGACTCATCTCTGCGCTATAACACTGCGCTATAATACTGCACCCAGCAGTTCACATAAATTATGGCCTAAAGTCCTCATGACTCACTTATAATACTGCACCCAGCAGTTCACATAAATTATGGCCTAAAGTCCTCATGACTCACTTATAATACTGCACCCAGCAGTTCACATAAATTATGGCCTAAAGTCCTCATGACTCACTTATAATACTGCACCCAGCAGTTCACATAAATAATGGCCTAAAGTCCTCACGACTCATCTCTGCGCTAGACTTATAATACTGCACTATAATACTGCACCCAGCAGTTCACATAAATTATGGCCTAAAGTCCTCACGACTCACTTATAATACTGCACCCAGCAGTTCACATAAATAATGGCCTAAAGACCTCACGACTCATCTCTGCGCTAGACTTATAATACTGCACCCAGCAGTTCACATAAATTATGGCCTAAAGTCCTCACGACTCATAATAATACTGCACCCAGCAGTTCACATAAATTATGGCCTAAAGTCCTCATGACTCACTTATAATGCTGCCCCCAGCGGTTCACATAAATAATGGCCTAAAGTCCTCACGACTCACTTATAATACTGCACCCAGCAGTTCACATAAATAATGGCCTAAAGTCCTCACGACTCATCTCTGCGCTAGACTTATAATACTGCACTATAATACAGCACCCAGCAGTTCACATAAATTATGGCCTAAAGTCCTCATGACTCACTTATAATACTGCACCCAGCAGTTCACATAAATAATGGCCTAAAGTCCTCACGACTCACTTATAATACTGCACCCAGCAGTTCACATAAATAATGGCCTAAATTCCTCACGACTCATCTCTGCGCTAGACTTATAATACTGCACCCAGCAGTTCACATAAATAATGGCCTAAAGTCCTCACGACTCACTTATAATACTGCACCCAGCAGTTCACATAAATAATGGCCTAAAGTCCTCACGACTCATCTCTGCGCTAGACTTATAATAGCGAAATATATGTCGACATTTTTCCAAAGCACTACGTAGGCATACATCCTCGAAAAACACACACAGACAGCGTTGACCACTCCCGGTCCAACGCTCCGAATCCCTACTCTCCTCTCCGGGATCACACACTCTAGTCCCGCCAAAAAACCCAAAACGAGACTCCGCTGTTTTTGAACACAGCTCAAAAACAGTACAGAATAAATACATCTCAGCATTTGAGATAAAAGCGTTCGCACGCTTTCCTGTACTCTGTCACTCAAAATAAAAAGATATGTTTCTATTATAACGTTAAACAAACCTCAGCTTAATCAGGTATACAAGTATTGTAACTCATAATCTACTTTGCCCAAAAACATATTCCGAATTACTGCCCTTTCAAAGGATCAACTTGTTACAATGGGCCGCTGTAAATCTCAGTATTCATATAAGACTCAAGAGAAGTAACAGACATAATAAAATGTGGCATCCACAAAATCAAGGGTTATGTACCTATGACTCTCAACAAAAAGTGTTAGCAGATAAATAAATATCTTTCTATATATATATCTCTCTATATTCATTGCCCACAAAAGAATCTGTGCGTAACAGACTACCACACCCCCGGGAAAAAAAATGAAAATCATTTTTTTTTTCATCTAAGAGCAACATACAATAGGCTCACAATGCACGAATAATGCGCATATGAGAAATATCAGTAATTTATATAATGCCAAATAGGCTAAGTCGACGAATAGATCGACAAGTGAGAATATATCTCAATATCTCAGAGAAAGTATTTCTCTAAGTATAAATATTTCCAGAGAGGTGTCACCAACTTATACTACAATACTGGCAATATCAAAATCCATACAATAATTCATACAATAATTCCATATTAGGTACTATGAGTTCACGATTAACAAGGAAGAAAAAATCGTCAAAGGACCAGCGATAAATATACATTAATGAACCGCTAAGTGGTGATACAATCAATATATCATATATTACAAATGTGTACATATTTTGATATAAAAAGAACTGTTGTAGAGTTAGACGTATTAGGAAGTCCAAGACATAACAGTTAGGTGGAATCATGTGGGCATCTAGACAAAATGTCTGCCATCACATTTTCTGAGCCACGGATAGCTCGCACCAAAAAATGAAAAGGTTGAAGAGCAATCACGTATCGAGTTGATCTCGAGCTCTTCATATTTTTACTTTGAATAGCTGTAAGAGCTTTCTGGTCAGTTTCCACAATGAAACGCGCGCCAAGAAGGAATCTTTGAAGTTTGAGAATTGACCAAACCATAGCCAATAATTCACGGTCTAAAACCGAGTAATTCCTTTCTGCCGCATTAAGTTTTCGAGAGATATACATTACAGGATGCAGAGTTTCTGAGTACTCTTGCATTAGTGCCGCTCCGATCCCAGTGGATGAAGCGTCACTACGAAGAACAAATGTCTTATCTGTAGTAGGTAACATTAAGATAGGTGGAGTTGAAAACAAAGTTTTAATCTTATCCAAAGAGGATTGGCATTCCTGAGACCAGTGGACCATATTTGGAGACCCTTTCTTTAGTAACGAAGAAAGAGGTGCCATGATATAGGATAGATTCTGAATGAATCGTCCATAAAATTGTATAAGACCTAAGAGACTTCTCACTTGCTTTTTAGTCTTAGGAATAGAGATGTTAAGTATTTTACTGGTATTATGGTCCTCTGTCTTAAGGACACCATGACCGACACGGTGACCTAGGAAAGAAATTTCGCTAAAACCAATACAAGCTTTAGAGGGTTTCGCTGTCAACTTATGCTTGCGTAAAGTAGACAGTAATTCATATAACCCCAAATAGTGATCTTCCCAAGTATCACTGAAAAGACAGATGTCGTCTAGGTATGCAATGACATCTGATCGATAAGATAGGATTCGACGCATCATGCGTACGAATGTAGCTGGGGCGTTCATAAGGCCGAAAGGCATGAAATTCCATTGAAACAAACCCCTAGGTGTAGAAAAAGCAGTAACAGGTTTGGCGTGTTCAGATAGAGGAACTTGCCAATATCCCTTAGACAAGTCAAGTTTAGTGAAGAAATGAGATTTAGAAAGCCTAGTAAGTAGCTCTTCTAGTAAAGGCATAGGTTCAGCATCGAACTTCGTAACTTGATTCAATTTGCGATAATCAACGCAAAGACGTATGTTATTGTCTTTTTTCCGAACAATAACCATCGGCGAAGAATATGCTGAAGTGGATGGTTCGACTATTTTTAATTCTATCATCTCATCCAACTCTTTCTCGACCTGTGCTTGAAAATGTATAGGGATAGGATAAGGTTTGACCCTAATAGGATTATGGTCAGTTAGAATAATGTCATGTTCAATGACATTGGTATGTCCAGGAATGTCAGTAAGGACATCCTGAAATGTTTGTAACATTGACGAGACTTGTTGCTGTTACGCCATAGATAAATTAGGAGAAACAGTGACATTTTTCCATGATTCACTAGAATGAAGTGGAATCATCGGAAGAGGAAGATTCACATCCGAGAAACTTGTTTCCTCATCCTGTATTACGGACAGGGATGAGTAATGACCATGAGGGACTTGAGAATCGTCCGTCGCCTGGAAAATAGGCTGCAAATAATCTGGACGTTCATGGAATTCCGTAAGCATGTTGATGTGGAAGGTTTTATGCTTCCCGTCAATATCGACAATATAGTCAACATCGGAAATTTTCGATATTATATCGTACGGACCTTTCCAAGAGATAAGAAGTCTGTTTTCCCTACAAGGTAGCAAAACAAATGCTTTGTCACCAGGACAAAGTTGTCGTAAGCATCTCTTCTTATTGGCAAATTGCCTTGCCTTCTGTTTAGCAAATTCAGAAGAAGTTGCTAATTTGCATGCTTCGATAATCTTGTGTCTAAGCGCGATGACATATTCGTAAGAAGATTTTGTGTCATCGTTAATATTATCAGCGGTTATAAGATCATGAAGCAAAGACATACTGGTCACCACATTGATAAATGTCACATTGATAAGTGTATTATAATAGAACGTTAGTAGCTAGTCCCTCTGGGTTCTAGTTGTATTTACTTTCAAGCCTAACTGACTGATCGCGTCAGTTAATGTTCTCAAATATTTATCAACAATGGCTCCCTGACAGAACCTCTTCTGACGAAGAATTACAAGCCGTAAATTAGTAGGCTTTTATGACGACAATCTCAAAACCACCAGTAGTGGCTTACAATAGTAGACATCTCTGTATCATCATCAGATAGTAAGGTATCCCTGTTCTCCAAACGATGATCCGCTTAGGCAAAGGCAAGATCCAAAAATGGCTCCTAACTTCGATGAGCTTCGCTCACTCCGAAGCTGCATAATAAAGCATAAGTAAAGGGCACTGTCCATCATATCAATAATGCTGTGTAGATTATATGCATAATAATGCAATGTATATCATACGAATAATGGTGCTGCTGGCAAAATGTCGTCTCCAAAATAGTCAATCATATACATGTGCAGACCATAACATGGCTGCAGATCTAGGCATTTGAAAAGGTACAGTAACTGTCTCTCTTTACCTTATCATCCTAGAAAAACACCAGAAAAATAGCACCCGCCTTCCTTTGGCGCTAAGAATATATTCTGGGGAGGAACATAGACATAATAGTCATACAGACGATGTCACCTTCCCCCAGAATTTCACAGCAAAGAACAAATCTTCGGACTTCTGTCCGGACAGCGATCAGGATCCGCCCATCATCACGGAAGTCTCTCTCGACAACCACAATTCGACACATGCGCGGAAACGCGTGACCCCCAGAGTTCAACTCAAGATGGGCCGTCGTAAATCTAAGTATTCATATAAGACCCAAGAGAAGTAACAGACATAATAAAATGTGGCATCCACAAAATCAAGGGTTATGTACCTATGACTCTCAACAAAAAGTGTTAACAGATAAATAAATATCTTTCTATATATATATCTCTATATTCATTTCCTACAAAAGAATCCGTGCGTAACACTGCTACGCTTCACTGCATGCCAGTAGAAAACAAGTAAAATGGGAAATGAAGATCACACATTTTATGCGAACAAGCCACTACCATCCTCACTGAACAAACAAACAAAACTCCACATTTCTTAAGTAATGTTTTGTTGCTCGGTATCAAACAGATTTTGCGAGACCACGTGGATGCTAACAAATGTTTATGAAGATATGTTTCATTGATGCGTCGTGCACGCGGTTAGCAGTAATGCTTCACTTCTGACATGACAGGGTGATTGAAAAGTTACTCCTTATTCTTACATTTGTATTCCTTCCTTACATATCAACTTATATATACGAGACATATAAGTATATATATGAGAAAATCCGTACGTATCGTATAAATTTCTGCATGCCTTACTATTACCTAATGAATTTTGGCACAGTTCTGGGGTGTAACGCCATTAAGTTGTTGAACAAATACTTTTGGTGTTGCCAAAAACAAAAATTAATGTATTTTCATTGTTTTTATATACGTTCAAGCACTGAATCAAGGGACATAACTTCATGTTAGAAACCATGGGAAATAAATAAAATGATAAAAACAGTTATTTATTTTTGCAACTAAAAACGTCAATGTTTATTCTTTTACAACACAATTTCAAGTTGCTAATTATACACTTATACTTTAAGTCAAATGAAAAAAAAAGCTTAGTTATGTGTAGTATTTTTGTTTTCTTGAATATTTACATGTAATAAACTTGATTTTGAAAACCGGATTTATATTGTAGACTCAGTTTAACACCCTGGCTTCTAAAACATGATATTCATTAAATATGTCTGATGCGTGATGCCATATGATGATGGATGGTATCCGCATGTCTGGTTTTGTGTGGTGTGCAGATGTGTTCAGTCAAAACAATGTTCATACAAAAATAACAGGGCAATCCACATAGGACGTCAGTAAACTCACGACGTATAAAGTCAATGATTCTTGTAACAGCCGTTGACGTTTTTCTTCATTATTTATTGTGGACGCCACAGTGACAAAATGGTTACGCGAATATGTAGGCACATCAAACAGTCATTATCACAGCAACATTCAATACAGCAATAGACGGTAGACAGCATTACAATGATGAGTCAGATGCATGTTATATTTCAAAGTGCTGTAAATGTAGTCAGGTGAAAAACTCCATCCTTTTCTATAACAGCCAGGAGATAACCAGATGTATGAGATCAGTTCACTCTCCTTAGTTTGACTTCAGCAAGACAGACACGTCTGCCGAAGTATAAATAATGTCCTCAAAAATATCCTCTAGATAATAAAGGTTTTTCAAACCTAGTTCATTTAACAAAGTAGCAAGTAATGGTCCTTGGAACCTGCATCAACCGATGCAGTACAATGCAGCGACATGTGAGCTAGGAAAACATCTCGTGACGACGACTTTCGAAGACAGGCTATGAACCAGCAATCGCTCACGACCAAAAGTCGATAGAGTTAATGAAAAAGTCAATTTACCTTGCTTTCATGAAATACACAGAAATATCACGCCTCCCGACATGTGGGAAACACTAGAGGTATTATCTCGAATAAACGAAATATCCATAAGAGGACTCTCACCTTCCTGACAGAACAAAAAAATAGCGGAGATCCCCTCTTCAACGAGGCATCTCTTTCGCCATTCCAAATCGCTCACTCCACTAGTGGTGGGCGGAAACCGATCGACCAAGAAGCAAGACAAGTCATGCGCAGTCCAGCGCAAAATGACCACAGCTCAAACTTAACTGCATTCGATACCAACGCGAGAAGACAAATGCTTACCGAGAAAAGTGACTATAAATTTCAAGCAGTTGTTGCCCTTGCGTTATAAAATAGATATTGAAATAAAACGATGTTGCGAGAATTTATCACGCAACATATCACCACCTCCTCCCGATAAAAAAAAAATGTGGAACATATTTTTTTTTCAATATCAAAGAGCATGCGATAAGCGGCTCAAAACGCACGAATTATGCGCTGATAATTAACTAAATTGCCAAACAATAGGCTAATTATAGAGTGTCTGGTGAGGATATACCTCAACAGAAAAATAAATATGTCTCAAAAAATATTCACATCGGGGAGGTGTCACCAACACACATCACGTTAGCATGTAAACACAATATACGTATGCAAGTTACTATAATCATCATTAAACAGCATACTCTAATATTGTCTTTAAAAATGGATGTACAAATCTGATAGGAAAATTTAAATAGTACATTCTTTGACATGTAATGACATAAGTACATAGTAAAGTTAAACTACATGACGATCCAGGACATATGCTCTGGTATTCCGAGGGTAAGTACACAATCTAGAACTCGTCATGCTTGATACTAGTAAGGTAAGTCCTCAGCTCAACAATGACATTCTGAGAAAGTACAAGCAATATAATGCTAATTAATAACTAATATGCTTCATAAGGTACAATACATTATTAATAATTGTGGCTGTTTAGTAAACTAACGGCCCTTATATTAACTACTCAGTCCTCCTCTATCATCTTAAAAAACGAACAGAAGAAGATGACAACAAAGCACGATAGTGTGTACATATAAAGTAAGTACAGATGTGCTAATCTATTGTAGAAATATAGGTGTGTTATGACTCTGTAATATATGGAAATATAGGACAGAAGTATTAGTTGGAGTCATGTGGGCATCTAGACAAAATGTCAGCCATCACATTATCCGCACCACGGATAGCTCGTACCGTGAAGTGAAAAGGTTGAAGAGCTATAGCATATCGAGTGGATCTCGAACTCTTCAAATTCTTAGTCTGAATAGCTGTAAGAGCTTTCTGATCAGTCTCTAGAATGAAATGTGCGCCCAGGAGGAATCTTTGTAGCTTTAGAATTGACCAAACCATCGCTAACAACTCACGGTCTAAAACCGAGTAGTTCCTCTCTGCCGCATTTAGTTTTCTAGAAATGTACATAACAGGATGCAGAGTATTTGCATATTCTTGCATCAGTGCTGCTCCAATCCCAGTGGATGAAGCATCACTCCGAAGAACAAAAGTCCTATCAAGAGTAGGTAATCTTAAGATGGGAGGAGAAGAAAATATATTCTTGATTTGGTCTAGTGAAGATTGGCATTCTTCAGACCAACGGACCAGATTAGGCGAACCTTTCTTCAACAATGTTGATAGAGGTGCCATGATCGAAGATAAATTTGGAATAAATCTCCCATAAAATTGAATTAAACCTAAGAGACTCCTAACTTGTTTCTTCGTTTTAGGAACAGAGATGTTCAGTATTTTGGAAGTATTGTGGTCTTCTGTCTTCAAGAGACCATGACCAACACGATGACCCAGGAAAGAGATTTCACCAAAACCAACAAAAGCTTTAGAAGGTTTTGCTGTCAAATTATTCTCACGTAGAGTGGACAGTAAGTCATATAACCCTAAATAGTGATCTTCCCAGGTATCACTGAAGAGACAGATGTCATCTAAGTATGCGATGACATCCGAACGATGTGACAGAATTCGACGCATCATGCGAACGAAAGTGGCAGGGGCGTTCATGAGACCAAAAGGCATAACATTCCATTGAAATAGACCCCTAGGTGTAGAAAAAGCAGTAAGAGGTTTGGCATGCTCTGCTAAAGGCACTTGCCAATAACCTTTAGACAAGTCAAGTTTAGTGAAGAATCTAGAATTAGAAAGTCTAATCAGTAGATCTTCTAACAAAGGCATCGGTTCAGCGTCGAACTTTGTGACCTGATTCAATTTGCGATAATCAACGCAAATTCGTATGTTCTTATCCTTCTTCCGGACAATAACCATGGAAGAAGAATATGGTGAAGTCGATGGTTCAATTATATTTAATTGAATCATTTCATCCAATTCCTTTTCCACTTGCGACTGAAAGTGTATAGGAATAGGATACGGCCTAACCCTAATTGGATTATTGTCGGTAAGAATTATGTCATGTTCTATGACATCTGTGTGTCCAGGAATGTCAGTGAGAACATCCTGAAATGTTTGTAACATCGACGAGACTTGTCGATGTTCGTCACCAGAAAGATTAGGAGAAACAGAAACGTTTTTCCAAGATTCCGTGGAATGTAATGGAACCACTGGAAGGGGAAGGTTGACATCAGAGAAGGTAGCTTCCTCATCCTGAATGACAGACAGGGATGAATAATGACCGTGAGGTGCAGGAGCATCATCCGTTGCCTGGAAAATAGGCAGCAAATAGTCCGGACGTTCGTGAAATTCCGAAAGCATGTTTATGTGGAAAGTTTTATGCTTTCCATCAATATCGACCACATAGTCAACATCGGAAATCCGAGAGACTATTGCATACGGACCTTTCCATGCAATAAGAAGTCTATTTTCCCTACTGGGGAGTAGGACGAATGCTTTGTCACCTGGACAAAGTTGTCGTAGACATCTATTCTTGTTAGCAAACTGCCTTGCCTTCTCTTTAGCAATTTCTGATGAAGCAGTTGCTAGCTTACATGCCTCAATGATCTTTTGTCTAAGAGCAATGACATACTCATATGAGGATTGAGTTTCATCGCTAATATCATCGGCAGTGATGAGATCGTGTAATAAAGACATAGGGCCGCGTGGACGCGCGCCAAAGACAAGTTCGAAGGGAGAAAATCCTGTGTGTTCATTAGGGACTTCTCTATAGGCAAAGAGAGCCGCGGGTAAAACCCTGTCCCAATCTTGAGGATGATCTTCAGTTATCTTACCAAGCAAAGTCTTGAGCGTTCTATTCAGACGCTCAACTAACCCATTAGACATAGGATGGTAGATACTACTGAGAGATCGTTCAATATGTAAGGTAGACATTACCTGTGACATAGTGTCAGATATGAGTTGAGTGCCATGGTCTGACAATATTTCTCTGGGGAACCCCAAGCGAGAAAATATCAACCAAAGAGCATCTGCGATATCTGTAGTAGATATGCTCTTAAGAGGAATAGCCTCTGGCCAACGTGTGCACATATCGACACATGTAAGGATAAACTGATGTCCTCTGGCCGACTTGACCTTAAAAGGGCCAATAATATCTATGGCCATTTTCTGAAACGGCCGAATAGGAATGTCAGCAGCCTGGATAGGCGCAGCATGTCGTGGTCCTCTAGATTTGACCTCCTGACATACCTTGCATGATCGGCAGTAAATACGAATGTCCTTATTGACAAAAGGCCAAAAGAAAGCCGCAAGGACTCTCGACTTCGTACGGGCAAAACCCATATGTCCAGCACATTGCGAGTCATGAGCATGTTGTAATATTTGGACTCTCATGCTCTTGGGAACAAGAATTTGCGAATGTGCCGACGTAGTCGAATCTTGTACCATACGTACAAGTACGCCGTTTCTCATTGCAATCCAAGATTTTCTATTTGTATCCTGATTCGGATCACCTTTCTTCGCAAGAACGAAGAATTTTTTTAAAGAAGGATCTTCTTCTTGCAATTTTATGAAAGAGTCACGAGTGATTACTAAGTGACTATCTTGGCTATCAACTTCATTATCACTATTCAGTGAAGTTTCGGGTGTTTGTAGAGCTTGTGCTCTTGTAACTACTGCATTTGTAGCTTGCATGTTATTATCTTCCCAAGCAGCAATCTGCTGTGGGGTACACTCCCTAACTCCGTGAATACGACCAATAATAAGGTCCGCAATAGGATTAGGTAAGAGACAAGCATGCACATCTCCAGTAAAGAAAGGAGTGGCAATGCGAATTACAGCAGTAGGATATTTTTCTAGAGTGCCGCCAAATGTGACACATTTAATAACCCTTCCTGTAGCACAAGATGGATCTACAAGCGATTGTCTAACACCAATAGTGGTGCATCCGGAATCGAAAAGTAGTGAGACCGGAGTATCATTAACAAGACCCTTATGTAGAATTAAAGAACCCCTCCCGTCATGCGCAACAGCAGCAGGAAGAGCGGGAAGTGGGTGACCACAACTCAAAGTAGTTATGGTACCCGGTTCGAATAAAGTACTGCATTGGGGGCATTTGTTTGCTCTCTCAAAGTCAAAAGCAGAACCAGTGACAGCGTCAAAGTTTTTACTATCAACAACATGATTACAGGCTCCCTCAGTTTCCTGTTGTACAGCATTAGCCTGCTGATATCTCTTTTTTTTGTGTTGAGATCTACCCCGACTATTATTACCTCTGAAGTTATCAGAGTTATTATTATCTCTGCAGTTATTATTGTCTCTATTGTAATTGTTATCCTGGTTCGAATTCCAGTTTCCACGATTACTATCATGTTCACATTGATGCGAACATCTATTTGTTTGGTTCTGAGGTCTTCGGCAGGAATAACCTCTATTACCATATCCTCTTTTGAAATGCTTATAATTATTAGGGTGATAGTAACGAGTACTATCAGGTTGTCTCCAATTCTTCGAAGAAGAATCACCATGAAATTGATTTCCATGATTTTGACAGAAATTACCGCTACTCTTTCTATCAAAATTTTGTTGGAATCTACGAGCAAAGTTTTGACCATACGGAGCTGCCGAAGCAACTGGTAAACCTTCTTTCACCTTAGAGTTACCCATGGTTATGTGTGGGTGCGCAGTTACGTATTGGCAACAGAAATCTTCCATTTCTTTTATTGTTTTAGGTTTACGTTCATGAAGGAAAGCAAGGAAAGACTCATTGACAGACGACATGACTTTGTCTCTAAGTATTAAGTCCATAAGTCCTTCATAAGTTTTTTCCGTCTTAGATAGTTCAACCCATCGTGAGAAAGTAATGCGTATTCTTGCAATAAACTCGGAGAATTCAACTCCATTTTCAGGTAACATGTTTTTAAATTGTAGACGATAGCCGTCTTCGTTAAGCTGATATTTCTTTAACAAAGCGGCCCTGACAACCTCATAATTGTTCTTGTCAGGTTCATCCACCATATTTAATATACTTAGAGCTTTACCTGTCAGTATCCCTGATAACTGATAAACATATTTTGCTTTGTCTATGTTATGAGCTGTACATGCTTGTTCAAATCTGTCCAGATAGAACATTATGTCATCACTGGAAGGACTAAATGTTGGTAACTTAATCTTAAAAGTATCATTATTAGCCTTACCAGAAGATGAACCCTTGTTTGAATCATTACCATTACTCATGCTCGTCAATTTCAATTTTTCCAACTCTAAAGCTAAGACCTTTTCTTCATGTTCCATTTTTGCTTTCTCTTTCCTCTCATCAGACTCTCTCTGTAATCTTCTTTCCTCAGCCTGAGCCTCTTTTTGAAGTCTTTCATTTTCAGCTTCTTTTTCAAGTCTTTTATTTTCAGCCTCTTTTTCAAGTCTTTTATTTTCAGCCTCTTTTTCAAGTCTTTCAGCTTCTAGCTGTAGCTGGAGTTTTCTTTCCTCAGCTTCTGATTCCCTTTTTTGTTTTTCCATTTCCATTTGGAATCTTTTTTCATCCACCTGCATCTGCAGTTTCTTTTGTTCAGCTTCCATCTGCAGTTTCTTTTGTTCAGCTTCCATTGCTTTATCATATCGAGCAGTTGCAAATTCTTCTAACTTATCACCAGTCTTCCCAAGCAATTTACCCTGCTCAATAAAGTGCTCAAATGTAGACATGTTGTCTAACATATGAGTCCAAAACCTGAAATAATTAACTAATTTATTTCAAACCTAAGTGTAACAAGTCTTAATTAAGCACTTGTATATTCACATCACCTTATATTATCCCAGTCTCTGTGGGAAACAAGTCTCCAATCAAAGAACTTGTATATGAAATATCAGCACTCAATTCTTGATCATAAGTGCACTTCTCATTCAATA
The DNA here is from genome assembly GCA_024509875.1 of Oreohelix idahoensis. Taxonomy (NCBI): domain Eukaryota; kingdom Metazoa; phylum Mollusca; class Gastropoda; order Stylommatophora; family Oreohelicidae; genus Oreohelix; species Oreohelix idahoensis. The sequence continues at coordinate 1,280,857 of JAMPIV010010005.1, forward strand.
GTGCACGACACTATTCATCATTCATTTATCATCAGTGTAGTAGTAACAGTGCATTAGCATAGCCCATTAACTAATTACTATAACTGTAAACAATGACTATGTAAACACATGCAGAATGTAAACATTGAAAATGTAAACAATACAAACAATGTAAACAATAACAATGTAAACAATAACAAAGATCAGCAACAATACAAAAACGTTCGCAGAAATCAACTAAAAATAAAGCAGAAATTAATGAAATATCACAAAAAATGTGACGATATCTGCGATAGAATTAAACAAAATACATGACACCACAGTGTATAAACAAAAATGTTGTATGAAACTAAATTATAGACAAGAGTAGGCTAACAAATACAAACAAATCAAAACAAAACTAAAGAATGCGAAATAATAACGAAAACAATATTAAAACATGTCATCACAGCTAACATAAATAGCAACAGAAGTCGCTTAGCAAATTCCAGTATCGGAAATTTGCAAACCCTACAGAAAACGCTCACAATAGACGACCTCTATGACGTGGCATAATCTAACGGAGACACCACCCAACCGAGAACCCGCTGAAATATAAACATATAAATATACAAATAACATATAAACATATAACATATAGAATGAGATGATACACAGAAGACTCAGCAGAAGTATAAGGGCACAGTTTACATACAAACAGGCCACTTAACTTATAGGCTTCCAATCGTAGAACAGCAGAAAAAACGGATGTCAATCAACGTCCTAAAGAGCGAAGCTCCAACGATGATGGCACATCTGAACTGCTTCCACTGCTAACACGATGGTACAAGAGCTTCTGAAATACTGTGTGTTGAGTTGTTTCGGCACTTGACCTTCTAATCCAAAAGTAAGTTGATGGAAATCGGTACTTGGCCTTCTTCAGAAAACAACCCGTTTCAACCGGCACTTGACCTTCACAAAAACGACAGCACTGGAACCTTGACAGCAGCAACTTGCTTGACTTGCGTAAAAGATAACAGCAGTCCGAGTTATCCGGCAACATGTAACAACGCCGGGTACTGTCAAATTCTTGTTTCCGTCAAAAAGTTGAAATTTTGACTTTTACCGGGCAACGCCGAGTACTTTGAAAATTTTGAAGATGTTGACTGTATTGAAGAATGTTAATTTCTTGAAGGATGCTGATGAATTCTTGTTGAAAATGAAGTGGGTAAGGGACCCCGTGTTTGCTGGTACCAGAATCAAACCAGCTTATGGCCACCAAATGATGCGTGATGCCATATGATGATGGATGGTATCCGCATGTCTGGTTTTGTGTAGTGTGCAGATGTGTTCAGTCAAAACAATGTTCATACAAAAATAACAGGGCAATCCACATAGGACGTCAGTAAACTCACGACGTATAAAGTCAATGATTCTTGAAACAGCCGTTGACGTTTTTCTTCATTATTTATTGTGGACGCCACAGTGACAAAATGGTTACGCGAATATGTAGGCACATCAAACAGTCATTATCACAGCAACATTCAATACAGCAATAGACGGTAGACAGCATTACAATGATGAGTCAGATGCATGTTATATTTCAAAGTGCTGTAAATGTAGTCAGGTGAAAAACTCCATCCTTTTCTATAACAGCCAGGAGATAACCAGATGTATGAGATCAGTTCACTCTCCTTAGTTTGACTTCAGCAAGACAGACACGTCTGCCGAAGTATAAATAATGTCCTCAAAAATATCCTCTAGATAATAAAGGTTTTTCAAACCTAGTTCATTTAACAAAGTAGCAAGTAATGGTCCTTGGAACCTGCATCAACCGATGCAGTACAATACAGCGACATGTGAGCTAGGAAAACATCTCGTGACGACGACTTTCGAAGACAGGCTATGAATCGAAATCGCTCACGACCCAAAATCGATAGAGTTAATGAAAAAGTCAATTTACCTTGCCTTCCGGAAATACACAGAAATATTATGCCTCCCGGCATGTGCAAATACACTAGAGGTATTATCTCGAATAAACGAAATATCCATAAGAGGACTCTCACATTCCTGACAGAACAAAAAAATAGCGGAGATCCCCTCTTCAACGAGGCATCTCTTTCGCCATTCCAAATCGCTCACTCCACTAGTGGTGGGCGGAAACCGATCGACCAAGAAGCAAGACAAGTCATGCGCAGTCCAGCGCAAAATGACCACAGCTCAAACTTAACTGCATTCGATACCAACGCGAGAAGACAAATGCTTACCGAGAAAAGTGACTATAAATTTCAAGCAGTTGTTGCCCTTGCGTTATAAAATAGATATTGAAATAAAACGATGTTGCGAGAATTTATCACGCAACAATGTCTTATTAATTTGCTTCTTGTAAAAACTTGGAAGCCGAATGAACTCCATCCATCCAGTTGAGACATCGGGAATAACAAAATGTTGTGCGACATGCATTTTCAATTGCTCTAAACAAGGCCCAAGGATAATTACTTAAAGCAGCAGTCATTAACTTAAGAGAAAATAAATTTTCAAGACGAATATCAAAATATCAGTTTGATTTTTACATTTTCTTAACCGTTAATAGAAAAAATTTCAGACAACGCCCGGTACTTACAGCTAGCTTAAAATAAACGTCAAAATACGGAGAATTAACTATTTATTACATAATATGTTATGTCACATTAACATTAAGGCTTACTGTGAGATCCGTTTTGTTCCACACATGACGTCACAGCCAGCAACAATTTGTGCCCTGTCTTGTTATGTCCATTCAGTGGTCATTTTAAATTGTATTTTATTTTGTTTCCAGTAAACACAATAAAAAAATAAAACTTGTGTGACAAGTGGCAGTACAGCGTCTTGCTTAGACATTAGTTTCACGTATATCCAAGAAGCAAGTACGATTATACAAAATTAAAATTAGGACCTGACTTTTACATCACTGTAGATACACCGAGTAACGTCCGTCTATATGTAAAAACAACGTTGAGTATATCTCGTCAAGGTTGTCAGACAGGGTTCGTAACTCAGTTAAAAGAAAGGACTATGGGAATATTAGTAAAAAGGTAAAGGATCCCGTTACACGCCCATTCAAGCATACTGGGAATATGGTATTAGGCCCATATTTTCTTGACCATCGGCACACTAGGGGTGATGTGGTCAGCATCACGCCGGCCGCCTTAACCTTTCCAGAGTTGCTCTGGTACCCACTTGGGGCTGGGTCGACCCGGGAGCTGTTTGCGGCCTAAAAAAATCCCACCTCATATATAGGGATCGAACCATGGACCACTGAGCTAGGAAGCCAGTGCACTAACCACTATGCTACCGCGGCTCCCTAGAATATTAGTACTAATAATAATAATACTATTTAAGAAAAACAGGACAGAGAAAATAATGTTTTAAAACGTTCTAATACTTAATAAACAAGAAAGACACACCGTGAACCAAAACAAATAACATTTTTAAAAGTACAACAGGAAACACTACTATTAACTAATCTTATGGTAATGACAAAGAATAAAGTAATAAAGGAAGTAAGCAAACAACAAATTCTAATGTAAACTGTCAACATCAACAGCAATGAACTGCAAAGTACAATACGTTTTTGAATATATCACAAAACTGAGAATAAAGTGACACTAAAAACCCGACACTAAGGTTGAACAAAGTGGTCCATGACGGTTGATGAGAATGAAGATCATGTGACGCTAGTCCGCTTTCCTCCAATATCTGTAAACAAAATAACTAACCAACTAATAAAAGGGACACAAATAAAACACCTTACCAACGGGCTGATCACCCGTTTGCCAGTCACTTCGATTACGGAAACAACAGCAGATGGATTGATTTGCCATTGCCCTAAAGACGCCAATAGGCGTGATGGGAAACAGTGGCAAAGAAAACCTATCTGCTGTTGCCCTAAGACGCCACTAGGCGTAATGGCCACTGACTGCTTTGACGGTCGGTGGCTAAGGACGGAAGAAGAAGAAGAAGAAATAAAACACCTTACTTGCATAATCCTGTAAACTTTTTTATAAACCCACTTGACAATCAATCAAATCACCATGGAGACTTTCATGACAGCGATCAGCGCTGGATAGCTGATATGTAAGCCAGGATACAGTAGGATCCGGATAGTACGAAAATATGTCAAGAAATTGCGGCCATTCCAAATGGGCATTACAGTGGGCGTGGTCACTAGGAATTTCCCCGCCTCCTGTTACGGACAATAATGTCTTTGTCTTCCATCTAACCTGTTGGCGTTTATTTTTTTTTTCTCCTCCTCTTCTCCCGTGTATTTACTTTCCCCGCCAGGAGGGCAGATCTCCCACCCCAAAAAAAACAAAGACATTTGCACGACTAACAAGCTCTTACTGTCTTGACAATTTTAATGACTAACATCTAGGTTCTCACCTATGAGTTACTGGGGCCCGAAAGGGAAGCAAAGAATAGCAACACTATTATCTACCACGCGTGTCGTAAGAAGCGATTAAGGAGGGTTGGATGTGTTGGAAAGGACACACACATTGACAAAACATGCTGATAGACTTATAATGCAGTCATTGTTCTAGAATCCCCAGATGGAAACCTAAACATGCAAGTAGAATGGAATTAGACATGAAAGGGATCAAGGAAGACATGGGAGGACTACTTCCCGTGGATATCAAAGGGTAGGAAGGTCTGGTGCATATATTTTTGAAGGCATGGGCTTCACGCGAGCTGACGTGTAAAGGTAGTCTCTTATCATATACTGCCGTAGGGCAGAGAAGTTTTAGAGACTTCCCTAAACTAGATCCAGCTGCAGGAAGTGGGGAGACCAGTTCTCTCCCTCGCGCGTTTTCCTTCTTTAACGTAAGAGCAGTCAGGTACCCACTAATATATGGGTAGAATGGAGCTTGACTATACTTGGTTTCGAACTCGAAAACTTTGTAGCGACATGGTTGCTCTCTAACCACTTTGCCAATCGAACGCTAGCTAACATGTATTGCAGAAGAAAGTAAGAACCACCATACAACACAAGGAGGGAAAAACACGTAAAGATATAACTGACATACCATTCAGGACCAGACGGAAAAATATCGATTTCATTACAATGACAGTATTAGATGGCTAATACATTAACGATATCGATTACATTATAATGGCAGAAATAATCGAATAACACAAAATGCGGGAAGAAAAACAAACAACCCAAAACGACAACTATACGAGACTACGTTGACATACGTCTACACTCCCACACTAAACAATACCAAAAGTGTATCAGTGACGTTAGTGTGTGCGCGTGTTCCCATTTCTCAGCCCTCCAAGCTCATGGTCACAAACACAGCTGCTCATCTTTGGAACAATCTTCCACATGACCTGAAAAACATGCACAGTCCCTACTCACATAATCGTAGACTGTTCAAATACAACATGAGTGCGGATTATTTGCCGCCCTAAGGGATTATGTTTCGAATTATTATCTAATGTACTGTATGGAGCGTCTGATGATCTATTTTTCATTTTAATATACCTTACTTCTTAATTGTAATCAGATACTGTAAATGTATGCTTTTATACTACTTATAATGTTGTATTGCCATGAAACTAATACCTTAAGTATGTTGGAGAATATCTGGATAACTAGCAATAAAAGATGAGTAAGAGGGAGGGCAAAATGCAAGACGGGCCTGTATGCACGATTCTCATCTATCAGTGTCACATAGAGATTATGATCAATAAATTTTCTATATTCTCTTCTTTCTTCCACCCATGTCCTCTATTTTATTATCACTCTTTATCCTTTTCCTGTATTTTTCGCATTCGTTCGTTTGCGAAAAATATTTTCTTTCACATTCTCACTTTACCGTTTTTTTTCTCATACTGGGATACGCATTTCTATTATGTAAGACGTCAGCCACTTAGGTAGACGAGAAATTGTGAATATGCATCTATCTCAGACATACGAGCAGACTTTTGTCTGCACATTCAGCTGACACGCGCGTTTTCTTCGGCTGAGCGCTCAGGTGAGGCGCGATAACCGACATCTCCAAGGCAGTATGAGACATTTGTCTGGAAATTCCATCTGACACGGCACTCACTGTTGGCCCTGGTCAGCGTGAGGTGTGAAGACGAGAAGTGTCAGTTATGGCATGCGTCTAGTTAATGGGAGGTGTTAGAGAGAGAGAAGGGGTGAGACCTGCGCTATTGCGTGGTTCTGGAAATAGTGGGATCTTTTGTTTGTTTCATAGATATTAACCTGAGTTTGAAACTTGATTTCACTCATTCTCCATTTGCAGCAGACGTGGTCACTTCGTTCTAGATACTTAAACTTATAAGTGAATCTCTTAGTTTCGTTGTAATACCGTAGTTCTGTGTTGAGGTAAATATTACATTAAGTAGCTAATATTTTGTGAGTGATTAAGTGTTAAACCGCCTACTTTATCCCACTAGTTTCTTTTGTGCAGATTGATTAATTTATAAGTCTGTTATATTCTCTAGCTGATGAGTTAGTGGAAAACAGAATAAATTATAATTTCTAGCTTAAAATCATGTAGCTATAATGAATTTAATTTAACTGCTAAATAATCAGACGAGAATAATTTTTCTAAACTAACTTATAAATGCTAGATGCCTCATGAGTGTTGACGGAATACGTAGGTATTCCTAATTCATGATGATTGATTTTTATATATAACTTATTTCACGGGAAAGTTTAAACGTCAAGTCAAGCTCTACGCTTGCAGTTCAAAATGTAAGTTATATCGAGTACATAATATGTAAAATATTTCATATGTGTTTTTTTCTTTATTCAGTGAATACTGGGGTAACCCAACTTTGCCGGCGTTTAGTACAGAGACATACCTGTGAGAAACATAAACATTTTATATCTTTAACCACGTGGGTTTTTCCAGTAACACCTGTCTGACAGGGCGTGTGCCTTCAGAGATAGACAGAATACCAATCCCACTAACGGGTTATTTTAAAAGAATAAATGCTATACTGGGCCTTTGAGCCAGATCATATTTCTTCACAAACTCTAATGTACATGCTGCCTTGTGGCGAGAAATAATTACAGAAATAAAAAATTAACTTTTCCGACATTATTTGACCAAGTGTATGGTGAACCAAGATTATCTGTTGAGAGAAGTTGTCCACCGGTCATCTTCCTAATTAAGGAAAACCTCGTGTTCTGACACTGTGTGCCCGCTGAAACTAAAACTCTTACCTCGTGAATAAGTGACATTAACTTAAATCTGTAAAGAAAGAACGATCGCCTGAAGAGGACGCTCCCCGGACACGTTGAATGAAACCAATATCTGCAGAGCTGGGTATCCGCTTCATCCACAGATAGACAGATTAAACGAAGTGTACACTAAGGCTTGAGCCAGACGGCGAACGACAGCACGATTGTAGGTAAGGTTGTGTGAGTCAGGGCCCTGATGAAAGAACCGAGTGAAAGTAGACTGAAGGATGTTCTTCGTTTGATTCACTCACTTTGTAACTTTCCTTATGCAAGATTTTGTTGCTAAACTATATTTTTCCTTAGAATAGATACTGCTATCAAAGTCAGTTCGTACTTTCAAAAGGGGAAAATATTAAACCCAAATCATATGTATCTGTGACTCTTTGGGCTATCATCTTTCTCCTAACGGGACTGTGGGCTAAACATCGAGGGAAGATCATATCTGTGGGTCTATCATTTCTTGTAGAATTTCCTTGATTTTTATGACTATTTGTATATTCTTCTTCTTCTTCCGTCCTTAGCCACCAACCGTCAAAGCAGTCAGTGGCCATTACGCCTAGTGGCGTCTTAGGGCAACAGCAGATAGGTTTTCTTTGCCATTGTTTCCCATCACGCCTAGTGGCGTCTTTAGGGCAACGGCAAATCAACCCATTTGCTGTTGTTTCCGTAATCGAAGTGACTGGCAAACGGGTGTATTTGTATATGCTTTGATGTAATTTTATGTGTTGTGATGGAATTTTCCTGATAATTAAAAATTCCCTTAAACTTAATCAGCGTGTTGGTCAGCTCGTTCTAGAATATCTATATAATCATCTGTTATAGTTTTCCCATGTCTGTACGTCTAACTGTCGTCTTGTATGTGCGTGCACGTGAGTGGATAGAATATATATATGTAATATATATGTGTTTAGACTGTCTGACTCCTCTAAATCTGTCGTAGAAGATAGGTGAAAGAGAGAAGATTTCTCGATTTCAGACACAGCCTCTATCACATTCTACCACCTCACTCTGATTATCTGCCCCCCTAATGTGATTATTTTTCCGAACAAATGATATAATATCGAATGTAGGTTTAATGATGATGATAGTGTTTTTCAACATATTTTGTTTCATGGTGATACTTAGTTTGTATTTTTCAACATACTTTATTTCATGTTTATAATTAGATACTGTGAATGTGAGTATGCTATTATTTTACCTTTATAACGTTGAATTCCTTGAATTGATGGGTAAAATGTATGTGAGAATAAATGAAACCAGTATAAAAGACGAGAGAAAGGAAGGGCAGAATGTCAGACGGGCCTGCGTGCCCAATTCTCAACCCTTTGAAAATAAAGTTCGTTCGTTCGTTCACTCGTGGAAATCTATTTCTATTACTACTTCTCACTGTGACTATCACTTATTCTAATCTATTCAGAAGGGATCAACCCAAGTCTTAATTCTCCTATCAAAAATCTACGACAATCAGTCAACACCCTTTACCTCCCTAAGGAGCATAGGTCATAAAGCTGGATCTCGTATAGTGGAGGCGTCAACAATTCACTCCCTGTGGCAGTATCTGCTTGGGACTCAAAGTTGCTCACCTGTGGGAACATTTTCCGCATGCGCTGACAACACACGAAGTCCCAGGTCATTCCGCAGCAGATTTCCAATATGTCACGAGTTCTTATTATATGCCACCATAATCTGATTACGTTTCAAATTATGTCTAATTTACTGTATGAATGGTTTAGATTTTGTTTGTTTGTATTTTTTTATATTAATTTTTTATTTCATTTTATTTTATTTTATTTTTTCTCTTTTTTTTTAACATACTTAAATTTGATTATGACTGGATGTTACAAATGTATGTTATTATTTTACCTTGATAATGTTGTATGCTTAAATAATGCTAAAAATACACGTGCGATTGAAAGGATACGGTATGTAAGATGACAGAGAGAAGAAGGGTAGAATGTAAGACGGGCCTGCGTGCCCAATTCTTAACCCTTTGAAAATAAAGTTTGTTCGTTCGTTCGTTCTCCAGTGTACAATGTCTATTTCTTATTGGTCCATAAAGGAAAATTATGAAAGCATAAAACAGATGTAAGTGAGCAATATAAACGAAAACATATAACTGAAAACATTCAACTGAAACAATATAACTGAACTCAAATAACTGAAAATATAACCGAAAACAACTTCAAACGGATAAGACGCATTAAAAACAGCTGCAATTACCATCGTAGAAGACGAGATTAGTACTAAAGCTACGGAAATGTTTTTTTCACAGATACCCTGTTAGTTATAACCAGAGCTGTGGAGCTGGGAATCGGTCGATTGTTAGTGAAGTCGGTGTCCGTTAAAAAGTGTCCGGACTCCGAATGTTATGTTATAAGACTGGTACAAAAATGAAGTCGGGTGCGGGCTATTACAATTTCTGGAGTCGGAGAATTTTTTTGCAGCCGACTGCACAACTCTGGCTATAACTGTCATAAGGAATGATAAAAACAAACAACTAGGCAGCCTCCCACAAGCACTAATGGAAAACAGCTTTAAAAGCATCAATCAGAAAGAAGCGTGAAATCTTTCCCTCTGAAATATTTACAGAAATTAGAAGGCAGATTAGACTTGCCAAAGAAGACAGATAGACTTGCCAAATAACACAGATAGACTTGCGAAATAACACAGATAAACTTGCCAAATAAGACAGATAGACTTGCTAATGAAGGCAGATAAACTGGCCAAATAACACAGATAAACTTGCCAAATAAGGCAGATAGACTTGCCAAATAACACAGATAGACTTGCGAAATAACACAGATAAACTTGCCAAATAAGACAGATAGACTTGCTAATGAAGGCAGATAGACTGGCCAAATAACACAGATAAACTTGCCAAATAAGGCAGATAGACTTGCCAAATAAGACAGATAAACTTGCTAATGAAGGCAGATAGACTGGCCAAATAACACATAAACTTGCCAAATAAGGCAGATAGACTTGCCAAATAAGACAGATAAACTTGCTAATGAAGGCAGATAGACTTGCCAAATAACACAGATAGACTTGCGAAATAACACAGATAAACTTGCCAAATAAAACAGATAGACTTGCCAAATAACACAGATAAACTTGTCAAATAAGACAGATAAACGTGCCAAATAAGACAGATAAACTTGCCAAATAAGACAGATAGACTTGCGAAATAACACAGATAAACTTGCCAAATAAGACAGATAGACTTGCCAAATAACACAGATAGACTGGCCAAATAACACAGATAAACTTGCCAAATAACGCAGATAGACTTGCTAAATAAGACAGATAAACTTGCTAATGAAGGCAGATAGACTTGCCAAATAACACAGATAGACTTGCGAAATAACACAGATAAACTTGCCAAATAAGACAGATAGACTTGCCAAATAACACAGATAGACTTGCCAAATAACACAGATAAACTTGCCAAATAACGCAGATAGACTTGCTAAATAAGACAGATAAACTTGCTAATGAAGGCAGATAGACTTGCCAAATAACACTGATGGACTTGCGAAATAACACAGATAAACTTGCCAAATAAGACAGATAGACTTGCCAAATAAGACAGATAAACTTGCCAAATAAGACAGATAAACTTGCCAAATAAGACAGATAGACTTGCCAAATAAGACAGATAAACTTGCTAAATAAGACAGATAGACTTACCAAATAAGACAGATAGACTTGCCAAATAAGACAGACTTGCCAAATAAGACAGACAGACTTGCCAAATAAGACAGATAAACCTGCCAAATAGAATTGTAAAATAAGACTTGCCAAATAAGGCTGATAGACTTGCCAAATAAAACAGATAGACTTGCCAAATAAGACAGACAGACTTGCCAAATAAGGCAGATAAACTTACCAAATAGAATTGCCAAATAAGACAGATAGACTTGCCAAATAAGACAGACAGACTTGCCAAATAAGGCAGATAAACTTGCCAAATAAGACAGATAGACTTGCTAAAGAAGACAGATAGACTTGCCAAATAAGACAGACAGACTTGCCAAATAAGGCAGATAAACTTGCCAAATAAGACAGATAGACTTGCTAAAGAAGACAGATAGACTTGCCAAAGAAGACAGATAGACTTGCCAAATAAGGCAGATAAACTTGCCAAATAAGACACATAGACTTGCCAAAGAAGACACATAGACTTGCCAAAGAAGACAGATAGACTTGCCAAAGAAGACAGATAGACTTGCCAAAGAAGACAGATAGACTTGCCAAAGAAGACAGATAGACTTGGCAAATAAGGCAGATAAACTTGCCAAAGAAGACAGATAGACTTGCCAAAGAAGACAGATAGACTTGCCAAAGAAGACAGATAGACTTGGTAAGGCAGATAAACTTGCCAAAGAAGACAGATAGACTTGCCAAATAAGACAGACAGACTTGCCAAAGAAGACAGATAGACTTGCCAAAAAAGACAGATAGACTTGCCAAATAAGACAGATAGACTTGCCAAAGAAGACAGATAGACTTGCCAAAGAAGACAGATAGACTTGGCAAAGAAGGCAGATAAACTTGCCAAAGAAGGAGGAAGTATAATTCAAACTAAGGACAGAATATCATGCCCCGTGTCATTCCCGGGGTTGTCTGAAGAGACACAGAAAGATCTCGGTTACTGTAACCTCGGGCATACCGTACAAGATGATTAATATGAGGTTGTGCATGGGTATGGCAACCTCATCAAGTACCGTAATACAGAAATCACCGCTGTAGGAGCACGTGACTGCTTAGTGCAGGCTTCCTACATGGTGACTAGCTACATTGGTGGTACCATGCTCTGTAAGGTGAGCAAAGAAACATGATAGTGATGACAGGATATCATAGGAAGTAGAAACATAATAGTGATGACAGGATATCATAGGAAGTAGAAACGTGATAGTGATGACAGGATATCATATGAAGTGATAAAAACAATAATTAAAAACAAAAAACAGCTTCAAAGAAACATGACAATGAGAACACATAGGGGATGATGTAACAGAAGTATATTACGCTTGACCCAAAAAAAAAAAAAAGATCGAGTGATAATGTTCAGAGAACCGACCACTAAAGACTCAAGTAACATGCGTTTAACAAATTAATAATCCGGCAGATAGACATATGTCCCTAGGGTGTGGGGGGGGGGGGGGGGGGGGGGGAGGGGGGGGGGGAGAGGGGGGGGGGGAAGAGAGAAGAAGATACAAGCAAGATGTAGTACACCAAGAGTGTCGGCTCCGTAACAAGAGCAGATTGACGGGGATACTAACACCCAACCACGCTGATGGAGAAAAACTGTATGGTGATGAGAGAAGCCTGAGACATAGTTCAATCTTAATGACACATATATATGTGGTTAAATGACAGTGTTGGATGACATGGTTATGTTGATGTTGTCCTGGCTTTAAATGTCCCACATGATGGCACTATAAGGCAACCCTTCTGCTGAAATCTCCAGGGCAAGAGAAATACAGGACAACGTAAAAACACATGAAGAAGGCAACAACAGACAAATGTGACAGTGATAAAGAAGGTTCGGAAAGACCTTGAACTGATGAAAAAGGGCAGGAGGTCAAGGCGTGAACGTGCTCAAGGTCTCTGCTGCACGAGAAAGTGAAAAGTAATGATCGTCATGATGGCATGAGAGCACGCTAAGACGAAGAAGATGCATGATGATAGGAAACTCTATACAGAGCGAAAGAACAGGAGGTAATCTGATCACCAGAAGTTGTCCCCTGTCGATCAAGTGTTTCGGCCCCATAATCTCCTTTACACTCTAAGGGGGCGTGTCCACTCGGGTTATGATTCCCAAGTGCCAGCCTCCTGTTGTCTTGTGCAGAGAATTGAACCCACTCCACCTTGGTTGCAGCTTTCACGTTCACTCCTATTTTCCGCCAGCTGGAGGCAATTGTGAAAGTAACCCCTATGTTGAAAACAAATTACTGTCCCGAGTTCCATAGCCCGTTGCAGCTGTTCCACAGCCAGCACGATGCCCATTCCGCAGTTTTGCTGAGCCTCTTAAGTGCCCTTGTTCTTGACTGTCCCCTCAACCCCAACAACCCCAACCTCAATCTCGTATTTTGCCACTTTGAACGAGCGTTGCTCGTCCAATCTGGATTCAAATGGCACGGTCAGCTCAATCATAACAATCTGGTGCGGTGATGAGGTCATAAATTGATCTGATAATGATTCTAAGAGGTGCCATATGCCATATATCAATTCATGTCAAGGATCTTTGCAGGGATCCTTCCCATGTACTCTATTGGCCTTGTTGGGCCTGCTGCACTGCTGTTTGCATCCTCTTATCATTCTTATCTCCTCGTATCTCTTGAATTACCATGTCTCTGCGTTTCCTGTGTGATGCCTTGGACCACCAGCGGATGTCACCATGGCCAAATCCTCGTCTTTTCGTCTGTGTGTATCTGATTAACTCCCTCAGCTTGAGCGACTCTTGGGCTGCACCAACAGTTTCATCCACTTTCCTCTTCCTTCCAGTTATCAGTGTGGGCTGAATAGGCTTAACTACGTCATCTGATGACTCGCATTGCATCATTGCAAGCCCTGCATTTCCTGCTTTATATTCTTCAACAACTGACTTGAAAGGATGCACAAGCTTTGTCTTCTTGCAGTACAATGCTACATCTGACAGACCTGGTGGTACTCCTAGCTATTTCCTCATGAACTTGTTGACCTTTTTCTCTATAGCTTCCACTGAACTGGTGCTTATTTCATATATTTAAGCAGTGGTCATAGCAATTTAGGTATCAACATGAACTGGAGGCACCACAGTTTGAACTTTCCTAGGAATCTGCTTTGGTCTATGATCTGTAGTCCTCTGTCTGCCATTTCTATTATCTGTTGAACTGCCTTTGAGTCTTTTAATGAGGCATCATACACCCTGCCAAGACTTTTAACAGGTAACACCTTCCATTGAGCTTTGAACCTATTGCAAATCCTCCAGCCGCTTTGATGATTACCTGCATTGCCAATACGAAAAGTACCAAAGAGATGGTACATCCCATCGCAGTTCCAACTTGTATGTCAATCCGCTTCGTTGTGTACTCTCTGGTTGAAAATCTGACAGTCAACCTCACAAACACAGCTTCAACACTGCTGCAACTTCTTGCGGAACAGTGTACATTTCCAGGGCCTACCACAACATCTGGTGTGGAATAGATCCATATGCATTAGCTAGATTCTACCAGATTATATGGAGATTTGTTCTGTCACACTTTACTTTCTGAACTGCTTCCCACATCATTATGGTATGCTCTAGACACCGTGGTGTAACTGGGATACCTCCTTTCTGGATGGTAGTGTCAATGTATCCATTCCCCAGGAGGTATGTGGTGAGCCTTTTAGCCATGACTAAGAAGAATATCTTCCCTTCCACATTAAGTAGTGAAATTGGCCCCAACTGACAGATGTCTGTTGAATTTTTTTCCTTCGGGATGTAGACTCCATTTACCTTTCTCCATTATTTGCTTACAAGCTGGGTTTTCCACACATTCTTCAGTAAATGGAGCAGTCGTTTGAGCACCTCGGGGCATCTCTTATACACTGCATATGGGACACCATTAGGACAGGGTGCTGACTTGCACTGTGCTTTCTGGATAATGCTTTCTATTTCTTGCATTGTTGGGAGCTTGGTGTTGAATTCAGCTCCTGGCTTACTAGGCCATATAAGGTCTGCCATTCTGCTGAGCGGCTCATCTATACGACCATCTGAATAAGTCACTCTAATGTGTTATTTCAGATCTACTTTCCCGATGTTTAGCATTCCCGACCGTGGCTGTTCAAACAGTTCTTTGGCAAACGTGAAGGGCTCACCGAAGAAACTTTCCCTAACCCCCAAAACGCATGACAAGACCTTGTGCTGTCACCACTTAAACTCATGACAAAACCTTGTTCTGTCACTACCAAACTAATGACAAAGCCTATGTGACAAAACGTCTGGATGTGTTCTTTTGGTTGCTCTCTCACACTGTTAGCAACTACGGCAGTATCATTTCTTTTCTTCATTTTCTCTCCAATCGCTTTTATTTGGCATAATTTGTATGCCCTTTCATTCATTATTTTACTCTCTATGCTGGATCTTGTAGGGAGAAGTCTCTAACACTCCACTCCCCTAAGGAAGTATCTGCTACGGGACTGTCTTTATCTTGTTTACCACTCCTCAGACGTATTTGAACGGTGGTATTATCGTAACAATACCCGGCCATTATCACCGGTCAGCGGTAATACGTTTATCAATCGACTCAGTCGCCGGCCACCTTTGATAGGAGACGATCCTTGTTTAATACAATATGGTCTCGTACGGGGATGAATAGGTAGCCAAGGTTGTCTGTCTGGATTGCCGACGACCGTGTCTGTTTGTCTGGCAGATTACACAGGTGGTAGATGCGTTTATAGTTTCAGGGGACTATCCCTGTGTGTGATTATCACGATAATCTGTCTAAAGAGACAATATTGGCGATAGGTAGCATCTGGACATCAAAAGATTTCACAGATCGTGTTTATGAGTTGTGCACAAGATGTCACCGGAAATATTACCGCATGATTAGAATGAGGTAACGCATGGAAAATTAAAATTAATATTTTAAAACACGTGAGGGGATATTTTAAATGAAACACCCCAACCAACGTAGTGCTAGAGATATTTGATTGGTTTGAAGTGAGAGCCGGAATATACAATGAATTCTATTGGAATATTCGGCTGAAACACAATCTGTGATTTGAACTGAGAATGGGAGATATAATCTAGCGAACTCAGAGACAAGGAACAGACAGCTTTGCAACTTCATACGACCAACTCCCAGAAAGCCAGAAAGAAAAGGATCGGACCTAGAATTCCATTATTAACAGTGACAGATCGAGTATTGGGCAACTTTAGCTGCTACAAGTAAACATGCATTTTAATACAAGACTGTAAACTTAAAAGGACCAGGACCTCAATTACCAAGACTGGAACCCAGGAATTTGATCACAAATCATAGGGGAATTAAACAAATGTTGTCCCAGGCCAGTGATTTTGCAGAACATCTGCCGTCAGAGGAATTAACTCTAATTTCCCAGACCAAGTCATAGAGAAATTAAACAAACGTTTTCCCAGGCCAGTGATTTCGCATAACACACGCCGTCAGGGGAATTAACTCTAATTTCCAGACCTAAGTGATTCGAAGCATCTAATGCAGAGCTGTGTCCAGTCTAAATCTGTGCAAGGAGACTGTATTCCCAAAAAATTTGGGTTCGTGGAACAAAGCTAGTTGTGGGTGAAATGGAGAGAATCAACACCAACCGCCAAAATCGGACGAGTTATGTGAAGAAGTGCCCTCATCAACAAGTAAATAAATATTAGACAAACATAAAGGTATGTTTTCAGGCACTCGTAAGAAATAAAGAAGTAGAAAACTAGACAACAGAAAAACAGACGTGAGTGGCTTACCCAGGACTCGAACCCAGGACCTTCCGTGCGACAACCCCGCCTAGCTATGCAAATGAATCACACTGCAGGACTCACCTAAATGTTAAGTGCTTATAAAAAAGCACCAGCAAAAAGGACATAAATTTTCTGAACTATATCCTCACCCTAAATCTCTGTGAAGAGAAAATTTAATTCCAATATAAAAGTCACCAGCAGATTATTTATTTTAAACTGTTTATACTAATTGATTATTAAATTTGTTACCTGTTGTTTTAAAACTAAACAATCATAGTCGATTCAGTTCTTTATATGTATGAAAGCAAACGTATGAGCCAGAACAACTAATATATATATATATATATATATATATATATATATATATATATATATATATATATATATATATATATATATATATATATATATATATATATATATATATATACTTCTAAACAGAGCTATACAATTATAAGAGGAATTCGCTAAATTATCTCAGCTGGGGCTTGAACCATTGCTTAAATCCTTCACAAAAGACGACGGACAGATATAAGTTAACCATTGCTCAGCGCTATGCTGCATGGTTCTTGACTTCTGAATTATCTTGTGAACACTCTTTTCGGATAGAAGCACCATTACACTTCTATCTACATCTCTGCCAAGAGTAATCTTGTGCGAAGGTAAACACCTTTGATGACCCATTTAGAGACTCTTGAGTTTTGGCCATTGTTGGACCACTACTGCAAAGCAGGGGGGGGGGGGGGGGGAACCCCTGAGAGCTTGTTCTGTCACCACTAAAACTCATAACAAAACCTTGTTCTGTCACCACTAAAACTCACGACAAGACCTTGTTTTTTCACCACGAAACTCATGACAAGACCTTTTCGCCAAAACTCATGACAAGGCTGGGCTTTGTCATCACCAAACTCATGACAAGACTGTGTTCTGTCATCACCAAAACTCATGACAAGACTGTGTTTTATCATCACCAACACTCATGACAAGACTGGGTTTTGTCATCACAAAACTCACGACAAGACTGGGTTTTGTCATCACAAAACTCACGACAAGACTGGGTTTTGTCATCACCAAAACTCATGACAAGACTGTGTTTTGTCATCACCAAACTCATGACAAGACTGTTTTGTCATCATCAAAACTCGTGACAAGACTGGGTTTTGTCATCACCAAAACTCATGACAAGACTGGGCTTTGTCATAACCAAAACTCTTGACAAGACTGGGCTTTGTCATCACCAAAACTCATGACAAGACTAGATTTCGTCACCACCAAAACTCATGACAAGAACTTGTTTTGTTAGCACCAGTCGTGACAAGAACGTGTTTCGTCATCAGAAGCAGTCACGCCAGGAGCTAATTTTGTTACCACGAGGAGAAATTGCAAAACCTTGTTTGGTGACCCCAAGTAGTCATGACAAGATCTGATTTTATCACCACATGCAGTCATTACAAGATTTACTTATGTCAGGACCAGTAGAACATGTTTTGTGGCCACTATAAGGCATCGTTTATAGGGAATAAAAAACCAGATTCTACGACAATAGACGATTGTCCTTTGCTGGGAAGCATTTGTGGATAACCCGCATGAAAGAACAATAAAAGACACACACAAAGGCAACTAACTGTACGTACACACTTTCCAAACACTTGTTATAGTTGATCAGAATCGACGTCATTGCACTCCGGGCAAACCCATATGTGCTCAGTCTCCCTCAGCAAATGTCGAAGGGTATGAATGCTAGTTATTCGTGTTACATGCAGGTTGTATACACGCCGCATGCATCTTCTCGTGCGTCCATCCCGACTGGTCTCACGTTTGATGCCAAATTCCAGCCATCTTTGTTTTGATGATTCATCGATTGCAGTGCCATTCTCTAACAGGCAATCATTAATTGCCCTCAGTATCTCTCCCTTATCCGTATCCAATGACCCTTCTATGTGTGCTCTTGAAGATAGTCTGTCATTGCCGCGTAACCCTGCATGACCAGGATTTAGATTCACACCAGTTCCTGAAGATTCGAGGCTTCTATTGAGGTTTTCTATTCATGCTGGAGCCATCCATTTTGGACCTTCCGAAGTATGGAGTGTGAGTCTGATACAATAACTGCCCTTGTTAATGAAGTTTCCGACAGCCACCTTAAGGCTGCAGTAGATACGTCTATCTCCATTCTCACGCTGGAGGTTGTTATTATGCAAGCCACACTATGTTCAGCGACGATTCTGCCTTTTACTTTAGCAGAGAAACCCCACCCTGATTTCTCACCACCGATTACAGACTCACCAGTGTACATAATGGCATTATCATCCCTAGATTGATGACTCATCAGCTTATCAATTTCCAGCTCTGCCCTCCCACTGGCCCAAGTTCTGCACTCTCTACCAAGGCTGATGATGACTTGCTGATAGTTCGCTCACTTCTCACCTGACATTCTGCACTCTTCTCCTATGAACATATTTTCAACTATGGTCACCTGGTTAATAGTTCCCTCTGCCTGCGCCATCCATGACATCCCCTTCTTTATTCTTGCTCCTTTGATGTCAGCTATGTTCCACTACGGTGGATGCCTTTTGTCTGTGGTTACTCGCATATAAGCTATCCCCTGGGTCATGGCATATTTAGATCTAACTGACAGCAATCCAAGCATATGTCGCATAGTTACTTTCGGGGTATCTTGAATACAGCCCAAGACTATACGCATCCCTTCATTTTGAATGTGTTCTAGTCATTCACATTGTGATATTGACAGAGTTACAATAATTAGAGGTGAACATAATCTACAAATTTACCATGCAGTTTTTGTTCTAGACACCCCAGGGTAAAAGATAGAGGTTAACAAAAAAACACATGCAGATGAGAACTGGAGACAGAAATGAAAACTACAAGGTAGACAGGAAAGACCTTAAGCTGATGGCATTTGGCGGGAGAACTTGGCATGTGTTTGTTGAAGGTCTATGATCTGTGACCGTGGAATGGCTGCTTGCTTCGTCTGCAGCATTGCTTTCGATAATATATAGCTTAACATTATAAAACAAAAAGCTAACATATAATAGGGAATTAGTGAACAATACAACAGGGCTGCATGCTCCGGTCGGGAGCATTGCTTTAGATAATATAGTCAAATATAATAAAACAAGAAAGCTAATTTAAAATGTACAAACGAGAATGTACATTGATATTTTCTCACATTTAATAATTGCAAACTAAAGTTCGCTGCACAATTAGTTCACCTGGATGTCAGAAGCTGTCAATCAGGGGGACGCTTAACCACAACAACAGGGGTCGCTAGTGTTGTTTGGTAGACTCAAGTGCGGGTCACTTCGTTCGGCACATCTGTGCATTTTATGCTATTGGCATACGTAAACTGACATGCTACTCTGAGTTTATACGATGGTTCTCACACTGGTAACCAAAAATATAGACAACAATGTAATTTCGGACTGACATCTTATCATATTTATAAGAGAAAGGAACGAAATGTTGACAGATATAAGTTATATTTAGGAAAATGAATTGGATTTTGACCATGAATACTGAACACCTGTGCTACGGACGTTGTTTTTGAATGATTGATAGTTTGGTATTTGTTTTTAATGAGAATATTTGTAGAAGTGCATTTGTGTCGCATATCTGGGACGTGAGAAAGCGTCATTGGAAAGACAAAACAGGTTGAAGTCAGCATTTTGTTCTGTCAGCAAGGATGACAGAATCATGAAATCCTGACATTTTACCATAGAAACAGAGAAAAACAGGTACCGGATGCAGAATGATGGAGTATAAATACTTTTGTTAGCGCGGTCAAGGAGAGATTTGGGAGATTTTGATTTGAGATTTAGATAGAGATAGATATTTGTAGAGAAGAGAACTAAAAATGTAGGAAGTTTGTCATAGGTCGTGTGCTGGATTAGCCAGTGTTCGGCTTTTGAAATGATATTGTAGGAAAGAAGTGTAGATTGGAATAGATCGTTTTTGTAGAGAATAGCTAATAATAATAATAAAAGTAAGAAGATCATTTCTAGATAATCTTAGCCAGAGTCAGAATAACTCATAGGATCGATGTGAAAGTAAGAAAGAGAGATAGTGGTTCTCAAGCTGTTAACCAATGATCTTAACCCACTAAGGTGACCTGTGAATCACAAGCGGCACTTAAGTCATTTAAAGTAAATATTATTCTGCGTGTTGACGCTATAGAATATGTAAGGAATATTTAAATCTTCACGCCGTTAGTGGAACGGTTGTAGTGAAGTGATAATGTGTGATCCTGCAGACTGGCAGGCAATAAATAAATAGTGGTGATTTTTATTCCAAGCGCTTAGCTGTTGATGCCACATGTAAGTAAACACATTGAGAACCACTGACTCGATTCATAATTATAGATACTGTAAAACTTAATAAAAAATGTTCATTGAATATTAAGAAAGATGATATTGGTAATCTATATGAGATTTTGAGAATCAGTGTAACTGTTGAATTGACACATTGCTATGTAATAGTGAGAACAATGATTCTCGTGGTTCTTGTCACGATGGGAACAAGAATATAAATAGAGATAACTAAGAACAAGGATTCTCACGTTGTATAGAATGTGATTAGACAAAATTAGAGTTAGAATGAAATGAAACTATACACAATACTAGCAATAACCCGTCAATAACGACGGAAGTAAATCAAATACTGTAATATATTTTTAAAATACTTTTTAATTCAATATAAAAGTTCTTTGATGACAACATTTTTTTGTGAAAGTGCGTGGATCTGTTTCAAAGAATGTTCATGATATTCTGCAGACTGATTTGCTCGTTGTGACTGACGCTGTGTTTGTCTTTGTGCCGCTTCATGTTGTCGTCCTATTGCTGCTTCTTCTAGAGTCTCTCTTGCTCGTTGTAATTGACACGATCGTCTCTTCCTCTTAGCATCTGCAGCTCGTTTTGCAGCCATCTTATCATTTTGATCCATAATAATAAGTCTGCAATACTTTAGATTAAAATTTTGTCTTGAAGAAACAATAAAAAAATTTACATTTTAAGGTTATTTTAACAAAATGATAAGTTAAATCCGTTTCCGGAATTAAACTGGGTTCTACACCGACTTTTCTTCGTTGAGTGTTACTATTTTCGGGAGAGTACATATAAGGGAAACAATACAATTAATGTCTAACTTTCAACCCCAGCTGCATCCCTTAGATGTGACTGACGTACAAACGGTGAGAATTATGGAGTTTGATTGTTGGTTTTGTAAATAGGCATGCTTTAACATTCTTTTATCCAACATTTAATTTTAATAAACATTTTATCTTTTATTGGATTTGTTGACAGTGATTAGATCGATTACACTAGTCAACAACCAAAATGTACCAGAAATGAAAATAGCTGATCTTAACTAATTTTGGTGTGCTGAAAACGAAAATGACATTAAAAAATGTTGATT
The DNA here is from genome assembly GCA_024509875.1 of Oreohelix idahoensis. Lineage (NCBI taxonomy): Eukaryota > Metazoa > Mollusca > Gastropoda > Stylommatophora > Oreohelicidae > Oreohelix > Oreohelix idahoensis. The sequence continues at coordinate 1,302,933 of JAMPIV010010005.1, forward strand.
GGCTCTAGTTTTCAAGATATATGCTACTAGTTTATTTAATTACGGTATATGACGCAACTGTTGTGGGCGATTGCTTAATTTTTTCTAATGACCAATAAAAATGTAACTAGAAGTTGATGCTGCAATCCTACCTATGATTACATCACCTTTGTGTATAAATATCTTATCTCTGATAAAATTTTGCCATTCCGAACAGTGCTAATAATTTCTGTTATATATGTGGTGAGGTGACATTTCTATCACAAAAACGAAATATAACTAAAGTGATTAAGAAGGCATACAGTTTGAATTTTGGCTGCAGAATAGGAGATCAAGATAAGAGCTGGACGCCACACATATGCTGCAATACGTGTACAGCACATCTTAAACTGTGGTTGACTGGCAAAAGGCAAGCTATGCCTTTTGCAGTCCCAATGATTTGGAGAGAGCCCACTGATCATCTCAACAACTGTTACTTTTGCATGGTCCCTCCAATTGGGAAAGGCATATCAAAGAAGAAAAAATGGACTCTGGAATATCCAAACATCCCCTCTGCAATACGTCCGGTACCACATGGCGATGACCTACTAGTTCCCAAAGTGCCAGAATCATTTTCAGCTGCTTCCACTGATGAAGAAGAGGACATTGGTGGTCCTGAACCATCAACCTCAAGCGACCCAGATTTTGAGCAAACTACATCCACTAAACCACACTTAATAACCCAAGGTGAACTGAATGATCTTGTAAGAGATCTGAATTTACCGAAGAACAAGGCAGAGCTTTTGGGTTCCAGATTGCAACAGTGGAATCTCCTGGCAGAAGATGTTACAATTTCTGTGGATAGGAACCGCCAGAAGCCGCTTATTACATTCTTTTTCAAAGAGGGTGACCTTTCTGCGTGCCACAACATTTCTGGTTTAATGACAGCCCTCAAAATCAATTACATACCGGAAGAGTGGAGGCTTTTCATTGATTCATCCAAGACGAGTCTTAAAGCTGTTTTGTTGAATAATGTTAATGTGTTACCGTCAATTCCAGTTGGTCACGCAGTTCATATGAAAGAAACTTATGAAAACATTAAGCAGCTTTTGAAGTGTATAAACTACGATCATCATCATTGGTCACTTTGCGGTGACTTAAAAGTGGTCGCTCTTTTGCTTGGACTACAGGGTGGATACACCAAGTACTGTTGCTTTCTCTGTGAGTGGGATAGCCGTGCACGAAGTGACCATTACATCAGAAGACATTGGCCAATCAGGCAGTCATTGCAGCCTGGCAGTAAGAACGTTGAGAACCCAGCACTTGTCGACACCAGCAAGATTTTGTTGCCACCCTTGCACATTAAGCTGGGTCTCATGAAAAACTTTGTCAAGGCAATGGAGAAAACAGATGAGGCTTTCAAATACCTCATCAGAAAATTTCCAAGACTGAGTGAAGCTAAAATAAGAGAGGGAGTATTTGTTGGTCCACAAATTCGAAAACTTCTTCATGATGACGAGTTTCTTTGCGTGTTGCATGGCAAGGAAAAAGCAGCATGGCTAGCATTTAAGTCAGTGGTGGACAATTTTCTTGGAAACAACAGATCTGATAATTACAATGAAATTGTAGAAAATCTCCTTCTGAAGTATAAGAGTCTTGGCTGCAACATGTCTTTGAAAATTCATTTTCTGGATTCTCATCTGGATTTCTTTACGTCAAACTGTGGAGCGGTCAGTGATGAGCATGGTGAACGATTTCACCAGGACATTGCTGCTATGGAGACAAGGTATCAAGGCAATTGGAGCCCTTCAATGCTTGCCAATTACTGTTGGACTGTGACAAGAGACACCTCATCGATTGACTACAAGAAGCAAGCAAAAAGAGCTCGAACAGCGACTGAATAATGACGGAATTGGTTCAAATATGCCTTTTTAAAACATGATATGTGAACTTTAAATAATGTTTTTATTTTTTCTATCATTTTATGTTGAAATATCAATTAATTGAGTATGTAACCACAATTTTTATAATGCTAAAGTAGAAAGACTAGCTGTTCATCCCAGAGAATTAAACAAGCATACATTATTTGTATAACTGTAATGTAAATTCATCATTTAAAAAAAAACCAGAGCCAATTGGTGAATTTCATTATGATATTTGAAATCAGCATGTCAAAATCAATAAGAAATGGTATATTTAATTTCTGGTACAAATAACTTTTGAAAATTTGTTGACTAGTGTTATTGTTAGTAGTTTCAAAAATGGTTGTCAGTGAAACAGTTAGTTATCGTGGTGACTTGTGTTACTGTTATTGTGAAATAAATGGAGTCAACAAACTAAAGGTGAGAGATGAAATTACACTATACACCATATCACGAGCCATGAAACACCAACAAGTAGCTGCACTCTCATCCGGAAGAACGAACCTGGGTTGAACAAGATTGCACACAATTATATTGACTGGTGGAAATCAACATCTAGGCGTATAGCCTTTCTGACCACTGAACACTTACATAAACTCTTACATGAACGTAACATGTGCTTGTTGTTAATACGGTGCAACTCGATCTTATCTGATCTGAACAACTGACATTTAAAAACACGTTAATTTACAAACAGCATTGCGCTGTTACAGATCCATCGAGAGCTAAAGGGTACTGAAGGATTGATAACTCACAGATATTTCAAATTACAGTTTTTTTTTTTTTTTTTTTTTTTTCTTAACCAGCGGCACTTGGGCTTTCAGCCCAATGACATGTCATTGCGAGGCTGGGGAACCTGAGGACTTTCCTTCCAACCCGGTCAGGATCTTCGCTCCTTCCCATCCACAGAGGGTTTATCACAGGAGCCGTTCAGTTTATTCAGTCAAATTTCCGGTCGTAAACATTCCTTCAAACGCTGACGCCCGGGTTTGAACCATGAACACCTGGTCGCCAGTACAACGCCGTAGCCATTACACCAGCGCGGCCCTCTCAAATTACAGTTAAAGCAACACATAGTGATTCAAAACAGTAAATGCAGAAGAAATACTGTATAAAGTCTGGAAACAATAAATAGAAGGAATATACGAGGGAAGGTCGAATAGTAATGCCTCCTATTTTTTATGTATGTAAATACTGCATCGGTGTGCAATTTGTAAATTTAGCAGGATTCCTCAAACACTCTTCTGCACTATATAGCATTACTAACCTGTTTCCGTAACAGGTGGCACCACTGTAACAGTTTAAAAATGGCTGCCAAAGACGTTCGGTTAAAACAACGTTATGTCATAGAATTCCTCAATGCTGAAGGAAAACCATAGCCATCAACCGCCTGCACCGTTACGAAACTGAAGGAGAAGAGTTTTTATCGAATAATGTGACAGGTGATGAGACTTGGGTTCATTTTTTTTTTACCAGAATCCAAGAGGCAGTCAATGGAATGGCATCACACAACATCGCCGACAAGAAAGAAGTTCAAAAGTTCACCATCTGTAGGGAAAGTTATGGCCTCCGTGTTTTGGGATGAGAAGGGTGTGATTCTTCTCGACTTCTTGGAACACGGAAACACGGTGAATGCAGACCGTTACATTGAAACTTTGAAGAAGCTTAGAGGTCGTCTTCGGCGACTTTACCCATTAAAAGATCAGAGAACTGCACTACTGTTGCACGATAATGCCACGCCACACACCGCTAAACGCACCATTGATGTGATTGCAGAATTTGGCTAGATTAAGGATACTTTTGAACAGAATAAAACAGAAATCAGAAGAAATCTTGTCAGAGGAACAGGCTGGCTTTAGACCAAAAAGAAGTACCTCAGAACAAATCTTCAATATTAGAGTACTTATCGAAAAACATCTCCAACATCAACACGATTTATACCATAACTTCATCGATTTCACAAAAGCCTTCGATCGAGTCTGGCATGAAGGCTTATGGCAAGTAATGAGAAAATTCAATTTTGATACCAACATCATAGATATCATTGAAGCACTATACAAGGACGCAAGCAGTGCTGTTTTTGCAAGCAACGACATTGGAGAATTTTTCAAAACAACTGTAGGAGTTCGGCAGGGATGTATCCTGTCCCCAGTGCTCTTTAATATTTATCTAGAACATATTATGCAGGAGGCTCTCTACGATTATAAATCAACCATATCGATTGGAGGCCGACCTCTGTGCAACCTACGTTTTGCTGATGATATTGATCTGATAGCTGGATCAGAATCAGAACTTCAAGACCTTACCTCTAGACTGGAGAAAGTAACAAGAACGTATGGGATGGAAATTAATATAGAAAAAAGCAAGATATTGGTGAATAGCCATAAGAAACATGTTCCGACCAACATTACGTTAAATGGGCAAACGTTAGAAGAAGTTAACACCTTTAAATATCTCGGGTCCACTATATGTAGTGATGGAAGATCAAGTAAAGAAATCAAGACAAGACTTGAGATGGCCTCAGCTGCCATGACAAAGTTGAATGTGATCTGGAAAAGTAACATCAGTTTTCCTGTGAAGATCAAATTATACAAATCACTTGTATTATCTATTCTCTTGTATGGGTGTGAGAGCTGGACACTCACTGCAGATACGGAGCGAAGGATTCAGGCTTTCGAGCATAAATGTTATAGAAGAATTTTGCGCATTTGCTATAAAGAGCACAAAACAAATGTCTATGTTAGAGAGAAGATAAACACCTATGCAGGCCACCAAGAACCACTTTTGTCAATAGTGAAACATCGAAAGCTTGCCTGGTTTGGGCATGTAACTCGTCATGACTCCCTTTCGAAAACGATCCTTCAGGGGACAGTCGAAGGTAAACGGAGAAGAGGAAGGCAGAGAAAATCCTGGGCTGATAACATCAAAGAAGGGCAGGACACGGTTTTTCCACACTTGTACGCATTGCTGAGGATAGAGAGCAGTGGAGGACCCTGTCTGCTGATGCTTCCACCATGGCACCCCTACGACCCATGACGGGTTACGGGCTGAGATGATGATGATATTACCACATCCCCCTTTCAGTCCCGATCTTGCTCCTTCTGACTTCCATCTGTTTGGACCACTGAAAGAAGATCTTCGCGGACATCACTTTGAGGACACCGAGACCCTTAAACGCGCCGTACGCCAGTGGTTTAGGAAAAAGGACACACATTTTTACAGTGCGGGGATACATGCCCTTGTGAGAAGATGGACAAAAACTGTAGCAAATAACGGAGACTACTGTAGCAAAATCTGCCAGAATAAACGCTCAATTCAGTAATATTTAGGCATAAAACGATAATAAATACATTAGCCCGCATGTGTCTGACGGTTGGCATCTTCGACGCCAGCAGCGCTGCTTTTTGCACAGTGCTAAGCCTATAGACCGATTTCACGGTAATAGTCTGACACGCTTTTAGTTTCGTTTTCGAGAAACACTACTAATATTTAACATTTGCCCGATCTGCTGCATACACTTTGTAATCTAGACTTATAATTAACGATTGGCGGAAGCGTGACGCAAAATAACTATCTGAATTAACGCTTTCTGTCAACTTTAACGCAAAATTTAGTAGTAATCCTTACATTGTTTGGTAGTATTACACGATACAATACTAATTATTAACGCCTATTCTTAACCCGCCCCGTCAACACCCCGCTTCGCTGACACAGTCTGCAACGCATATACACACAATGCGGAAAAGCCAGCCAAGGCAAAACCACGCAGACAGTTTTATTTTCCTCCTAGTGGTAGCATTTCTGACGTAACTAAAACAAGTTAGTTATTTGAAAAATACATGCTAGCGAGATGAAGGAGAGGAAAGATGGCGGTCTTGGGCAAAATTTTATTTGACGATTGACTATGAATAAAATTGGAAATTTTAAACCATTATGAAGTTCCCCATAAAAATTATATGATAGTATGACGTAGAGTTCGCTGAACAAGAATGTACTTTAAATAATATGATAGTCCCAGAATTAGATAAGTTATTGAAGAAATACTAATATCTACGGACACTCGACCAGACAGACTGGCGTTCCTGCTTATGTTTTTTGGTAACGTTAGGGGGACGCGAGCTTGGAAAAGAGGCAGGGAGGTACATTCAAATGTGCTTGGGTAAAAAGAGTATGACTGAAAAGGGGAGCGGTAGGAAAAATGTAATCCTAAACGAAACATCTTTTTGTATTGGGCATGACAAAAGCAGACTGGCCAATCGACCACCAGACGCAGAAATTGTTCCAAATTATTTTGGGTTTTCATTCAAACTGCATTTGAATTCAAGTAGTCGAACGTTACGATTGGCCAGTGCTAGTAAATATTAGCAAAAGGCTTTGACTATTCATTGCCAGTTGAACTAAAAATTGTATTCAGATACGCTGAGAAACAGCTGTGTTAATTTTAAACTTAAATAAAGAATAAATTCACAGTCTGTGCAGTTCGGAGGAAGCTGAGGCCATTTCTTCACACAGTCAGCGTCATTTGTTTATATATTTCTTGATTGTGGTAAGGATATTTTATGAAATTTAATATGTTTGGTCCAACTACAAAGTTAGATACTGCTATTGGGAAAAAGTGAAGGACATGCCGGGAGCAGACATTGTTGAGTCCTCACATTAAACGGTATCTAACTGATGTATGTTGTTATGATTATGTTGTCATATTATTGTATTAGAATAGATTAGTAAGCCTCTGTGTTCAATGAACACTGTTTAACATGCCTGAAGCAAATATAATTGAAAAGAAAAGAAGAGAATATCATATCAAAGGAAATGTGGTTACTCCACATTATTGTATTGATGAAAAGTATGTAAACATACAGTGGCGTATCTGCTATAAGGACCTGGGGTGTGGTCACAGCAAGGTGGGAGTCCTGTACCATTCGGGGCTAGTGCACTTGTAAGGCACGCGAGGCTGACCCCATACCCACGTAGGAAATTAAGTGTTAGAATAAGTGACCAGATGTAAAAGGCCAGGGTGTCCTTTTGTTGCAGAGGGTCTATGTTCCTGTTGCCGGCTGGTGACAGGAAACCTGCTGAGTACTAATAAACGCCAACCAATCTCCAACCAGTCTTATATGCTGTCGAATATACCAGTAGGAGCTTTGGCGAACTACACATTGAAATATCTTACAACAAGGACTCCCAGGTGATGTGTTAGACATCTGGGGCATCTCTGACATTTTCTTGTGTTTCAAAATAATACACAGGACGTTTATGGGGGTAGGATGAACTACAGCCCTCATCTACAGTGACTCTCCCTTTATATGAATAAAGTGAATTCTTTTAATATTTCCTACAGGAAAGACATATATATAAATACATAATAACTTTTTAGTTATTGGGCAAATTGTCCCAAAATTTTAATTGTTCTTTTCTGTAAACTATCTTGTCCTTATTTTCAAAGACCTGTCCACAAGCTATGAATGGACAGGCAAAATAAATTGTAAAGAAGATTTGTTCAAAGAAAAACTTAACTGCTAGCTAGTTTTATTATCTTCTTTATAGAAACTTAAAGTGTTTGACTGTTGTGTACCATCATTTCATTTCTCCCCTAGACACTAGGTACACCATACACAATACACTAGAGCCAGAATAGTGACCGTGTGAGACCTAGGGAGGTAGCGGTAGGTTCTCTGCACATAATTCATCATCATCATTTATAGAGTCAGAGGCCTACATGTGCAGTTAAAGCAGACATCTTTTCATTCTTTTAGGATACCATCATAACCTCCGCAGCAAAATCAACTTTGCTACAACTACATTGAGAAATAAATTTTTGAAGTTCAGACTTGGGGCTACATTTCAATGTGAATTGTATCTGTTTTAAAAATTACGAGACATTACTTTTTGACCGTCCCTCGTATAATGGCCCTAACCAATTCTATAGAACACGCGTGAAAAAATGTCTTATAACTATTCTTTGGGTCAACAAAATAGCAAGGTAATAACATTTGTAAGAAACACTGGAAATAAGTAAAATGAAAAAAAATGGCTATAGTTAATTTTTTTTTATTATTTTATCTCTATTCTGCATAACAGAACTACTGACGACTTACTTGTGAATAAATGAAGAAGGAAACAGATAGTCAGAGATCAAGAGAGATAGAGATGAAAGTACAAGAATCTTCAATTATTTGCATTTTATATTAATGTCCTAGATAACATAACTACTGATAAGTTACACCCTGGAGTATGACGCAGAGAAAAAGAGAGAGAGAGAGAACAAACGGAATGTTTACTGCATCCGGATAAAGGAATAGCCATTACAGTATTGTCTGTTTACATTTGTGACCTGTAATAATTCCGGTTAGTAAATATGAGTTTAAAAAAAAGAACAACAAATTAAAATCAAGGAAGGAAATACATAACTCCAGTCAACAAGATGCAGTGAAGTGAAGACAATTAAAATGATTGCTAACAATGAAAGGTTAATATTAACTTTGCATTGTTATATGAGATAGCCAAACATGCCATGAAAAGTCAGCATTACCATATATTTATGAATAATCCCGCATCTCGTTACACACAGGCCTGGCTTTTCTCTTCGCCAGCCGCTGACTTGACAGTACTAAACGCAGGTGTGTGACACACCTGTACGACCACCTTACAACTACTGACAAATGTCCTCTCAGCACACGCGCATGTGGCCGTGAAAACTACAATAACCACGCCAAAAGGCAACAATATATGGACATTTACTGACCCATTTATGACACTTTCTCTTCAAAGAGCCGCAAGGAAAAACACAAGACAGGTCGCTGACGATTTAAACTCTGTAATACGTAGGTCTCTATACACGCTCAGTGACAGCTATTGTTACTGCCTGAATGTCTACCACACCCACGATTGTCAAATATGTCCTCGAATTCCACTTTAAACCATACCTTCTAACGGCGCTGTAGTGGGAGTTTTGTATTTTGAAATTTAAAACAACACGCCTTCAGCATACTGTACTATGTACTGTTGGCAGTGTCCATGTAAAGGGCCTAGCCAAAGTGGCAATGAACCAGGGGCGCAGAGGATCAGGAGCAACAAAAGAGAAAAATACAAAATTGGTACAGAACTTCTACTGCGGGTTTGGTTTGAAGGACTATCTTCATTCTTCTTCTTCTTCTTCGATCCTTAACCACCGACCGTCAAAGCAGTCAGTGGCCATCACGCCTAGTGGCGTCTTGTAGGGCAACAACAAATTGATTCCACTTTGCACGGTCGGTGGCCATCCTTCGTACAGTGCCCCAACTCTGGTTCATTCTTTGCATCTCAGCCTCCACAGTCCTCCGCCAAGTTGTTTTTGGTCGGCCTCTCTTTCGCTTTCCTTCAGGGGTCCAAAGCATAGCTGTTCTTGTGATGGCATCGGGGTCTTTTCTGAGGACATGACCAACCCAGCTCCAGCGTCTGCCAGCTATGATGGTGTGCATGTCCTCTTGCTTGCTACGAGTAAGCAGATCTTGGTTGGTGATGGTATTCGGCCACAAATTGCGGTGAATTTTTCTTAGGCATGTTGTGTGAAAAGAGGACAATTTTGACATTTCCTTCTCTGTGACTCTCCAGCATTCCGCACCATAGAGAAGCACAGAAAGCACGCAGCTCTGGTATAATCTTAATTTTGTGCTTGTGCTGTATTGGGAGGACTTCCAGATGTTATTTAGGCTAAAGAAGGCTGTTCTTGCCTTATTCATTCTGATGTTGATGTCTTTGCCTGCCCCACCGTCTGGTGTTACTATGCTTCCTAGGTATGTGAAGGTATCTGTCTGTACCAATTGCTGATTCCTTACTGATATGGGCTCAGGGTTGCTCACATTGAGCGTCATGACCTCAGACTTCTTTAAATTGATGTTCAAGCCCACCTGCTGGCTAAATTTATTAAGTCTATCCGTTTTTTCCTGGATGTGTTGATGTGAATGTGCCAGCAGTGCAATGTCATCTGCATATTCCAGATCTTCCAATGTAGAAAATGTAGTCCATCTTATTCCTCTTGGACTGCCCTCTGTTGTCTGGCGCATCACCCAGTCTATGACTGTTAAAAAAAGAGTGGTTGATAAGGGGCATCCCTGTCGTACTCCTGTCTTCACCTCGAAGGTTAGGTTGCTCTGCCCAACACTACACGTAAAGTTGGCATAGAGGCTTTTTATGATTGACACTATGCAGCTTGGAATTCCATAAGCCCTCAGTATTTTCCATAAACTGTCCCTATGTATGCTGTCAAAAGCCTTTTCAAAATCAACAAAATTTATGTAAAGCTGTCTTTGCCATTCTGAGCACTGCTCTATAATGTTCCTGAGAGTGAATATATGGTCTACACATCTTCTGTTCTTTCTAAATCCTGCTTGTTCTTTCCTCAGTTTGTAGTCTACTGCCTTTGAAATTCTCTGTATAATTATCCTGCCTAGTATTTTGCTGGGAACTGAGAGAAGAGTGATTCCTCTCCAATTATTGCAGTCTGCAAGATCTCCCTTTTTGGGCAATTTGACAATTATTCCTTTGTTCCACTCTGATGGTGTTGTCCCCGTTTTCCACACTTGTGCAAATAGTGGTTCTAATAGTTCTGCTGCTAGCTCAGGGTCTGTCTTAAATAGCTCTGCATTTAAGTTATCATGGCCCGGAGCTTTACCGTTCTTTAACCCTTTGATTGCTGTGATGATTTCTTCTTTTCGTGGAATGTCTGTATTTACATCTAGATCGTTTTCAGCCTCAGGAACATTCAATTGTGTCTCTGGTATTTCCTTGTTCAGAGTTTCTCTGAAGTGCTCTGCCCATCTTGTTTCCTGTCCCTCTGCTGTCTTGATGAGATTTCCTTGCTTATCTCTTACTAATGTAATATTGTTTGCACCTTGTTTTCCGCTGATGAATTTAGTTATTTTGTATACTGTGCTTTGTTCATTTCTCAGTGCTGCCTCTTCTGCCTGTTTTGCAAGATCGTCTAGGAAATTCCTTTTGTTGGCTCGGGTTTGGCGTTTAACTTCCCTGTCCAGCTGGCTGTACTGTTCGCTATATAGTTGCTTTAACCTGGGGGACTTCGCTTCTGTTTTCTTTCTTTTCATTTCCTTTCTCATCTTTATGGTGTTTAGTGTTTCTGGTGTTATCCAGTCTTGCTTCTTCCTTTCCTGGAATCCTAAGCATGATTTGCTACTTTCCTTATATACTGTTGAAATGGTGTTGAAATTCTGGTCTATATCATCAGTCAATGTCTTTTCCTGGCTTTTGGCAAATTGATATCGTTTCTTAATGTCGGCCGCAAAAGCTTTTCTGGTAAGGGGGTCCTTCAATTTGCTGATGTCAAACCTTTTCTGTGTAGTTACAGTTGGTCCAGCCCTTCTTAGTTTCACTTTCAGTTTTGCTACTACTAAATGGTGATCACTTCCCACATCTGCACCTCTTCTTACCTTCACATCTTGTAATGCATGTCTCCATCTACCGTTAACCATGATGTGGTCTATCTGGTTTCTGTCCCGACCATTTGGTGATTCCCATGTTAACTTGTGAATTTCCTTATGTGGGAAAAGTGTTCCTCCAATGACCAGGTTGTTAATGCTACAGAAACTTATTAGCTTATCCCCATTTTCGTTTGCTGTTCCGCTGCCGCATTTCCCCATTGTTCTTTCATTATATGTATTGTGTGTACCAACTTTCGCATTGAGGTCTCCCATTACTATAACAAGATCATATCTAGGTGTGTCTTCCATTTCTTTCTGCAGTTGTTGATAGAATTCATCCTTGACCTCCTCATCGCTATCATTCGTTGGTGCGTAGCATTGTATTATTGTAGTGTTGGTGAATCTCCCTCTCAATCTCAATCGTATCAGTCTGTTGTTGATGGGTTTCCATTCCAGTAATGTCCTTTCTATCCCTTTCTGTAGAATAATGGCTACGCCTTCACTGCGCTGTCCATCCTCTCTTCCAGAGTAAAGTACTGTTTCTCCTGTTGCTGTTTTAACTTTTCCTGCCCCTGTCCATCTGCTCTCACTTATCCCCAGGATGTGTAACCTATAGTTTCTCATTTCTGCCGTGACCTGTCTTAGTTTACCTGTCTCGTACATTGTCCTGACATTCCAAAATCCTATTCTTGTATCCTGTTTTGCGGTCAGGACATCCGTTTTCATGTCAGTGGCTTCCTTTCGGCTTTCACCACTGACAGTCATACGAGCCACAGACTCCGAATGTCCATCCCGCAGCAAAGTTTGTTCATTTGATGTTGTTTCCGTAACTTCATTATTTTTTTTTACATAGACAGGGGTGTCAGCCCTATGCTAAAACCCCCAACCTGGAGGACCAGGGTACCAGCTTTTGTCTGACCCCTACCCACACAGACCAGTCCAGCTTGACTATCTTCATTACACGTGGACAACTCTATCAGTGCTCCGATCTCCTCCATGAGATCATACAAGGAGGACCTCAGCACAATGCAAGAATTCCGTAGCACCGGCGAGAATCTCAATGTGTGTATACAGGAATCACATATTCTATAAATATTTCTGTGGTAGTAGGTTTCTAATTTTTTTAAATTTTGCCATTGCAGGGGCCTTATGGTCTACTCTTTACGATTTCCGGTAGAATGAGAAAAAAAAATTGTAATACTAGGAGAAAGAACAAGAAAAAAACCTACATTGCGGCCACAAGGTGTTCGTCAGGGACAGGAAAAAAAAATACAGAAGGGACAGAAAGTGAGAATTAAGTGGAAAACATAAAACAATAAAAATTAGAGAAAACTCTACCTGATATGTGTGTCACATGTTGAAATTAACATGTCTAACACTGAACCGAAAACCGGAAGTGGATAGACTTTAAGATTTCCACGTGCCGGGAGATTTTTAACGTGCGCAACTTGCATACGGGACCTCCTATTTTTTCGCCCTTATCTGAGAAGGCTATACATCCGATCTCACTACCTACGAGACCGAGAGAAGGGGAGGGGGGGGGGGGGGAGAGAGAGAGAGAGAGAGAGTATGACATCATTACGACTAGTTCTGAAAAAAAATTTCAATAAATTATTTTCCCCTTACTGAGAATCGAACCCGATACCTTTAGAATTCGAAGCGGACGCCATACCTCTTAGCCATTCTGACCACCATTGCGGGTTATGGATGTTCATGACTTATTACCCTTCACTCAGCGAGGGGCACAGGTCTTCAACAACTTCATGTCTTGTGCCATCCGTTCTATGTCTGTCCATGTCTTCTTGTCCAATTACAAATCTGTCTCCGGTTCCTTTGCCGTGTTTTTTTTTTTTTTTTTTGTTCCATATATTTGTTTCCCTTTATGTCTCTTGCCCTAGTAATTCCAGATAAAAGTATTACACTGTTCCATATAAAAGTATTACACTGTTCCAGATAAAAGTATTACACTGTTACACTGTTCCAGATAAAAGTATTACACTGTTACACTGTTCCAGATAAAAGTATTACACTGTTCCAGATAAAAGTATTACACTGTTCCAGATAAAAGTATTACACTGTTACACTGTTCCAGATAAAAGTATTACACTGTTCCAGATAAAAGTATTACACTGTTCCAGATAAAAGTATTACACTGTAATATTATTCATTGTTGTTCTAGGAGTCTGTCCTATCAAATGTCAATATCTTTTCCCTATCTCTTTTGCAACTAGTATTTGTCTGCTTGTCCCCCTAAGCTCCGTATTGGTCATATTGTCAAACCATGTGAAACCTTTTATCCTGTGCAATTTGTATGCAACTTCCCATATCTGAAACATCTGTCTTGTTGTTTTTGTTGTTCTCCATGTTTCAGAGCCATACAATAGGATTGAGCGTGAGTGGTTACAGCACTGGCCTCTACAGACAAAACTTCTAACACACGGATGCGTTGCGCTTCAGTCTACCCAGCTGTAAATAGGTACCAGATTCTGGTGTTGTTAGGAAGGCAAAGACAGAGAGGAAGGAAACTGGTCACCCCATCTCTCGAAGCTGGACCTAGTATAGTGAAGTCTCTAACACCTCATTCCCCTACGTTAGTATCTGGTATGGGACTACCTTTACATTTAAATTAGCACTGCGCTTTTAGTTTCCATGGTTCTGTAGTTCTTCAATACCCATGGCGAACGAGGGGGTCGAGACTCTCTATCAAACACCTCTTTCCCCCTTTTTATCCAACCCTCTTTCAAAGCGACATTCCCCCAAAATTAAAGAATAACATACAAAATCCCAATTCACTGCTGCATTCGCACCGCAGTCAGATGATAATCTGTTATGACACAAGATGGTGAATTAAATGATTGATGGGATATAAGGTATAAGGCTGCATTAGGTAAGATCACGAGGCAGTCATGCGGAGTTCGAGTAGCAGGAAACTCGCCAGTAACGGTAATCGTTTGTTGGTAATCACTTCTTGCTGTCGAGAAGTTTCTTTTGTCTGATGTTTTGAGGCAAACAGATAACACAAGCTGGGCCCCACCAGGCTTTCCATGTCAATATGTCGCCAGCTATTTCTGCGCTGTCAAAATCTATGTAATGCCTTCAACTACATCAAGATTACAGTTAACACAACATACTTAAATATATTTTAGATGAGACACAAAACTTGGTTTGTGAAATGGAAATTAATTAAGAAGTTGGGTGACAACGAACAATGTGTTGTAACGACAACAGACCACGTGATACACTACGGTGTCTAGGATTTGAAAGTCCACCTGTTTCAATTGTATTTCAGACCAAATCACCCAGCCATCAAACGATACAAGTTTGAATTGGTGATATGAAACATAATAATCAATTCCAATTTATAATTCATACTTTGACTTAACGCCCCAATAAACATCAGTGATGAGACACTACACGAGCACGGTATGAAGTTAAACACTCTAGAACTCTAGATGACGGTGGCGATCTGTTTTTATGAAGAATCAAACTTATGTAAGAAACTATCTGTTATAAACCGATGGCAGTCATTAATTCCCCCCCCCCCACTTTTCCCCCCAGCCCCAGAAAAAAATTCATTGGATCCATATGATCAAAGAATCAAATTGTACCACTGCCCAAAGATATATGTGGCCATGGGAACTTATTAACGCCAACAGTTAACAATGTTTGCGGAAGGAGCGACTCCTACAACACAGGATAGTTTGGCAACATTATCAACTGAGCTTGTCCAGGACATGAATCAAACGGAAATGAAATTATAATTTGCAGCTGCTAAGTACTGCCTAACCTTTTTTCTGTCCAAAACAAAATCTCCAGATTGGGTATCTGAAAGGCTCGTACACCAAACGAACTAATGGAAAGGGCGCAGGTGCCAGCAGAAATGAAACTATAAAATCGAAACCCGTTGACAGCATTACAATGCCTTGTTCTGGAAACCAAAGGTAATTGAAAGATTGATGGAGACAAACACATATGGAGATGGGACCTGGATACTCCCATGAAAGTCATAAAGATCTTACACGGATGGCACAGGACAAGAAGGCTTAGCATAAATTTACTGAAGGTATATACTCCTCAGAGAGCTGGAAAGTAATGGTGATAATGAATCTAAAGCCAAAAAAATTACTCTTCATAGTTGACATTTTAGTTAAGTACGTAACGCATAAACACGTAATAATTAGTTAAATTCAAATCCTTTAGTACAATGGATGGGTATGAAAAAACAACGTAAATCATTAGTACCAGCTCTCGTTCTAGATAAACTGTTTCTTCTTCTTCTTCCTCGTTGTGGTGAAGTGGGATGTTATAAATACTTATAGGGAACTTAGTGTACTGACTGAGATCAGCTGTGAAGGTATCTATATCTATTAAGAGTAGTGTATTATAGATAACCTTACTTGCTACCACATATCTATATATCTCAGTCAGAATTATTCTGGAATAGTGTGATGCTACGTTATGTGTCTAGGGTATGAGTATGGTGAAGTGTAAGTCACAACAACAGACAGATAAACAATTTAATTTAATCCACTACTCTTGACAACACTGTGACACTCACATACATATAACACTCTACAAAGATATCTTAAAAGAGTCACTGATAAACTTTCAAATAACAATATGTATTCATTACTGGCATGAATGAATATGTGTCCTGATTCAACTACAAGGGAACCAGGAATCACAATCAATTTAAATTACAAGTTATGTACAGAATGTATTTAATATGAATATTGTAGTGACATATATTATTACAAATGTTCTATGTGTGTCAGTTGTGTAGTAGTAAAATGAGGTAATACTGGATTTGTTTTGTTCAAGCTCTGTTGGTATTTGTCATCATGACTTCAATAGTTTGTCTTTAGGGACTAGTATTGGAGATGTTCACAGTTCCTGATTTTAAGACAAGTAAATTCCCCTCTTAATGTTAATTTTAAAAAGTCAGTTCAAGATGAGGGGACATAATGTTGAGCTCAGCTGGCCAATTCGCTTATCTGGCGTGATGGCGGCAGGAAAGGACTCCTCTGCTCGAATTCTCCTCTGGGCTCAGGAGACACCTCACTGATAGCTAAAAAGACCAAGGAGTATGCTGTCCGACTCTGGATTCAGCAAAGCTCTGACCAGGTGCTGCTCAGTACCATCAAGACCACTGTCCCACAATTCATACGAATAACACAGATACGTTGATTAGCAATGAATTCTGGCACAAACTGGCACAAATTTCCATCTGCTTATCTTCCAGGCTTTTATTGAGCCAAATATAAGCTGGCTTCAACGCACTGATGCTTTATCAAGTGTATTTAAACAAGTGGTCTCGAACTAACGCTCCCAAGTGTGTATATCAGCGAGACTGGCCAATGAGCCACGTTTCGACAAGTGTTTGAAAAAATGTTATCTTTTCCCGTCTCCCCTAACAACCAAGATAGTATTTATAGCCCGACCAATCGTGGTTAGGCTTTCATTTGTTGCGCTCCAATCAATTTGGAGTTTACATGGTAGGCTATTTCTGTAACGTAAATTTTTTTCAAACACGTTAAAAAAAAATCTTATGAGCAGAAATGATTTTATGCTGTCAGGCACCCCCAATATTTTATTTTGGGTATAATTTATTAATTCCTGGACTATTTGCGTAACGTTTTACATATTATTTGTCAGCAAGCCCTAAGGAACCCAAAAATACTAATTTAAAGGAGCTACGTGGCTGCGTTCAAAATATGCAATTTCTTCTACCTCCTGTTTCGAAGATGTGCTGTCTGGGTACTGTTATGTTTTCAACCGTAAACCCATCTAATGTTATCTTTTCTAATAAGAGTTTGTTATGATTTATAAACCTAACTCTGGGAAAGGGTAGTGTATTTTATCACTGTCCGTCTGAAAAAAAATTAGTGCATGTAGACTTACACGCGTGATGGCAGCATTTGCGTATCGCGCGAAGCGTGTTTAGTGTTCGGCTTTCTGCCTCTCCCTTCTCGCTATCCTTTTGTCCATCTGTTCGTTCGTTTTGGTAACGTAATATAATTAATGTTAGGATTAATTTAGGTCATTACGCAGGGCCTCTCAATGTTTTTCCAAGAAATGCAGCACACGTTTCATTGAAGAAGGCGGGTAATAATACAGTAAGCTTTTATATCTACGTGAAAGCGTTACAATTTGCAGACGAAGCAGAAAACAAGGGGGATTTCGAGTACATTCTTTGTGACAGCACTGTTATTTTACCATTGCTCTTCTCTTTATTAATTTTATTTGTTAGGCTTCATATTTACCTAATAATTTATATATGTGGATTAGAATATTTCATGACACCTCCCCTCTTAAAACAGACATTATATGTCTGTCCTTTATTCTATATACACATAGAGAAATTTATTATTATTTCTGGGGTTTACGGTGATTCTCATCACACGGATGGCGGCTTAAAAAATCCGCTCCCAGATTGGTTTTTCCAGATATATATTCAATGCTAAAATTATATGGAGCCAGAAGCAAAGACCATCGGAGTAACCTAGAGTTCTCATGCTTAGCCTGTGCTAAAAACGATAAAGGTTTGTGGTCAGTTTGCAACTTAAATGCCTTCCCATATAGATAAATATTGAATTTCTTTATTGCCCATATTACTGCAAGACATTCTTTTTCGCTAGTTGAGTAGTTGATTTCAGCTTTATTCAACTTTCTGCTAGCATATGCCACTGGGCTTAATTCCCCATCCAATGCATCTGATTTCTGTAGTAAAGTTGCACCTAACCCAATATTACTTGCATCCGTCCTTACTATGAATTCTTGACTTAAGTCAGGTAATTTCAAAATGGGTTTACTTGTGAGCTTTTCCTTCAATTCTTGGTAAGTCATTTCACATTGTGGTGTCCATGTAATGCGATCTGGATGTCCTTTACGTGTCAATTCAGTTAACGGTGCACATATGGAATTAAAGTTTTTGATATACTTCTGGTAGAAACCACATAATGAGACAAAGGATCTCACGTCCTTCTTGGTTTGTGGTCTCGGGGCTTTCTGTAGTTTCTCTAAATTCTTTGGGTCAGGGGTCATGTTTCCCTGATAAACTGTGTGTCCCAAAAATTCCAATTCTTTACATCCAACGCAACATTTGGTTGGTCGGGCTGTTAAATTTGCCTCCCTAAGTCGATCAAACAGCATGTTCAGAGAGTCAATGTGTTCCTCAAATGTTTCTGTTGCTATAAGGATATCATCCATAAAATTTGTTATACAGGGATTATTCAGAGGATCCAATAATTTTCTCATCATTCTAGAGAAGACACTAGGCGCATTCTTCAATCCAAATGGCAATCTATTAAACTCATAGTGTCCTTCTGAGGTACTAAAAGCTAGGTATGGTCTAACCTCAGGCTTTACTGGAATCTGATAGTATCCTTTACTCAGATCCACTTTTGAGAAATATTTAGCTTTATTTAGTCTGGCAAACAGCTGATTTGTATCCGGCAATGGATCCACCTGTCCTTCTGTAATAGCATTCAGTCTCCTGTAATCTATACAGAGTCTATGTTCTCCAGAGGGCTTCCTTAAGAGTACAACACCGGAACTATACGAAGACTCACTGTGCGAAATAATTCCTTCCTTCAATAGATAGTCTATCTCTTCCTTCAAAGCTTTTTCCTTAGCAAACGGAATCGAATATGGTTTCATACAGACAGGTGTGGAGTCTATGAGTTTCATATCATATTCCAATAGGTTTGTATGCCCTGGTCGGTCTGTTAACACCTCTGCATGATTATTTAGAACCTGTTGCACTCTCTCTTTCTGAGTTTTCGTTAAATGTGTACTGATTTTCACCTGTGCTGCTGTCTCACAGGGGTGTAATGGATATTCAAATGATGAAAGTGGTTCCTTTTTCATCTCCATGGCGATGGACAAGGTCAACAAGTGTGTCTCTTCCTGATGTTCTCTTTCCAAATATTTCTTCAGGAGATTCACATGATAGATTTTTTCTTTCCCCTTCTTATCTATCTTATAATTTGTTCTAGACACCTTCTCTAGAACTGTATATGGACCCTGCCATCCAATTTGTAACTTATTCTGACTCCCGGGCAAAAGAAGCAGTACTTTCTCTCCCACAGCCAAATTTCTGTCTTTCGCCTTCCTGTTATAATAGGCAGCATGTTTCTTCCTGGCTTGTTTCAAATTTTCATTGGCAAGTTTCCAGCCAGTTTTTAACCGAGTGGTCAGCTCATTCACATATTGGTATGAAGATGTAATGTTTTCCTCTGCCTTTTCATCAGTCCACGTTCTTAACAAAGCTACATATGGACCTTTAATTGTGTGGACCTATTTGTCCATGCACCGGTATGGTCTCTTCCACTCGAAGCTTTATAGTGATGATTTTTCCTCCCAGAATTATCATTCACAAAACGACCGCTACCAATTTTTCTTTTGGGGCTTTCTCCCCTCTTAAAATTCTTGATGAGAGATTTCCTCTCTACATCCTCTTCCTCCAGTTTGTTTAAGTCCGATTGAGGGATTGTCGGCTTATCCTGGGGTAAGACATCTTTTTGCACTCTCCGCATAGTGGCCATTGTAAAACAGTTAAGTGAAGCTTGTCCGTGAAAAGGGGCTTCCCATTCCATTTGGTCCACTTTATCAAATCTATATTTCTTTTTATTATCAGGCCTAATTTTGCCCCGTGGCGTGTCCAGGTCCTGATCCATGTTCCCACTTGTGGGTGTTCCCTCATGTGCTATGCTACACCTTTCTACAAAATTCTCAATGTCCCATCTTGCTTTGGGCCAATAATAATTGTGAGCCACCTTTTGAATGATGGTACCTATTTTCTCATGGTCCCCATCTGGTTTCACATGTAGGCTCCTTATTAATTCTGTCCTATATCTTTTTGGAAGAACCAGCTGTCCGTGACCATTGGATCTAGCTCCAGTCTTCCTATACATCAACTTGTTTTTCATGTAAAAATCTCCCTTGCCTGGAGTTGTATGACAAGTTGACAATTTTCTGAAACAAGGCTTGAGTGTTTTATCCCCAGCCTGTGCCTTCCTCATCTCTTCTGGAGTGGTATCTAACATAATATCCTCCTCCTGTCTTGAGGTCGACCTGACCTGAAGGGTTGCCATATACACAGGTTTCCTTCTGCAACGGTCAGTGTCATGATTGTCCATCTGACAATTTTTACACCACCTTTTTCCTTGGTTGAAAGATTTTCTTTCATCATATTTCCTTTCATCGAATTGTGGGAATTTATTTTTATTTTCATACCGTGGCCTATCAAATTGGTGCTTACCTTTATTTTGATCCTTAGGATCAAATTTATTAAAGTTCTGTGGTGCCCTAAAGTTATCCACCTGTTTCTTTTTATTACCTGTTACCTCTGCTTGAGCTGCTTGATACCTTTCAGCAACATTTAGCAACTCACCCAGCCTCTCTGCACCTTGTTCCATGAGAAACTTTCTCAGGTCTGGAGCCATGGACTCTCTTAGTTGCTCTATAAGGACCATTTCCTTAAGATCTTGGGTTTTCCCCAGAGAAGTCCATTTCTCCAAGTATGTCTCTATTCGTGCAGAGAACTGGTGATAGGTTTCACCTGACAGTAGTTTAGCATTCCTAAATTTTTTTCTATAAAATTCTGCATTCTTTTCATACCTTAACAAAAGAGCCTGCTTTAGCATGTCATAATTTTCCTGATCACCTCTGCTCATTTTTGCAAAAACTTCATAAGCTGCCCCACGAAGTCCCTGAGATAACTTTAAGCTCCACCTTTCTCTCTCTAACCCATACGTGGTAGCTAATAGTTCATACCTATTTATATAGCTCTCAATATCATCGTCTTTCTCAACAAAATGATCTAAATGAAAATTCATAGCTGAGGTTGAGGCTCCTTGAGTAACCGTAGCATCAGAGGCAAAGGGACTGGCACCATTTTCAGGAGCATGGCCTTGAAACTCAAACTCCCTTAGTCGTAACTCATGTTCCCTTTGTAATCTTTTCTCCTCCTTTTCTGCTTCCCTCTCTGCAGCTAATTTCCTCTCTTCTGCAGCTAATCTTTTGTCTTCTCTTTCTGCTTCCAATTTCTTAGCCTCTTTGTCAGCCTCAATCTGCAACCTCTTAGTCTCAGCCTCAGCTTCAAATTGTAACTTCTTAATTTCCCTTTCAGCCTCTAACCTTCTTTCGGCTTCTTTTTCTAATCTTCTTTCTTCGCGTTCAATAAATTTGTCACATTCCGTTGTGACATAGGCAACCATAACTTGCCCATCTAATCCTAACTCTTTTGCAGTCTGAACCGCAGCAGATCGAAATTTGGCCAGGTCCGCCATTGTCTATCAGGTAAATTTATACAATGTCTAACCAACAATTCAATTTCTAACTATATATCTAATGGACAACACAGGCACCGTGAGCTCAACCTTATTTAATTCCACCCAAGGATACCTTTTAATTCTTATATTCCCTGAAGTGAATTACCCCCAATATTTTTAATAGTTAAAGATTCAAAATCCCAAGAGCGAGACCCCAATATATGTGGTGAAGTGGGATGTTATAAATATTTATAGGGAACTTAGTGTACTGACTGAGATCAGCTGTGAAGGTATCTATATCTATTAAGAGTAGTGTATTATAGATAACCTTACTTGCTACCACATATCTATATATCTCAGTCAGAATTATTCTGGAATAGTGTGATGCTACGTTATGTGTCTAGGGTATGTGTATGGTGAAGTGTAAGTCACAACAACAGACAGATAAACAATTTAATTTAATCCACTACTCTTGACAACACTGTGACACTCACATACATATAACACTCTACAAAGATATCTTAAAAGAGTCACTGATAACTTTCAAATAACAATATGTATTCATTACTGGCATGAATGAATATGTGTCCTGATTCAACTACAAGGAAACCAGGAATCACAATCAATTTAAATTACAAGTTATGTACAGAATGTATTTAATATGAATATTGTAGTGACATATATTATTACAAATGTTCTATGTGTGTCAGTTGTGTAGTAGTAAAATGAGGTAATGTTTTGTTCAAGCTCTGTTGGTATTTGTCATCATGACTTCAATAGTTTGTCTTTAGGGACTAGTATTGGAGATGTTCACAGTTCCTGATTTTAAGACAAGTAAATTCCCCTCTTAATGTTAATTTTAAAAAGTCAGTTCAAGATGAGGGGACATAATGTTGAGCTCAGCTGGCCAATTCGCTTATCTGGCGTGATGGCGGCAGGAAAGGACTCCTCTGCTCGAATTCTCCTCTGGGCTCTGGAGACACCTCACTGATAGCTAAAAAGACCAAGGAGTATGCTGTCCGACTCTGGATTCAGCAAAGCTCTGACCAGGTGCTGCTCAGTACCATCAAGACCACTGTCCCACAATTCATACGAATAACACAGATACGTTGATTAGCAATGAATTCTGGCACAAACTGGCACAAATTTCCATCTGCTTATCTTCCAGGCTTTTATTGAGCCAAATATAAGCTGGCTTCAACGCACTGATGCTTTATCAAGCTTATTTAAACAAGTGGTTTCGAACTAACGCTCCCAAGTGTGTATATCAGCGAGTCTGACCAATGAGCCACGTTTCGACAAGTGTTTGAAAAAATGTTATCTTTTCCCGTCTCCCCTAACAACCAAGATAGTATTTATAGCCCGACCAATCGTGGTTAGGCTTTCATTTGTTGCGCTCCAATCAATTTGGAGTTTACATGGTAGGCTATTTCTGTAACGTAAATTTTTTTCAAACACGTTAAAAAAAAATCTTATGAGCAGAAATGATTTTATGCTGTCAGGCACCCCCAATATTTTATTTTGGGTATAATTTATTAATTCCTGGACTATTTGCGTAACGTTTTACATATTATTTGTCAGCAAGCCCTAAGGAACCCAAAAATACTAATTTAAAGGAGCTACGTGGCTGCGTTCAAAATATGCAATTTCTTCTACCTCCTGTTTCGAAGATGTGCTGTCTGGGTACTGTTATGTTTTCAACCGTAAACCCATCTAATGTTATCTTTTCTAATAAGAGTTTTTTATGATTTATAAACCTAACTCTGGGAAAGGGTAGTGTATTTTATCACTGTCCGTCTGAAAAAAAATTAGTGCATGTAGACTTACACGCGTGATGGCAGCATTTGCGTATCGCGCGAAGCGTGTTTAGTGTTCGGCTTTCTGCCTCTCCCTTCTCGCTATCCTTTTGTCCATCTGTTCGTTCGTTTTGGTAACGTAATATAATTAATGTTAGGATTAATTTAGGTCATTACGCAGGGCCTCTCAATGCTTTTCCAAGAAATACAGCACACGTTTCATTGAAGAAAGCGGGTAATAATACAGTAAGCTTTTATATCAACGTGAAAGCGTTACAATTTGCAGACGAAGCAGAAAACAAGGGGGATTTCGAGTACATTCCTTGTGACAGCACTGTCATTTTACCATTGCTCTTCTCTTTATTAATTTTATTTGTTAGGCTTCATATTTACCTAATAATTTATATATGTGGATTAGAATATTTCATGACACTCGTTCGCCCTGAAAAGGACGGTGGTTGCGTTGTGTCTGTTTGCGCCTAAACTGTGATATCTGCACCTTTCGGTCGACACATCCGACTTCTGCACGGTATTTTTTAGGGGCCGGGTTTGCCTTCCTATTTCGATCCGTACTCGCTCAGCCAGACTGCACTGCTGCAGACTGTTTCCAGGACCACCACGTGGAGGTGGAGTACGGTCTTGACCAGCTCTGGTTCGCTGGTCCTGATGCAAGAGTCAAGCTATGGGTCGCTGACTGCATTCACTATTGTTGCATCTTGGGGTCCCAGATAAACTGTTTAAAAAACATCTAAAACGTTTGGATATGATGTTAATTTTTTATTTTTAAGGTTAGAAACGGTCAAACAATTTGGAAAATTGTTCTCCACTCACACACGACAGACTGATAGGCGGGGCGGTAGGCGGGGCGCAGAAATCAAATAATGGCCTTGGGCGCCTCAAACTCTAACGCCAGTCCTGACTGTTGGAGAAATCGGGAATAAGCTTTGACATTGTGTGACATAGTGGACAAAGCGCTTACTTTTTGATGCAAAGAGTCCTGGTTCGAAAACAAGGTCGTGTCACGCTCCAGTATACACAGCTATTAAAAAATGGGTACATGGCTACTAACGAGTTAGGGATGGCAAAAGCCGACAGGAAGGGAATTGGCCACTCCCATAAACTGAAAACTAGTGTAGTGAAGTCTCTAACACGTCATTCCACTCAGCGGTATTTTCTGATGGACTACCTTTACCTGTAGGCCTACCTGTCTGACATGTGGTAATCATCATCTTCTTGTTTCTTTGTGCTCCTTGCCGAGCATGCAGCCACCACTGTAGCTGGTCCATTGTAGGAACCCTAAACCAAACATTCACGTGTTCTTGCAGACGTGGTTTATGTGGCTACGTGGTTTATGTGGCTATGTGGTTGACATGATGAGGTAGCCAGCCTCCATTCACAACCTCAAATTAGTCGCCTTATGCAAAAGTCTAAGAGTGCAGTTGTCATACTCTGTCTCAAGACTTTTCAAAGACCCGCGGGAAGTGCACGGAACACGTGGTAATGAGGACGGAGTGGAACCATTAACGGTAGATTTGACAGGCCAGCCCATGAACCGAGAGAGTAATTAAACAACCGAAATAGTGTAAACGTGTGCACTGTGTAAGCAAACGCACTAAAAAAAACGCAACAAAGCGCAGCCCGTTCTTTGGGCTTCATTGGCATTCAAACAATCCCAGCAGACGTGAATAATTAACCAACCAATCAACTTTCTGTTAGTAATAAAAGCGAAGCTCTTAGTCACCTACAGACAATTATCAGGTTCTGTTAACCGGTCTTTTCATGGGTGAACTCTTTAATAAATATATTATTTATTTACTGTTCACTGGACTCAGGTTTCTTTCATTATTTATTTGTGTTCACCCATCCGTGACTTTAACCTACCCGTCTGTCCCGTGTTATTCGTCTTCCACTACACATTACTGAACACAAGTACTTCGGCTTTTATGTGCTCCACTAGTGTAAAAGCCCATCATAAGACGGGAATTAAATTCAAAAGCACCAATACCTAACGGCAATTTTACTTATTAAAAAGTATTTAAAAAACCAAAATATTTGTTTAACATCTGATGTTAAAAGTCTGAACATGACAGAAGAGCATCTTGATTTTCTGTTGTTTTAATCGGGTACAACTGAAATCATGGATCTCCACATCTTCCTGTCTCCAGTTCATGTACTGTTTATCAGTTGTGTTGTTGACTTCTTTCCATACAGTATGATCAAACTGTTTAGTGTCTGCTATCTTTCGTGCCCAGTCTCCTTTTCTTCCCCCGTTCCTGCTGTCACAATATATAACAGCATTCTTCTTCTCACAACACGCCAGAAGAAAGTGAATTGCTTCCCCCTGTTAGTAAGTAAGCTACCTGTGCATCACCACAGTACACGAACTCCGTAGCACTGGCGAGGATCCCAATGTGTGTATACGGGATCACACATTCTATAAATATTTATGTAACATTCTTGAATAATAATACAATTTTACTAAACATGTAGTTTTACTTACTTACTTAGTTGTTCCCCTTTTACCGTGAGGTGCAGAGATTTGGAAGAGAGAGCGCCAGACTATCCTATCGGCTGTCTTCCTCCTGACCTGGTTCCATTCTAGTCCTCGGTCCTTCAAAGACTGTCTAATGTTGTCCTCCCAGCGAACTCTGGGTCGTCCTGGGAGTCTGGATCCCTGGCTCTTTGTTTTCCATGCTTGTCGTGGTAGCCGATCTTCTCCCATTCTGCAGACATGGCCAAACCATCTTAGTTGGGACTGTTCTACTTGGGTCTGCAGGGGGTGGGATTTTAGGCCTTGACGTATCGTCTGGTTGCGGACCATGTCTCTTCTTATTACTTCAACCACCTTCCTCGGATACCTCTCTTCTCCAGCTCTTCCTTCCAGACTTGCAGGTTCGATTAGAGATGTGCCTCTGATTTAGCAATCAGGGCAACATCATCAGCAAATGCCAGCTCTGAAATACAGACCTGTCTCATCTTCCAGTACTCCACTGAATACTTTCTTGTTCTCTCCTTACATGCCTTGATGACATCGTCCATGAGGAGTATGAAAAGATAAGGTGACATGATATCACCTTGTCTTACACCAGTGGTGGTCCTGAACTCTTCTGACTTATGGTTTGCTGTCCTCACATAATTTCTGCAAGACGTGTAGAAGCTCTGTATAGCATGAAGCACAGGTGCTGGAATGTTCTTCCTTGCCAAACAGTCCCAAAGTTTGCTCCAGGGGACCATGTCAAACGCCTTTTCCAGATCTATGAAACAAAGATGGATCTCACTCTTATACTCAAGAGCCTTTTCACTCAGCTGTCTGAGTGTGAAAATTAGGTCTTGAGTACTTCGGTTTGCTCAGAATCTGCACTGGACTTCATCCAATTGTGGCTCAGCTAGGCATCGGAGTCTCCGCTCTAGGATTCTAGAGTAGATTTTACCAGGGACACTGAGAAGGGATATGCCTCTGTGGTTTCCACATTGTCGATTGTCACCCTTTTTGAAAATCGGTGTTATGATGGCAATCTCCCAATCCTTTGGTATGGCCTTGTTGCACCACGCTGCCTATAGGACCCTTGAGAGTAATAGGTCGCCTGATGCTCCCTTGTACTTAACCATTTCTGGTGTTATACCATCATGCCCTGCTGCTTTGCCCATCTTGATTTTCTCCAGTGCTGCCTTCAGTTCTTCCATCTTTATGTCATCTTCACCACCATTGGTTTTCTCTTCTGTGCTAGTGGTTATCATTTCTAATGCCTGCCTGACCTTGCTCACCATCAAGGAGTTCTGAGAAATATACTTTCCATCACTTCCTTCGGGGCAGTAAGCAATTTGCCTTGCTTGTCCTTTATAAATTTGAGAGGGCTGTGACGAAATGTCTGTCCTTGTCCTTTTGTGTGATCTCTCACACCTTCAGCCCTACGGCAGTATCATTTCTTCTTCTTAATTTTTCTCTCCGATCGCTTTTATTTGGCATTTCACTTTTTCCTTTCATACATTTTACTCTTTATGCTGGGCATAGCATGGGGAAAGTCTCTAACACGCCGCTCCCCTATGGCAGTGTTTGCTACGGGAATAATTCTTATCTTATTGTGTCGCATTCACGCTTCACAAAGACGTGTTAAGTTACGCCAGGTTATTAGACGGTCAGCGACAATATTTTATCGCATAATCTGTCTGACCATCTTTTCAAACGACAGTGCTTGTTTATCCAAGCTTGTATCGGGCAAGAGGCTGAATAGAACCAGATTTGTTTGGCAAAACACAGGATAACCCGTGCACGGGGCGGAACTTGTGACATAAGCGCTTCCGGGTCATCCTTGATACATCAACATTAATGTCTGTGTGAGACATGTGGGCATGTTGCCATGTGAGTCTACCGATCTGTCTGTAAGTTTGCACACGAGGGCATCGGACAGCATATTACCATATATGGGAGACGTGACCTTTGCAAAATTTTTCCATGTCGGAAATATTTTGAAAGTACCACACCCGACCTGTTTGAATATGATTGGAGAGTTTATTTAACTCCATAACAAACGAAGGAGTTGGAAGAGAGGGAATATTGTCTGACCATTTCGCAGTTTTATTTCACTGTGAATTTCACGCTCGCCAAGACAACATCAGACCTCGCCAGAGTGAAGACTAGAATCAGAATTCCTTTCATTAACCGGACCTTTTATTGGAGAACCAAATAAGTCTTACCAAGCACAGGAAATCTCTACAATTTAATAAGGAACACACTGGAACTAGGAAAATGAAGAAACACACGAAGTCAGAGAGGAATCTATTGTAAAATTAAAGACATCCCAGACGCGTGTAACAGAACAATTTGTCTCTTTTATTCATCTGAGCAACAAGTCTGTAGTCAAGATTGGCGTAAGTAGTGATTTACATTTCATATTTTATTACTAACATGTGAACTAATATATATATACATATGTATATACTACCATGTGAAGTTTAATGTGTGAAACTCGCTATTGGATGTCAAAGTCATTTGGGGCTGGCAACCTCAGTATCTAGAATGATGAGTCATGAACCACCACTGCACGGGCTGGTGATTGCTTTATTGATAGTTTCATAAAGAGAACTAAAAAGCATAAAGTAGTTCCAGGTTCCCTTTGAAGCAGGGAGGGAAAGATGAAAGAAATGATGTACATTCTAAGTATAATACTTACATTTTCAAAGCAGTGTAAATGTCCCTATAAACATATTCACTTCAAAATTAATGTAAGCTTTCAAGCAGTGTAAATGTCTATGTGAAAATATTCATATTATATTAATAGAAGTTTCAAACTTTTCCATAAGTGTAAATATAAATGAAACATAAATGAATTTATATTGTGAACACTTTTCAAACAGTGGAGATGTAAATGTAAAACATATTATATCTGTACGTTTAACCTTTTCATTTAAATGCAATGTAAAGCTAAAGCTATTCAGTTTAAATGTAAAGGAAGTTTTATCCCGAGGGATTAAATATAATTATCATCGAGGGAAAGTTCTGACATGGGATGGTGGTACGGGAAGATAGGAACCCATAACTATGGGTTGGAAAATGTAATACTCAGAAGAGCCTTCGTTTCTATTCTTCTGTCATAGTTATTGGTGGTACCAGCAGAAAGTACTAGCTCTGGAACCAAGTGAAGGTAGAAGTGGACTGATGTACGAGACGCCATCATAAGAGGGTCTTACAGACAGACAAAGAACCAACTTGGCCGTTACTCCTTGGCGTTCTGGGAACGTGCGGCATCTAAACTTTGACCAGAGATGAGCACGAGCAGAGTGAAAGGAACTAACCCAGCGGGAGAAGAAACTACCATTGGCAGCTAAGTGAAAATATCTGCTGCCAAAAGTGACCCCCTTTATTCGGTTAAATCCCATTCAAGTGATGAACTCCTTTTCATAAATATTCAAATTATTTTCCAACTGTTAAAACTTAAGTGATTATTAAATTTTGTTATTTGTAATGTTACAAATTTAACTTTGATTCAATCCTTTTAAATGTGCTACATGTTTGTCTCAGTCAAAGTTACTAAACACACACTCTAAACACAGCTATATTATAATAATAATTCCACTGATTAACTCAGCGGTGGGGGCTTAACGAGCTAGAACAAACCATTACTAAATTCTTCATAAAAGGTGTCGGCAGATTACAGAATTAATGTGCTCAGCAACAGCCAGCATTGTTTTTGCTTATCTGAATATCTTGTGAAGACTCCCAGGTGATAGAAGCTTTACTACTCTTCTATATACATTTCTGCCAAGAGTAATCTTGTGTAAAGGTAGACTCCATTGAAGCCTATAATACTCTTGAGTTTTGGCCACTGTTGGACCACTACTGAAAAGCAGGGGAGGCAATACCATCACAAGGGCATTGTTTTTCCTTCCTCATGTTCTTTAGGGTCTTATTGAACAATTTCTGGTTTTCTTGCGCATCTTTTTCTAGCTTTTCTCCAAATTCTTCCCAGGACTTCTGTTTTGCTGCTAGCACCTTGTTCTTTGCTTCTGTTCTGAGTGTCACATATTCTCTATATTCCTCTATTTGTCCTACTGTGTTTTTAGCTCCTAAGTATTGTTTCCATGCCATTTTCTTCTCTCTTATTTTCTCTTTGACTTTCTCTGCCCACCAAGGTGTCTTCTTGTTCCCAAGTCGGACTTCACCACATGCTTCTGTAGCAGTTGTCTTTATGATGTCCTTGAATTTAAGCCAGAGGGTTTCCAAGCCATCGGGTTGTTCTTCTGTGTTTCTCACCGATGTAGTTTTACACTCTTTAATATTAATATATTTTAAGTACTTTTTTTTAAAATGAAAAAATACACCGATATAAGGAAACCAAATAATTTTGTACAAAGTATGAACATGCATGCCGTTCACAGAGAGATAATAGTGGCGCACGCACACCGTCCTTTGCGCATTCTTCTTTGGTAAGTGTTACTATTTTCAGGACAAAATATAAGGGAAACAATACAATTAATTAATGTCTAACTTTCAACCAAAATAATTTGTTGCATCCCATAGCGTTACGAAGGCTTCTGACAGAAAAAGCTGGCATTTTATATATATGATACTTGCTGATGGGAAAGTTACATTAGCGATAGTGTCTTTAAATTGCCTGGGTCGTTCACGGGTACTATACAACGTAGTTGTGTGGGTGCCGTGAAAGTGATCTCAGCCAATGATGCACCTTTGGTTTTTTTTTTGGGGGGGGGGGGGGGGGGGATTTGCATGTGCGTCCTTGCACGATTTACTTTCACAGCAAGTCGATGGTACCGTTTGAATGGTTCTCGGTTCGATTCCTAGCAAGCCTATCACACATTTGTTATCTATTGTCTGGTGTCCTCCTTTACGTCTAACGAGTGCCTGTTAGTTACCTATATATATTTACTGTACTTTCATGACCTATATATATTTACTGTACTTTCATGACCTATATATATTTACTGTACTTTCATGGGAGGAATTTCATACCAGGAATTTCCAGAACGACAATACCAATCGTTTTCAGCTATTCATATCCAACAATATAGAAAGAGAGGCTGACCAAAGACAACCTGGTGGAGAACTTTGAAGGCCAAGATGCAAAGTATGAACCAGAGTTGGAGCACTGCACGAAGGGTGGCCACCGACCAAGCAAAGTGTGGACAGTGTGTTGCTGCTCTACAAGACGCCACTAGACAAAACAAAAATTATGCACTTATATTAGTTCTCACTTTTCTGTACTGCATAGCGCACGCATTGCTCCTGATGAAGACCCAGTAGTGGTAACCCTTTGCCGCTTACCGTACAATGGTTTCAATCAATCAATACTATTCCGTTCGACATGGAGCACATATCATCATCAAAAACACATCAAGTCTTCATGTCCTGTGATCAAAAACACATCAAGTCTTCATGTCCTGTGATCAAAAACACATCAAGTCTTCATGTCCTGTGATCAAAAACACATCAAGTCTTCATGTCCTGTGATCAAAAACACATCAAGTCTTCATGTCCTGTGATCAAAAACACATCAAGTCTTCATGTCCTGTGATCAAAAACACATCAAGTCTTCATGTCCTGTGATCTAAAACACATCAAGTCTTCATGTCCTGTGATCAAAAAATACATCAGGTCTTCATGTCATGTGATCAAAAACACATCAAGTCTTCATGTCCTGTGATCAAAAACACATCAAGTCTTCATGTCCTGTGATCAAAAACACATCAAGTCTTCATGTCCTGTGCCATCGGTTCACGGTCTTTCCGTGTCCTCCTGATCCCTTTCATTTATGTCTTCTGTTCTCTTTTCCATGTGCTTTTTGGTCTCCCTTGTACTGCTTTCAACTGGTTTTCTCAATGTGTGTCCTATCTAATGTACTACTCACGTAATGTTACATAGGTATTGGTCTGGTTCTTTTTTATCAGTTCCAACATTAGTAACCTTGTCATACCACTTCAATCCTTCTATTCTCCACAAGCACTCATGTATGAATGGCTTATGGTTCTTACCATCAGTCCAATGTTAGTCATCGTGTCATACCATTTCAATCTTTCTATTCTCCACAAGCACTCATGTTTGAATGGCTTTTGGTTCTTACCATCAGTCCAATGTTAGTCATCGTGTCATACCATTTCAATCTTTCTATTCTCCACAAGCACTCATGTATGAATGGCTTTTGGTTCTTACCATCAGTCCAATGTTAGTCATCGTGTCATACCATTTCAATCTTTCTATTCTCCACAAGCACTCATGTATGAATGGCTTATGGTTCTTACCATCAGTCCAATGTTAATCATCTTGTCATACGACTTCAATCCTTCTATTCTCCGCAAGCACTCATGTATGAATGGCTTATGGTTCTTACCATCAGTCCAATGTTAATCATCTTGTCATACGACTTCAATCCTTCTATTCTCCGCAAGCACTCATGTATGAATGGCTTATGGTTCTTACCATCAGTCCAATGTTAATCATCGTGTCATACCATTTCAATCTTTCTATTCTCCACAAGCACTCATGTATGAATGTCTTATCTTTTTGGTTGTTACTGTTATACTGCAAAAAGTCAAAACTTCTGCTTCCCTTCAAGTCAGTTGTTGAAGAATACAAAGTTGGAAAAGCAAGGCTTGCAATGATGCTACGCGAGTCAGCTGATGACGTGGTTAAGTCCATTCAGCCCACACTGAAAACGGGAAGGAAGTGGAGAGTGGAAGAAGCTGTTGATGCTGCTGAAGAGTCACTCAAACTGAGAGAGGTAATCGGATACACACAAACGAATAGACGGGGATTTGGGCATGGTGACATCCGCTGGTGGTCCAAGGCATCAAGCAGGGAGCACAGAGACATGGCAGTTCAGGAGATACGAGGAGCTGAGAATGATAAGAGGTTGCAAAAAGCAGTGCAGCAGGTCCAACAAGGCCAATGGACCACATGGGAAGGAGCCCTGCAGAGGTCCTTGACATGGAATGATATATGGCATATGGCACCTCTTAGGATCAGCTTCGTGGTTAGATCAATGTATGACCTGCTGCCGTCGGCCACCAACCTTGTGAAATGGGGAAAGTCGGATGATGAGCACTGCCCCCTGTGCCAGGGGAGGCAGACTCTTGAGCACGTGCTCTCAGCGTGTAAGGTGGCATTAGGGCAAGGGCGATACACTTGGCGCCATAACAAAGTGCTAAATGAGCTTGCTGCGACAATAGATCAGGCAAGAATGAAAGCGAATAGCAAAGTCCTGCCAGACACCGCAAACACATACTTTCTGAGGGCAGGAAAGTCAGCACACCCCAAACCGAGTTAACCTGGTAGCAGTTTACCATCTCTTCTTGACTGTGCAAACGACTGGGAGATGGCGGTAAACCTACCTGGACGGGAGGCATATCCAGAGTGTATCAGAAAATCGCGGAGACGGCCGGATATAGTGCTTCATTCTGCAGCAACGCTTCAGGTCATACTGATTGAACTGACCGTGCCATTTGAATCCAGATTAGACGAGCATCATTCATTCAAAGCGGCCAAGTATAGCGATCTGGCCGCGAATCTGAGACACGATGGATTCAGTGCAAGGGTCATGGCGGTTGAAGTGGGCGCAAGAGGGCTTGTGGCTGCATCAGTGTATGATTTATTGAAACTGTTGGGGCTGAAGTGACAGTCTAGAACAAGGGCACTGAAGAGGCTTAGTGAAACTGCCGAAAAGGCATCAGGCTGGCTGTGGAACAACCGCAATGGGCAATGGACATCGTGACAATAAACACTGCGGTACAGAAAACACCAAAATTTTTCTGTCCACAACGCTGAGTTTTTTTGGTGCACTAGTGAAAGAGCTGCGACTCTGGGGCAACAGGCGATGTATACTATAGGGAGTGTCAGGTACAGAATTTCAGTGGCTTGCGGCGTGCAGCTCGTCGGCTGCGCGCTAATGTCTCAGTGTGTGTCCTTAGTTGTGAAGGGCGACGGAACGAACGGAATAATTTGTCTTCTCTTTGTTACTTTCACAATTGCCTCCACGGCTGGCGTTGTGGATTTAAAAGTTGCTACCATAAGTGAAATGGGTTCATTTTCGATACAAGACAACAGGAAGCTGAGACGCTTGTGTTGCGTGATAAATTCTCGCAACATCATTTTATTACAATATCTATTTTATAACGCAAGGGCAACAACTGCTTGAAATTTATAGTTACTTTTCTCGGTAAGCATTTGTCTTCTCGCGTTGGTATTGAATGCAGTTAAGTTTTTGAGCTGTGGTCATTTTTGCGCTGGACTGCGCATGACTTGTCTTGCTTTTTGGTCGATCGGTTTCCGCCCACCACTAGTGGAGTGAGCGATTTGAATGGCGAAAGAGATGCCTCGTTGAAGAGGGGATCTCCGCTATTTTTTGTTCTGTCAGGGATGTGTAGTCCTCTTAATGGATATTTCGTTTATTCGAGATAATACCTCTAGTGTTTCCCACATGTCGGGAGGCGTGATATTTCTGTGTATTTCATGAAAGCAAGGTAAATTGACTTTTTCATTAACTCTGTCGATTTTTGGTCGTGAGCGATTTCGATTCATAGCCTGTCTTCGAAAGTCGTCGTCACGAGATGTTTTCCTAGCTCACATGTCGCTGTATTGTACTGCATCGGTTGATGCATGTACCAAGGACCATTACTTGCTACTTTGTTAAATGAACTAGGTTTGAAAAACCTTTATTATCTAGAGGATATTTTTGAGGACATTATTTATACTTCGGCAGACGTGTCTGTCTTGCTGAAGTCAGACTAAGGAGAGTGAACTGATCTCATACATCTGGTTATCTCCTGGCTGTTATAGAAAAGGATGGAGTTTTTCACCTGACTACATTTACAGCACTATGAAATATAACATGCATCTGACTCATCATTGTAATGCTGTCTACCGTCTATTGCTGTATTGAATGTTGCTGTGATAATGACTGTTTGATGTGCCTACATATTCGCGTAACCATTTTGTCACTGTGGCGTCCACAATAAATAATGAAGAAAAACGTCAACGGCTGTTTCAAGAATCATTGACTTTATACGTCGTGAGTTTACTGACGTCCTATGTGGATTGCCCTGTTATTTTTGTATGAACATTGTTTGACTGAACACATCTGCACACTACACAAAACCAGACATGCGGATACCATCCATCATCATATGGCATCACGCATCATTTGGTGGCCATAAGCTGGTTTGATTCTGGTACCAGCAAACACGGGGTCCCTTACCCACTTCATTTTCAACAAGAATTCATCAGCATCCTTCAAGAAATTAACATTCTTCAATACAGTCAACATCTTCAAAATTTTCAAAGTACTCGGCGTTGCCCGGTAAAAGTCAAAATTTCAATTTTTTGACGGAAACAAGAATTTGACAGTACCCGGCGTTGTTACATGTTGCCGGATAACTCGGACTGCTGTTATCTTTTACGCAAGTCAAGCAAGTTGCTGCTGTCAAGGTTCCAGTGCTGTCGTTTTTGTGAAGGTCAAGTGCCGGTTGAAACGGGTTGTTTTCTGAAGAAGGCCAAGTACCGATTTCCATCAACTTACTTTTGGATTAGAAGGTCAAGTGCCGAAACAACTCAACACACAGTATTTCAGAAGCTCTTGTACCATCGTGTTAGCAGTGGAAGCAGTTCAGATGTGCCATCATCGTTGGAGCTTCGCTCTTTAGGACGTTGATTGACATCCGTTTTTCTGCTGTTCTACGATTGGAAGCCTATAAGTTAAGTGGCCTGTTTGTATGTAAACTGTGCCCTTATACTTCTGCTGAGTCTTCTGTGTATCATCTCATTCTATATGTTATATGTCTATATGTTATTTGTATATTTATATGTTTATATTTCAGCGGGTTCTCGGTTGGGTGGTGTCTCCGTTAGATTATGCCACGTCATAGAGGTCGTCTATTGTGAGCGTTTTCTGTAGGGTTTGCAAATTTCCGATACTGGAATTTGCTAAGCGACTTCTGTTGCTATTTATGTTAGCTGTGATGACATGTTTTAATATTGTTTTCGTTATTATTTCGCATTCTTTAGTTTTGTTTTGATTTGTTTGTATTTGTTAGCCTACTCTTGTCTATAATTTAGTTTCATACAACATTTTTGTTTATACACTGTGGTGTCATGTATTTTGTTTAATTCTATCGCAGATATCGTCACATTTTTTGTGATATTTCATTAATTTCTGCTTTATTTTTAGTTGATTTCTGCGAACGTTTTTGTATTGTTGCTGATCTTTGTTATTGTTTACATTGTTATTGTTTACATTGTTTGCATTGTTTACATTTTCAATGTTTACATTCTGCATGTGTTTACATAGTCATTGTTTACAGTTATAGTAATTAGTTAATGGGCTATGCTAATGCACTGTTACTACTACACTGATGATAAATGAATGATGAATAGTGTCGTGCACTATTGAATGAGAAGTGCACTTATGATCAAGAATTGATTGCTGATATTTCATATACAAGTTCTTTGATTGGAGACTTGTTTCCCACAGAGACTGGGATAATATAAGGTGATGTGAATATACAAGTGCTTAATTAAGACTTGTTACACTTAGGTTTGAAATAAATTAGTTAATTATTTCAGGTTTTGGACTCATATGTTAGACAACATGTCTACATTTGAGCACTTTATTGAGCAGGGTAAATTGCTTGGGAAGACTGGTGATAAGTTAGAAGAATTTGCAACTGCTCGATATGATAAAGCAATGGAAGCTGAACAAAAGAAACTGCATATGGAAGCTGAACAAAAGAAACTGCAGATGCAGGTGGATGAAAAAAGATTCCAAATGGAAATGGAAAAACAAAAAAGGGAATCAGAAGCTGAGGAAAGAAAACTCCAGCTAGAAGCTGAGAATAAAAGACTTGAAAAAGAAGCTGAGAATAAAAGACTTGAAAAAGAAGCTGAGAATAAAAGACTTGAAAAAGAAGCTGAAAATAAAAGACTTGAAAAAGAAGCTGAGAATAAAAGACTTGAGAAAGAAGCTGAAAGACTTCAAATAGAGGCTCAGGCTGAGGAAAGAAGATTACAGAGAGAGTCTGATGAGAGGAAAGAGAAAGCAAAAATGGAACATGAAGAAAAGGTCTTAGCTTTAGAGTTGGAAAAATTGAAATTGACGAACATGAGTAATGGTAATGATTCAAACAAGGGTTCATCTTCTGGTAAGGCTAATAATGATACTTTTAAGATTAAGTTACCAACATTTAGTCCTTCCAGTGATGACATAATGTTCTATCTGGACAGATTTGAACAAGCATGTACAGCTCATAACATAGACAAAGCAAAATATGTTTATCAGTTATCAGGGATACTGACAGGTAAAGCTCTAAGTATATTAAATATGGTGGATGAACCTGACAAGAACAATTATGAGGTTGTCAGGGCCGCTTTGTTAAAGAAATATCAGCTTAACGAAGACGGCTATCGTCTACAATTTAAAAACATGTTACCTGAAAATGGAGTTGAATTCTCCGAGTTTATTGCAAGAATACGCATTACTTTCTCACGATGGGTTGAACTATCTAAGACGGAAAAAACTTATGAAGGACTTATGGACTTAATACTTAGAGACAAAGTCATGTCGTCTGTCAATGAGTCTTTCCTTGCTTTCCTTCATGAACGTAAACCTAAAACAATAAAAGAAATGGAAGATTTCTGTTGCCAATACGTAACTGCGCACCCACACATAACCATGGGTAACTCTAAGGTGAAAGAAGGTTTACCAGTTGCTTCGGCAGCTCCGTATGGTCAAAACTTTGCTCGTAGATTCCAACAAAATTTTGATAGAAAGAGTAGCGGTAATTTCTGTCAAAATCATGGAAACCAATTTCATGGTGATTCTTCTTCGAAGAATTGGAGACAACCTGATAGTGGTCGTTACTATCACCCTAATAATTATAAGCATTTCAAAAGAGGATATGGTAATAGAGGTTATTCCTGCCGAAGACCTCAGAACCAAACAAATAGATGTTCGCATCAATGTGAACATGATAGTAATCGTGGAAACTGGAATTCGAACCAGGATAACAATTACAATAGAGACAATAATAACTGCAGAGATAATAATAACTCTGATAACTTCAGAGGTAATAATAGTCGGGGTAGATCTCAACACAAAAAAAAGAGATATCAGCAGGCTAATGCTGTACAACAGGAAACTGAGGGAGCCTGTAATCATGTTGTTGATAGTAAAAACTTTGACGCTGTCACTGGTTCTGCTTTTGACTTTGAGAGAGCAAACAAATGCCCCCAATGCAGTACTTTATTCGAACCGGGTACCATAACTACTTTGAGTTGTGGTCACCCACTTCCCGCTCTTCCTGCTGCTGTTGCGCATGACGGGAGGGGTTCTTTAATTCTACATAAGGGTCTTGTTAATGATACTCCGGTCTCACTACTTTTCGATTCCGGATGCACCACTATTGGTGTTAGACAATCGCTTGTAGATCCATCTTGTGCTACAGGAAGGGTTATTAAATGTGTCACATTTGGCGGCACTCTAGAAAAATATCCTACTGCTGTAATTCGCATTGCCACTCCTTTCTTTACTGGAGATGTGCATGCTTGTCTCTTACCTAATCCTATTGCGGACCTTATTATTGGTCGTATTCACGGAGTTAGGGAGTGTACCCCACAGCAGATTGCTGCTTGGGAAGATAATAACATGCAAGCTACAAATGCAGTAGTTACAAGAGCACAAGCTCTACAAACACCCGAAACTTCACTGAATAGTGATAATGAAGTTGATAGCCAAGATAGTCACTTAGTAATCACTCGTGACTCTTTCATAAAATTGCAAGAAGAAGATCCTTCTTTAAAAAAATTCTTCGTTCTTGCGAAGAAAGGTGATCCGAATCAGGATACAAATAGAAAATCTTGGATTGCAATGAGAAACGGCGTACTTGTACGTATGGTACAAGATTCGACTACGTCGGCACATTCGCAAATTCTTGTTCCCAAGAGCATGAGAGTGCAAATATTACAACATGCTCATGACTCGCAATGTGCTGGACATATGGGTTTTGCCCGTACGAAGTCGAGAGTCCTTGCGGCTTTCTTTTGGCCTTTTGTCAATAAGGACATTCGTATTTACTGCCGATCATGCAAGGTATGTCAGGAGGTCAAATCTAGAGGACCACGACATGCTGCGCCTATCCAGGCTGCTGACATTCCTATTCGGCCGTTTCAGAAAATGGCCATAGATATTATTGGCCCTTTTAAGGTCAAGTCGGCCAGAGGACATCAGTTTATCCTTACATGTGTCGATATGTGCACACGTTGGCCAGAGGCTATTCCTCTTAAGAGCATATCTACTACAGATATCGCAGATGCTCTTTGGTTGATATTTTCTCGCTTGGGGTTCCCCAGAGAAATATTGTCAGACCATGGCACTCAACTCATATCTGACACTATGTCACAGGTAATGTCTACCTTACATATTGAACGATCTCTCAGTAGTATCTACCATCCTATGTCTAATGGGTTAGTTGAGCGTCTGAATAGAACGCTCAAGACTTTGCTTGGTAAGATAACTGAAGATCATCCTCAAGATTGGGACAGGGTTTTACCCGCGGCTCTCTTTGCCTATAGAGAAGTCCCTAATGAACACACAGGATTTTCTCCCTTCGAACTTGTCTTTGGCGCGCGTCCACGCGGCCCTATGTCTTTATTACACGATCTCATCACTGCCGATGATATTAGCGATGAAACTCAATCCTCATATGAGTATGTCATTGCTCTTAGACAAAAGATCATTGAGGCATGTAAGCTAGCAACTGCTTCATCAGAAATTGCTAAAGAGAAGGCAAGGCAGTTTGCTAACAAGAATAGATGTCTACGACAACTTTGTCCAGGTGACAAAGCATTCGTCCTACTCCCCAGTAGGGAAAATAGACTTCTTATTGCATGGAAAGGTCCGTATGCAATAGTCTCTCGGATTTCCGATGTTGACTATGTGGTCGATATTGATGGAAAGCATAAAACTTTCCACATAAACATGCTTTCGGAATTTCACGAACGTCCGGACTATTTGCTGCCTATTTTCCAGGCAACGGATGATGCTCCTGCACCTCACGGTCATTATTCATCCCTGTCTGTCATACAGGATGAGGAAGCTACCTTCTCTGATGTCAACCTTCCCCTTCCAGTGGTTCCATTACATTCCACGGAATCTTGGAAAAACGTTTCTGTTTCTCCTAATCTTTCTGGTGACGAACATCGACAAGTCTCGTCGATGTTACAAACATTTCAGGATGTTCTCACTGACATTCCTGGACACACAGATGTCATAGAACATGACATAATTCTTACCGACAATAATCCAATTAGGGTTAGGCCGTATCCTATTCCTATACACTTTCAGTCGCAAGTGGAAAAGGAATTGGATGAAATGATTCAATTAAATATAATTGAACCATCGACTTCACCATATTCTTCTTCCATGGTTATTGTCCGGAAGAAGGATAAGAACATACGAATTTGCGTTGATTATCGCAAATTGAATCAGGTCACAAAGTTCGATGCTGAACCGATGCCTTTGTTAGAAGATCTACTGATTAGACTTTCTAATTCTAGATTCTTCACTAAACTTGACTTGTCTAAAGGTTATTGGCAAGTGCCTTTAGCAGAGCATGCCAAACCTCTTACTGCTTTTTCTACACCTAGGGGTCTATTTCAATGGAATGTTATGCCTTTTGGTCTCATGAACGCCCCTGCCACTTTCGTTCGCATGATGCGTCGAATTCTGTCACATCGTTCGGATGTCATCGCATACTTAGATGACATCTGTCTCTTCAGTGATACCTGGGAAGATCACTATTTAGGGTTATATGACTTACTGTCCACTCTACGTGAGAATAATTTGACAGCAAAACCTTCTAAAGCTTTTGTTGGTTTTGGTGAAATCTCTTTCCTGGGTCATCGTGTTGGTCATGGTCTCTTGAAGACAGAAGACCACAATACTTCCAAAATACTGAACATCTCTGTTCCTAAAACGAAGAAACAAGTTAGGAGTCTCTTAGGTTTAATTCAATTTTATGGGAGATTTATTCCAAATTTATCTTCGATCATGGCACCTCTCTCAACATTGTTGAAGAAAGGTTCGCCTAATCTGGTCCGTTGGTCTGAAGAATGCCAATCTTCACTAGACCAAATCAAGAATATATTTTCTTCTCCTCCCATCTTAAGATTACCTACTCTTGATAGGACTTTTGTTCTTCGGAGTGATGCTTCATCCACTGGGATTGGAGCAGCACTGATGCAAGAATATGCAAATACTCTGCATCCTGTTATGTACATTTCTAGAAAACTAAATGCGGCAGAGAGGAACTACTCGGTTTTAGACCGTGAGTTGTTAGCGATGGTTTGGTCAATTCTAAAGCTACAAAGATTCCTCCTGGGCGCACATTTCATTCTAGAGACTGATCAGAAAGCTCTTACAGCTATTCAGACTAAGAATTTGAAGAGTTCGAGATCCACTCGATATGCTATAGCTCTTCAACCTTTTCACTTCACGGTACGAGCTATCCGTGGTGCGGATAATGTGATGGCTGACATTTTGTCTAGATGCCCACATGACTCCAACTAATACTTCTGTCCTATATTTCCTATATATTACAGAGTCATAACACACCTATATTTCTACAATAGATTAGCACATCTGTACTTACTTTATATGTACACACTATCGTGCTTTGTTGTCATCTTCTTCTGTTCGTTTTTTAAGATGATAGAGGAGGACTGAGTAGTTAATATAAGGGCCGTTAGTTTACTAAACAGCCACAATTATTAATAATGTATTGTACCTTATGAAGCATATTAGTTATTAATTAGCATTATATTGCTTGTACTTTCTCAGAATGTCATTGTTGAGCTGAGGACTTACCTTACTAGTATCAAGCATGACGAGTTCTAGATTGTGTACTTACCCTCGGAATACCAGAGCATATGTCCTGGATCGTCATGTAGTTTAACTTTACTATGTACTTATGTCATTACATGTCAAAGAATGTACTATTTAAATTTTCCTATCAGATTTGTACATCCATTTTTAAAGACAATATTAGAGTATGCTGTTTAATGATGATTATAGTAACTTGCATACGTATATTGTGTTTACATGCTAACGTGATGTGTGTTGGTGACACCTCCCCGATGTGAA
Organism: Oreohelix idahoensis; assembly: GCA_024509875.1. NCBI lineage: Eukaryota > Metazoa > Mollusca > Gastropoda > Stylommatophora > Oreohelicidae > Oreohelix > Oreohelix idahoensis. Next base: position 1,344,940 of record JAMPIV010010005.1, read on the forward strand.
TATTTTTTGAGACATATTTATTTTTCTGTTGAGGTATATCCTCACCAGACACTCTATATTTAGCCTATGTTAGGCAATTTAATTAATTATCAGCGCATAATTCGTGCGTTTTGAGCCGCTTATCGCATGCTCTTTGATATTTAAAAAAAAAATATGTTCCACATTTTTTTTTTATCGGGAGGAGGTGGTGATATGTTGCGTGATAAATTCTCGCAACATCGTTTTATTTCAATATCTATTTTATAACGCAAGGGCAACAACTGCTTGAAATTTATAGTCACTTTTCTCGGTAAGCATTTGTCTTCTCGCGTTGGTATCGAATGCAGTTAAGTTTTGAGCTGTGGTCATTTTTGCGCTGGACTGCGCATGACTTGTCTTGCTTTTTGGTCGATCGGTTTCCGCCCACCACTAGTGGAGTGAGCGATTTGGAATGGCGAAAGAGATGCCTCGTTGAAGAGGGGATCTCCGCTATTTTTTGTTCTGTCAGGGATGTGTAGTCCTCTTATGGATATTTCGTTTATTCGAGATAATACCTCTAGTGTTTCCCACATGTCGGGAGGCGTGATATTTCTGTGTATTTCATGAAAGCAAGGTAAATTGACTTTTTCATTAACTCTATCGATTTTGGGTCGTGAGCGATTTCGATTCATAGCCTGTCTTCGAAAGTCGTCGTCACGAGATGTTTTCCCAGCTCACATGTCGCTGTATTGTACTGCATCGGTTGATGCAGGTCCCAAGGACCATTACTTGCTACTTTGTTAAATGAACTAGGTTTGAAAAACCTTTATTATCTAGAGGATATTTTTGAGGACATTATTTATACTTCGGCAGACGTGTCTGTCTTGCTGAAGTCAGACTAAGGAGAGTGAACTGATCTCATATATCTGGTTATCTCCTGGCTGTTATAGAAAAGGATGGAGTTTTTCACCTGACTACATTTACAGCACTATGAAATATAACATGCATCTGACTCATCATTGTAATGCTGTCTACCGTCTATTGCTGTATTGAATGTTGCTGTGATAATGACTGTTTGATGTGCCTACATATTCGCGTAACCATTTTGTCACTGTGGCGTCCACAATAAATAATGAAGAAAAACGTCAACGGCTGTTTCAAGAATCATTGACTTTATACGTCGTGAGTTTACTGACGTCCTATGTGGATTGCCCTGTTATTTTTGTATGAACATTGTTTGACTGAACACATCTGTACACTACACAAAACCAGACATGCGGATACCATCCATCATCATATGGCATCACGCATGACCCAAGTGGGCCCGCCCCCCCTTAGAGTGTAAAGGAGTAATTGGGCCGAAACACTTGTCGGATGGGGGGACTTCTTCTGATGATCAGATTGCTTCCTGTTGTATCGCTCTGTAAAGAGTTTCCTATCATATCGATCATGTTTCAGAGCCATGACATTTGAGTTGAAGATTATGTCTTATGCACCGCACTTGATTTATTTTTATTCCCATATATTTCCCAATGCAATGAAAACTTCTCTTGCCTCCTGTATTCTTCTTTTAATATCTTTGTTCCTCCAGCTGCTACCAAGAATATGAATGCACTGCAATTTAAAAAACATAAACAGATGCAATAAGGCACACTTAGGTACCTTATTTTACCTTATAACAGCTCAGAGCCCACTAGCTCTTCCGTTCTGCGTTATGCGATTTCACCTTTTTATAGCGTGAACTTCATACATGGTTAAGACACTGTGACAGGTATATGTCATAACAAAAATAATGCAAGTTTGCACTGGAATTATTTTAAAAAAACAACAACAACACAACTTTAACATGTGGTTAAAATAAAAAGTCCAGTGTCGTCCCTCCTTGCACTGACATGTGCATCTATCTATTTTTTTATAAACATCAAAGCATGTTTGTGCTCTCGCAGCTGTAGCTTCTGTATCTGTTATACATGAAAATGTCAGCCTCGTGCTCAATCCATCTTCATCTCAGTTGCCTCTTGTGGTAGCCTCTTACAACATGCTTGTGGTAGCCTCTTACAACATGCCTGTGGTAGCCTCTTACAACATGCCTGTGGTAGTCTCTTTCAACATGCCTGTGGTAGTCTCTTTCAACATGCTTGTGGTAGCCTCTTTCAACATGCTTGTGGTAGCCTCTTTCAACATGCTTGTGGTAGCCTCTTTCAACATGCTTGTGGTAGCCTCTTTCAACATGCTTGTGGTAGCAACAGTCCTATTCTGTCTTTGTCTTCTCAGAGAAAATATAGTCAGCTTCCATGATCATTACCTTCATCACTAAACATTACTAGCCTCACTGAACATTACTAGGCTCACTGAACATTACCTGCATCACTAAACTTTACAAGCCTCACTGAACATTACTAGCCTCACTGAACATTACCTGCATCACTAAACATTACAAGCCTCACTGAACATTACTAGCCTCACTGAACATTACCTTCATCACTAAACATTACTAGCCTCACTGAACATTACCTGCATCACTAAACTTTACAAGCCTCACTGAACATTACTAGCCTCACTGAACATTACCTGCATCACTAAACATTACAAGCCTCACTGAACATTACTAGCCTCACTGAACATTACTAGCCTCACTGAACATTACTAGCCTCACTGAACATTACCTGCCTCACTGAACATTACCTGCATCACTAAACATTACCTGCATCACTAAACATTACTAGACTCACTGAACATTACCAGCCTCACTGAACATTACCTGCCTCACTGAACATTACCTGCCTCACTGAACATTACCTGTATCACTAAACATTACCAGCCTCACTGAACATTACCAGCCTCACTGAACATTACCTGCATCACTAAACATTACCAGCCTCACTGAACATTACCAGCCTCACTGAACATTACCTGCCTCACTGAACATTACCAGCCTCCATGATTATTACCATCTTCAATGAACATTACCAGCCTCCATGATTATTACCATTTTCAATGAACATTACCAGCCTCCATGATTATTACCATCATCAATGAACATTACTAGCCTCCATGATTATTATCATCTTCAATGAACATTACCAGCTCCACGATTATTACCATTTTCAATGAACATTACCAGCCTCCATGATTATTACCATTTTCAATGAACATTACCAGCCTCCATGATTATTACCATTTTCAATGAACATTACCAGCCTCCATGATTATTACCATTTTCAATGAACATTACCAGCCTCCATGATTATTACCATCTTCAATGAACATTACTAGCCTCCATGATTATTATCATCTTCAATGAACATTACCAGCCTCCACGATTATTACCATTTTCAATGAACATTACCAGCCTCCATGATTATTACCATCTTCAATGAACATTACCAGCCTCCATGATTATTACCATTTTCAATGAACATTACCAGCCTCCATGATTATTACCATCTTCAATGAACATTACTAGCCTCCATGATTATTATCATCTTCAATGAACATTACCAGCCTCCACGATTATTACCATTTTCAATGAACATTACCAGCCTCTACGATTATTACAATCTTCAATGAACATTACCAGCATCCATGATTATTACCATTTTCAATGAACATTACCAGCCTCCATGATTATTACAATCTTCAATGAACATTACCAGCCTCCACGATTATTACCATTTTCAATGAACATTACCAGCCTCCATGATTATTACCATCTTCAATGAACATTACCAGCCTCCATGATTATTATCATCTTCAATGAGCATTACCAGCCTCCATGATTATTATCATCTTCAATGAACATTACTAGCCTCCATGATTATTATCATCTTCAATGAACATTACCAGCCTCCATGATTATTACTAACGGTAATGAACATTAACTCCGCCTATACCGGTCCCAAGCCCGGATGAAAAAGGAGGAGGGCGGCCTGCATGGAGGCCTTAAGGAGGCAGCCCCTCCACCATGCAAAGGCACAACAGGCCAATCACCTGTTTCCTTTAAATCACGATTACGAGCAATACAAGAGAGAAAACTGGACTGATTCTAAAGGCGACGAACTGGAACAGACTACAACTTATGGAACTTGGAACACAAGAAGTATAAATGGGAAGGAAGAGGAGCTGGTGGAAGAGATGAGGAAAGCAAAACTAAAAATCCTGGCTATAACGGAAACAAAGAAAAAAGGACAAGGAGTCATGGATCTCGATGGCAACACGCTGCTCTACAGTGGTGTACCCATATCTGAAAGAGCTAAAGGGGGCGTGGGTTGCATTGTGGCCCAAAATCAAAAAGATAGTATCAAGGGATGGAACTTTGTCTCGGAGCGCATTATGGTTGTTAAACTAAAAGAAGGAGAAACCATAGTCAACCTGGTCATAGTGTATGGGCCAAATGAGGATGAGAGAGCAGAGGTCAAGGAGGAATTCTTCGAGCTGCTTCAAAGGACAGTGGATGACTGCCTAGATAAAGTTATCATGCTCGGAGATTTTAATGCCAGAGTTGGAAATGACCATGCTAGATGGGGTGGAGTTATCGGAAGATATGGAGAAGATACTCTCAATGACAATGGAAAGCGACTCCTTAGATTCTGCAGTGAGCAGAATCTGATCATTACAAACACAAAGTTCCCCCATAAGCGCATACATGCATACACTAGATGTGAACCAACAAAGAATGAGAAGTCAGTGATTGACTATGTCATTGTTCGGAGAAGCTCATTCAAATATGTCCAAAATGCTAGAGTCTGGAGGGGGCCAGAGATTGGAAGTGATCACTACCTGCTAACAATCAAAAGAACAACTGAAAGAGTTGCTCAGCCTAGGAACTGCCCAACATCACGCAAGAAACCAAGTAAACGAGCAGGAGAAATGAGCATTAGGACCTACAAGCTGAGAGAGCCAGAAATTAAGACCAGATATCAGGGGCTTATTGCTGCAGCGGTGAGCAACACAGAAGAACGACCTGATGACTTGGAAACCCTCTGGATTAAATTCAAGGATATCATAAAAGACAGCTGCTGCAGAAGCATGCGGTGAAGTCCGACTTGGGAACAAGAGAAAGAGGACACCTTGGTGGACGGAGGAAGTCAAAGAGAAAATAAGAGAGAAGAAAATGGCATGGAAACAATACTTAGGAGCTAAAAACACAACAGGACAAATGGAAAAATATAGAGAATATGTGACACTCAGAACAGAAGCAAAGAACAAAGTGCTAGCAGCAAAACAGAAGTCTTGGGAAGAATTTGGAGAAAAGCTAGGAAAAGATGCACAAGAAAACCAGAAATTGTTCTATAACATCCTAAAGAACATGAGGAAGGAAAAACAATGCCCTCTCAAATTTATAAAGGACAAGCAAGGCAAATTGCTTATTGCCCCGAAGGAAGTAATGGAAAGATGGAAAGAATATTTCTCAGAACTCCTTGATGGTGAGCATGGTGAAGCATCAGAAATGATAAACACTAGCACAGAAGAGAAAACCAATGATGGTGAAGATGACATAAAGATGGAAGAACTGAAGGCAGCACTGGAGAAAATCAAGATGGGCAAAGCAGAAGGGCATGATGGTATAACACCAGAAATGATTAAGTTCATGGGAGCATCAGGCGACCTATTACTCTTAAGGGTTTTACAGGCAGCGTGGTGCAACAAGGCCATACCAAAGGATTGGGAGATTGCCATCATAACACCAATTTTCAAAAAGGGTGACAATCGACAGTGTGGAAACCATAGAGGCATATCCCTTCTCAGTGTCCCTGGTAAAATCTACTCTAGAATCCTAGAGCAGAGACTCCGACGCCTAGCTGAGCCACAATTGGATGAGGTCCAGTGCGGATTCCGAGCAAACCGAAGTACTCAAGTCCTAATCTTCACACTCAGACAGCTGAGTGAAAAGGCCCTTGAGTATAAGAGTGAGATGCATCTTTGTTTCATAGATCTGGAAAAGGCGTTTGACAGGGTCCCCTGGAGCAAACTTTGGGACTGTTTGGCAAGGAAGAATATTCCAGCACCTCTGATTCATGCTATACAGAGCTTCTACAAGTCTTGCATAAATTATGTGAGGACAGCAAACCATAAGTCAGAAGAGTTCAGGACCACCATTGGTGTAAGACAAGGTGATATCCTATCACCTTACCTCTTCATACTCCTTATGGACGATGTCATCAAGGCATGTAAGGAGAGAACAAGAAAGTATTCAGTGGGGTACTGGAAGATGAGACAGGTCTATATTTCGGAGCTGGCATTTGCTGATGATGTTGCCCTGATTGCTAAATCAGAGGCACATCTCCAATCCAACCTGCAAGTCTGGAAGGAAGAGCTGGAGAAGAGAGGGATGGTCATAAGCAGCTCTAAAACCAAATCCATGGTGATATCACGAGAAGAAAGAAGACATCAGATTAAGCTGGGAGAACAGGTCCTGGAGCAGGTCGACCACTTTAAATACCTCGGAGCTATTATAGACCAAAAGGGAGGCATCAAAGAAGAGTTGGCCACTCAAAAAGCAGCAGCTGGGAGACTTTTTCAGGCCATAAATTGAGGATTCCTCAGCAAGAGAGAGGTTGGTAAGAAAACGAAGATGGCTGTATACCGCTCCACCTATGTCCCAGTCTTGACATATGGATGCGAGTCATGGGCAATGACTACAACCCATAAAAGCCAGATCCAAACCTCAGAAATGAGGTATCTGAGGAAGATGGTTGAAGTAACAAGAAGAGACATGGTACGCAACCAGATACGTCAAAGCCTTAAATCCTACCCCCTGCAGACCCAAGTAGAACAGTCCCAATTAAGATGGTTTGGCCATGTCTGCAGAATGGGAGATCAGATACCACGACAAGCATGGGAAACAAAGAGCCAAGGATCCAGACCCCCGAGGACGACCCAGAGTCCGCTGGGAGGACAACATTAGACAATCTTTGAAGGACCGAGGACTAGAATGGAACCAGGCCAGGAGGAAGACAGCCGATAGGATAGTCTGGCGCTCTCTCTTCCAAACCTCTACACCTCACGGTAGAAGGGGATTGACTAAGTAAGTAAGTAAAAAATGAACATTACCAGCCTCCATGATTATTAACATTTTAAATGAACATTACCAGCCTCCATGATTATTACCATCTTCAATGAACATTACCAGCCTCCATGATTATTACCATTTTCAATGAACATTACCAGCCTCCATGATTATTATCATCTTCAATGAACATTACCAGCCTCCATGATTATTACAATCTTCAATGAACATTACCAGCCTCCATGATTATTATCATTTTCAATGAACATTCCAGCCTCCATGATTATTATCATCTTCAATGAACATTACCAGCCTCCATGATTATTATCATCTTCAATGAACATTACCAGCCTATATGATTATTATCATTTTCAATGAACATTACTAGCCTCCATGATTATTATCATCTTCAATGAACATTACTAGCCTCCATGATTATTATCATCTTCAATGAACATTACTAGCCTCCATGATTATTATCATCTTCAATGAACATTACCAGCCTCCATGATTATTATCATCTTCAATGAACATTACCAGCCTCCATGATTATTACAATCTTCAATGAACATTACTAGCCTCCATGATTATTATCATTTTCAATGAACATTCCAGCCTCCATGATTATTATCATTTTCAATGAACATTACTAGCCTCCATGATTATTATCATCTTCAATGAACATTACCAGCCTCCATGATTATTATCATCTTCAATGAACATTACTAGCCTCCATGGTTATTATCATCTTCAATGAAAATTACCAGCCTCCATGATTATTATCATTTTCAATGAACATTACTAGCCTCCATGATTATTATCATCTTCAATGAACATTACCAGCCTCCATGATTATTATCATCTTCAATGAACATTACTAGCCTCCATGATTATTATCATCTTCAATGAACATTACTAGCCTCCATGATTATTACCATCTTCAATGAACATTACCAGCCTCCATGATTATTACCATCTTCAATGAACATTACTAGCCTCCATGATTATTATCATCTTCAATGAACATTACTAGCCTCCATGATTATTATCATCTTCAATGAACATTACCAGCCTCCATGATTATTACCATCTTCAATGAACATTACCAGCCTCCATGATTATTATCATCTTCAATGAACATTACTAGCCTCCATGATTATTATCATCTTCAATGAACATTACCAGCCTCCATGATTATTATCATCTTCAATGAACATTACTAGCCTCCATGATTATTATCATCTTCAATGAACATTACTAGCCTCCATGATTATTATCATCTTCAATGAACATTACTAGCCTCCATGATTATTATCATCTTCAATGAACATTACCAGCCTCCATGATTATTACAATCTTCAATGAACATTACCAGCCTCCATGATTATTACAATCTTCAATGAACATTACTAGCCTCCATGATTATTATCATCTTCAATGAACATTACCAGCCTCCATGATTATTACCATTTTCAATGAACATTACCAGCCTCCATGATTATTACCATTTTCAATGAACATTACCAGCCTCCGTGATTATTATCATCTTCAATGAACATTACCAGCCTCCATGATTATTATCATCTTCAATGAACATTACCAGCCTCCATGATTATTATCATCTTCAATGAACATTACTAGCCTCCATGATTATTATCATCTTCAATGAACATTACCAGCCTCCATGATTATTATCATTTTCAATGAACATTACCAGCCTCCATGATTATTATCATCTTCAATGAACATTACCAGCCTCCATGATTATTACAATCTTCAATGAACATTACCAGCCTCCATGATTATTACCATTTTCAATGAACATTACCAGCCTCCATGATTATTATCATCTTCAATGAACATTACCAGCCTCCATGATTATTACAATCTTCAATGAACATTACTAGCCTCCATGATTATTATCATCTTCAATGAACATTACCAGCCTCCATGATTATTACAATTTTCAATGAACATTACCAGCCTCCATGATTATTAACATTTTCAATGAACATTACCAGCCTCCATGATTATTATCATCTTCAATGAACATTACCAGCCTCCATGATTATTATCATTTTCAATGAACATTACCAGCCTCCATGATTATTATCATCTTCAATGAACATTACTAGCCTCCATGATTATTATCATCTTCAATGAACATTACCAGCCTCCATGATTATTACCATTTCAATGAACATTACTAGCCTCCATGATTATTACCATTTTCAATGAACATTCCAGCCTCCATGATTATTACCATCTTCAATGAACATTACCAGCCTCCAGGATTCTACAGGAACTACATGAGATAAACTTTACTGAATACTTGTAATTAAAATATAAGAACAACTTTTTAATGTATATGTAAGTTTACTCCAGCCTTGAATTTTAATTCATCAGGATGTGGTAGGGGAAGCTTTACAACATGTCAGTTGGGATGGAGGTGGTGGTGGCCCTATCTTTCTGAAGTATTGATACGGAGGCCGCAAGACAAAATGTTTGGGAACTACTGGTAATACCTGCTGCTATGCTGTCTATAAGGTTGAAATGTCTAAACGGGCATACATGGCCACTCAGTGTGGTTGTCGGAGATCTCTGAGGTGACACAGAACGTAGAAACCCACTGCTCCCATAAGGCATGTTGTAGTAGGAGACTATGGTGTGGTTTTGTGCATGGAGCTAACAGCTTCATCAGTTAAAACAAACTGTTACAGGAGCCACATCTACAGGATCATATTAAGTGCTCTGACGTACACTTCCTGTAGGGGTCCAACTGGAGTGTATGTCATTGTAAGATATTTATGAAAGATAATTTGTTATTATGAAATGTACCTTTAAGATGATCTTATTATTATGAAATGTATCTATATTTTATGATCTTATTATAATATGTATCTATAAGATGATCTTGTTATTATTAAATTTACCTATATGATGATCTTATTATTATGAAATGTATCTATATTATGATCTTGTTATTATAACATGTATCTATAAGATAATATGATAATACAATAAGATTACTGTATCCTTACGTATGTCATACAAGGTGACAAATATGAGGTTGTGTATTCCACTGGCCATTTCATCATCTAAATTAAATTGCCACGGAAACCATTGCTGCAAGAACATGTTACTGCTTGGTGCAGACTTCCTGCAGACTTCCTGCAGGACCAGCAGCAATGGTGGTTACATGCTCTAGATGTATCATAAAGAAAAACAATGAATGACTGTGTAATGGATCTCATACTTATACTTTTGCTGCATGTTATCTTTAATAATGTTAGCATGGAGTATATCTGCAGGACGGCTTTGTCTGTTTGACATCTGTCAGTGCAATGGCCTGGTTGGTATAACTTGTATCTGCATGACCTGATCTGGTTCCCTCAATAAAACCAAATATTAACCCATTAACTCAGGCATGACCTGTGGTTTAATTGTGTCTCTGACAAGATGAAGAACAAGCGTCTCCTGGGGCATGTTATAAATTGTGACTAACATTAGGTTCTTTTTTTTTTTGGGGGGGGGGGGGGGGGGATGTCTAGTAAATGTTCATGGGGTCTAGTAATATTCATGGGGTCTAGTAATGCTCATGGGGGCTAGTAATATTCATGGGGTCTAGTAATGCTCATGGGGGCTAGTAATATTCATGGGGTCTAGTAATGCTCATGGGGGCTAGTAATATTCATGAGGTCTAGTAATGCTCATGAGGTTGGTAAAGTCTGCGTTGGCCCCCCCCCCCCCTCTCCCCCCCCCCCCCCCCTCCCCCCAAGACTGTGGTCAATTTATCAAGATATATCCCTCTGAATATTTATGTTTCTTTTATTTATTTCTTTTGCACTAACTTTTTAGAAATCTTTAAAAAAATGGTATAACCCCTCTATTGTCCTGATACGTTCCAAGAATTGTTTGTGTGTGCCTTATCTTGATGGTTAGTTACTATGTAGTTGCATGTACTACTAAGGAAGTATGTTAGTTTAACACGGGAACACAACAACATAAGATGTGTCTGGGAATAAACCCTGCCAATAATCAGGGCTGTAGATATGGGGGGGTTTTCAGAAAGCAGGGAAATTATACTGTACCAGTACCAAAATAGTGTATTACAAAACAATTTTTGTATTAAACCCCCCCCCCCCCCCCCCTTCCTTAATAAAGTCCTATCTACGGCCCTGCCTGCCATAATAACAAAAACCCAGACAAGGCAGAACAACAAAAATGTGCACAAAGGCTAATAAAATGGACACATCATTATCGTCACCCTTCAGACTATCAGAAGAGAACAGAACCAACCCAACGACTGAAAGATATACTGGCCCAATGACTCAACACTAAACTCAAAGCAATATGGAGCTAAAGAGGAACTTCAAACAAGAACTTCAAACAACAGTCGAATTCATCATGAGAACTCGTCTGACGGTGTAAACATCAAAGATGCGATTGCAAGAAGAAGAAGAAATCACCCTTCAGCTGCCCTGGACAGAAAATTCAAGACATGTCTCCCAGTCCTATGCCATCAGTTCAAGGTCTCTCCATGTCTCCCTCATCCCTTTCATGTTTATCTCCAACTCTCTTCTCCATGTGTTCTTCGGTCACCCTCTACCCCTCTTACCATGCGGATTCAAGAATAAGAACTGCCTTGCATTGCTATCAACAGCTATCAAGAGGTTTATGCACTGTGCTGAGATCTCCTTGTGTGATATATGAGAGGAGATTGGAGCTCTGATGGAGTTGTCCATTTGTAATGAAGATAGTCCTTAAACCCAAACCAAATCATACGAACCAGTGTATCAGTTTAACACAGAAACACAACAACAGTAACATGGGTTATTTTGTGAAAAACTCTTCATCAGCAAGTATAACAAACAATGCAGAAAAGATGCCTCCGAAACGAGAACTAGTGACATCGAAGAATAATCATAATTTCCTACTTTAAAGTCTGGCATTTACTTTCTGATCTGGAACTGAGGTTCTGCTTTATCACCAAAAGAAAGATAAAAGACACAAACTGTGTTCACAATCCATTCACTCAGGGACTGTGGTCACATTAAAAATAAATAATAACAACACAGGTGTTTGAAAAGTTTAGGCTCTCTGTACACAGGTACACACACACATTGGGATCCCCACCTGTACACAGTATATGAACAGTTATAACACATAAGGAAGGGAACCCCGAGGCCTGTAAACAGTAAATAAATATTAGACAAACATAAAGGTATGTTTTCAGGCACTCGTAAGAAATAAAGAAGTAGAAAACTAGACAACAGAAAAACAACAGACGTGAGTGGCTTACCCAGGACCTTCCGTGCGACAACCCCACCTAGCTATGCAAGCATTGGTATACACACCATTGGGATCCTCACCTGTACACAGTATATGAACAGTACAGTGCACCCCTAAGTTAAGACTGATTCACGTAAAGAAGATTTCAAGGTACAAAGGTCTCTTCTGTATCAAAATAGGGTTAATAATACAATGTAACCCCTGAGCTACGACTGATTCACCTTATGATAACTTCAAAATACAAATGACTCTTCTTTTCCAAAATAGGGTTGACTATATCCTGTAACCCCACTACATGGTCATCACCTGTAACCCCACTACATGGTCATCAACAGTGATCAGAAGATGAGATGGGGCAAGCAGTGATAGTTCCAACCATCAATGTTATATCTCTTGACATCCTGATGGAATGAGACTCTCTTTCAAAACAGAAACCTCCACTTCAACCACCTGCTCCTGCAGCAGGCTAGAAATCTTTGAAAGGAATAAATCTTTCAGGGCCTCTTGAGGCCAGCAGACAGGACCTAGCAGCCATCGTTCATGGTGTGGTGTTTGTCAGCACTGCACAAGAACTCAGACATAAAGTTTTTTTGCTCTGATATAACTGAATGATGAAAGGCAACGCCTCAACATAATAATGCATACACTCAAATAATTTTTTTTTTAAACCACCTCTCCACAATGACCCTACTGATTTGACACTATCTTCATTTCCAAACATCATTTAATATTCATTTAATATTATTGTTTACAAAACTAATATTCCCACAGCAAAAATCAGATTCTGGGAGGGGTAAAGTAGCTTCTTTCTGAGATAAGAAATTCAGTTTCCAAGATCTTTTACTGTATTACCAGACAACAATGTATTAATGGGTTCAACATAACTAATTTTCATGTTACGATAGTCCACAGGGAATAGATTAATTCCAAGTAAATTGTAACTCAGGGGTCTACAGTACATTACAATGAATGAATGTCAAATATTCTTGTAAAAAATATGCTCAGTCAATAGTACAGAAGACTGCCAGCTCCACTGCCTTCTCTGACCCAGCTGAGGGAGAAACTGTATGCTGACAAGAGAAGCCTGAGACGGTCTTCCAACTTTATAACAGAGAAAGATGTGGTTATTTGAGAGCGGACGAGGAACAGTACAGAAGTAACTGACATATTCTACAATGCATACCTGTCAACCTGTACGAATTGTATTTTTGATACTTTTAGCTGTGTACGGCCGTACAGACTCATTGTACGGATTTTTCCCCCTCCACACAAAAAAATCGAAATTTTTTTTTTTCTTTTTTTAATATTTAAAAAATCCTAAAAATATTTTCTAGCCTAAGTTTTTTTAAACCAATTTTTTTTATTTTTAATTCCAGGAATCTCGGCGTCTTTTTAAACTGAAGTCTCTCCCAGCAACCAATCAAATCCTTTTATACCCAACAATTCGGCAAAAACTTTGAATTCGGCCTCAAACACTTTCGGTTTTCAGCGTGACATGAAGTATTTTTAAAGTTACCTGTTATCAGCCCCGCTTGCCAAGACACTTCGATGTCATTTTGTTTAAAAAAAAGCTAAGTACTTATAACTTGGTTAAATATTGCTGTTGTTTTGCTTTGCTGCAATTTAATCGCTGTCTTAATCTTTCCAGTTAAATCTTGCCCTTCAGTATATTTCCGATAAATTAATGTCATAATATTCTGTGTAGGCCCTACATAACTAGATAAAAAAGTTTGTTTGCGTTGAGTAGGCCTACTTTTTCCCAGTGGTCGAAATTCACTGCTTTATTTTTTAATAAAGTGGCGATGTATTATCACTGGTCTAGGCTACCAACTTTAAATAATAATTTTGTAAACTTTTGGTAGTACGTTTTTTTCTTTCTAGATTTGATATTCTGTTCATAATTTGGTTACTTTTTGCTGTTAGCTGTTTGCTTTGTTTCGTTGTATTTTATTTTTGTCATTCTCTTAATCTTTCCAGTTATATTTTGACCATTTAAATATTTCCAATAAATTAATATCATAACATTTTGTGTAGGCCCTACAAAAGTAGAAAAAAAAAAGTGCATTTGCATTGAATAGGCCTACCTACTTTATTCCAGCGATCAAGATTCGCTGCTTTATTTTTTAATAAAGTGGCGATCTATTATCACTGGTCTAGGCTACCAACTCTTAAATAATTTTGTAAATTTTTGGTGCTACATTTTCTTCCTAGATTTGATATTCTGTTCATAATTTGGTTAATTTTTTTTTTTTTTTTTTGCTGTTAGCTGTTTGCTTTGCTTCGTTGTATGTTTTTTTTTTTTTGTCGTTCTCTTAATCTTTCCAGTTATATTTTGATCATTTAAATATTTCCAATAAATTAATGTCATAATATTCTGTGTTGGCCCTACATAACTAGAACAAAAGTTTGTTTGCATAAACTTCGCTGCTTTATTTTTCACACAAAAAATCCACACAGACTGCAGGAGGTCCATGAATGCAGACACACTCATATCTTTGTTATAGTGTAATATTAACATTGATATATGCTGTGCAGACTTTTAAGCCCACAAATGCAATTCTGCAAAGTGCTAAAAGTGCATGTGTTGATTATAATACAAAACACTGTGCATCGAAAGAATAGTACCTCACGATCACTAAGTTTTTTATATGTAAAGAACAGCATGAGACTATTAGCATGTTTTATATCACACTAATTCAAATGCAAATAGATTTGTATGTGTCAATTCTCGTTTTAAAACTGTATTGTGTATAATTTATTAATATATTTTTTGCGTAAGGATTTTTGGGTATCTGACATGACTACGGCACAGTGCAAATCTCTTGAAAAAACTTTAGTACTTAGTAACTTCAATGCACAAGTTGGTAATAAAAAAAGTGGAAGATGTGACTGATGGATATCGCCCCAGAGAAATAAGAGAAGCAAGGTGACTGAGTGGGCAAGATGATATGATAAAAGGAAACATATGGTTTAGACAACATTCTACACACCTTTGGATGTGGAACTAATGTTTGTAATCACAGTGACTACATGCTAATGTGCAGGAGGTTTAGAAAGTTTGATATCTGTTTAAACTAGACTAGAACCAGACTGCAGCAGCAACCATGTCTTGGCAATGGGACAATTTAGAATAAAACAAAGGAAGTCAAGAGGCTTCAAAATATATCAGATGTCTTCTTTTCTCTTTTCACTCCATATGGAGAATGCAGGTCTGTTTGATACAGCCTTAAACAAGAATTCAGTAACGCAGTAAAAAAGGGTAAGGGATAGGGTTAGGTTAAGGAATCCTAAACCTAACCCTTAACATAATTCTAACCCTAAGCACGTTGGCGACTGACTTGGATGACCTCGAAGAACATGACTCACTTTTGTTCATTTTAACCAGGCTTCCTAAACCATACCCTTATTCCTTCATATCTAAATTTTTTTTTTATGCCATATCGATTTCGGCGATTTAATTGGCTGCCGGATCGATAGACATTTGGGCGAAATCGGACACATGTCCCACTCATTTTCATTTCAACTAAAATGAATATTAGTTGGCCATCTGTTCGATAAAGCTTTAAAAAAAAAAAAAAAAAATTCAGAGATGCAGTAAAAAAGGGTAAGGGATATGAATCCTAAGCCAAACCCTAAACTTAATCCTAACCCAAACGATGTCAGCAACTTATCAGTGTGACAGCAAATAGCACGACCCACTGTGTGTGTGTGTTCATTTCAACCGGGTTAAGAATCCTAGATCTAACGATCAAGGCTAACCCTAAATCCTAACCTTAATCGTAATCTTAACGACGTTGTCGACTTACTAGAATGAGATCGAAGAACATGGCACACTATTTTTCATTTCAACTCAACAACTGATCAACAACACTGGGGAGATAAAGTTGTGGTGAGACATGATCACCAACGCTTCGTTGCCATATCAGGTCTAGGACCCACTTATTGAAGGAGAAAATAAAAATAGTTACCTTTTATGGTGAAATGGCCTAACCAGTTTTACTGTGACTGCCTTGCCGCTTGTATCTGTTTCACAATAACTTCTAAACTTAGTTTCGTGTAGACCTGCACACACACACATCTAAGTTGTGTTTGTTATCATATGCTGTATGATATTTCCACTGCAGTCCGCTGGAGTCTCTGTGCCAGGACAGAACACACGCAGCAGGGTTGCCAGATCAAAATTTTGAGAAAAAGCCAAACATCGCCACATTTTTTTAAACAGAAGAAAAACCACACTAAATCTATGTACTGTACACATTTCGTACTTCTTCTTCTTCCTTCTTCGTTCGCCCTGAAAAGGACGGTGGTTGCGTTGTGTCTGTTTACGCCGTAGCTGTGATATCTGCACCTTTCAGTCGACACATCCGACTTCAGCACGGCATTTTTTAGGGACCGGGTTTGCCTTCCCATTGCGATCCGTACTCGCTCAGCCAGACTGCACTGCTGCAGACTGTTTCCAGGACCACCACGTGGAGGTGGAGTACGGTCTTAGTCAGCTCTGGTTCGCTGACTCTGATGCAAGCAGTCAAGCTATGGGTCGCTGACTGCATTCACTATTGCTGCATCTTTGGGTCCCACATATTTCGTACTCATATCAAAAAACCTCCAGATTCATCCCCACTGGCAGCGTCGTAACTAGGGTGAGTCAGGTGGGGCGTGTGCTCTGGTCACCAAATTTTAGAGGCGCTATTTTTTATGGTTCAAAAAATGCTAAAATTTAACTTCTCATTTACGAAAATCCCATTTATCACACTTCACATTTTTATATATTTTATATACTCTGGTAGTAATGATAATCGTCACACAGAGGGAGTAGCCATCTTAATGACACAGAAAGCAGCAGCATCGCTTATCAGCTGGGTACCTATTAATGAGAGGCTAATATTAGCTAGATTTCAGACAAGATTTTTCAAGCTCTCAATTGTACAATGTTATGCACCAACTAACGACGCTCTTGATACCACAAAAGATGACTTCTATGAAGCGCTTCTAAGTACCATCAACACAATACCCAAGCATGTCATAATAGCAGTCATGGGCGATTTTAACGCCAAAGTAGGTGACAACAACGATGGAGTACAAAGATATCTCGGTACTCATGGCATAGGCTGTATGAATCAAAATGGCGAAAGACTTCTAGAACTTTGTGAAATATCAAACCTCGTTGTGGCAGACACCATCTTTCCACATAAGAATATCCACAAGATAACATGGAATTCACCTGATGGCAGAACTAAGAACCAGATAGATCACTTCTGCATAAGCGCAAAATTTCGCTCATCAGTTCAAGACGTCAGAGCATACAGAGGTGCAGAGATCGGAAGCGATCATAACCTCTGCATAGCTAAACTGAGAATTAAACTGAAGAAGTTATACCAACCGAATAAAAATAGAAGAATAGATGTACACAGACTGCAATCAAATGATATAAAGGAGGAATATAATGTCAAAATGAACAACTATTTCGATGCTTTAGGCAAAATTGACAACGATATCACCTCCAAGACAATCGATACTAAATGGGAACAACTGAGAACAGCAATGACAGAAGCAGCTGTAGCGACCACCGGATACCTAGTACATAAAAAGAAAAAATGGATGAGAGAAGATACTTGGGATAAAATACAAGAAAGGAAAACAGCAAAACTTAAACTACTAGCGGCAAGTACACATAATGCAGTTGAATCTTGCAAACTAACTTATAACTTGTTAAATAAAGAAGTGAAGACAAAAACTCGAAGAGATAAAAGACATTTCATCAATGAACTGGCCGTAGAAGCTGAAAATGCTGCAAGAACTGGTAATAGTAGGTGCCTTTATCAAATTACAAAACAACTATGTCACCAGCCTACTGCTATGGAAACACCTGTTACAGACAAATTAGGGAATTCAATACCAACAGAAAAAGAACAAATGAAGAGATGGGCTGAGCACTTCATGGAGGTGCTAAACAGACCACCACCAACAGTAACACCTGATTTTAATAATGAAACACCCACAACCACCTTGCCATAACTTGCGATGAATTCACGCTGGACGAGATCAAACAAGCCGTTAAAAGATTAAAAAATTTTAAAGCTGCTGGAGTTGGCGAAATTTCTGGGGAAATGATTAAAGCAGTTAATGACAACAACCTCTTGAGAATTTTAGATATTATAAATGAAGTATGGAGAGAAGAGCAACCACCACAACAATGGAAAGACAGTATTATTGTAAAGTTACCGAAGAAAGGTGATCTATCAGACTGTAATAACTGGCGTGGTATATCTCTATTGGAGCCGCGGTAGCATAGTGGTTAGTGCACTGGCTTCCTAACGCAGTGGTCTATGGTTCGATCCCCAGATGAGGTGGGAATTTTTTAGGCCACAAACGGCTCCGGGTCGACCCAGCCCCAAATGGGTACCAGAGCAACTCTGGGAAGGTTAAGGCGGCCGGCGTGATGCCGACCACATCACCCCTAGTGTGCCGACGGTCAAGATAATATGGGCCTAACACCATATTCCCAATATGCCTCAATGGGCGTGTAACGGGTTCCTTTACCTTTACCTTTACCTATATCTCTATTATCAGTACCTGGAAAATTATTATGTTGCATGATGTTAGAAAGACTTAAATTGCATTCTGACGAAAAGATCAGAGAAGAACAAGCGGGTTTCAGGCCGAAAAGATCATGTATTGATCAAATATTCACACTAAGAACAATTATAGAAGAATCAGTGGAAATGCAATCGCCACTTATTATCACCTTCGTCGATTTTCAAAAAGCCTTTGATAGTCTACACCGCCCATCATTGTGGAAGATACTTACAATCTATGGTTTTCCAACAAAATATGTGAATATAATCAAAGCGCTATATGACAATGCAAGATGTTGTGTTAGAACAAATAAAGGGAATACAGAATGGTTTACAGTAGAAACAGGGGTGAAACAAGGCTGTATTATGTCACCACTACTTTTTGGAATAGCTATTGATTGGGTTATGAGAAACTATACCCACAATGAACAATTAGGTATAAAATGGACAAATGGAAAATTCCTGGGGGACCTGGATTTCGCAGATGATTTAGCATTCTTAAGTTCAACACCCAGACAATCCCAAGAAGCAGTAAATAATTTGTGTCATCTCTCGGTTAAAATAGGTCTCCAAATAAATGCCTCTAAAACTAAAGCTATGAACTTTTCTAACGAGACCTTTGAACGGGGAAAAACAACAGAAAGTTGAAAGTTTCAATTATTTAGGCAGTAAAATGACTCAGGATGGTGACACAACAAGAGAAATCCATACTAGAATTGCTTTGGCAGCTAGCGCCTTCAATAGATTATCTAACATTTGGAAATTACGATCATTGAATATACATACCAAGCTTCGTCTGTTTAATTCAAATGTTATCTCAGTGTTAACATGCGGCTGTGAGAGTTGGAAAACAACAAAATCATTGGAGAACAAGCTGAATACATTCGAGAACAAATGTCTTAGAAAACTCATGAACATCAGTTGGAAAGAATTCAAGACTAATCGACAAATAAGAGAAGACTGTAGGCAGAAATATGTCACCGACTATATAAGGAAAAGACGATGGTCATATATCGGTCATGGGTACTTGTGCGTTTATTCACCGGGAAATTATTATTTTGTAAATTTATTACCCAAACCGAGCACCGTCCTTTTTCTTACATTGTTTTTCTTACAATAATGTTTCTTTTTTTCCGCATGCGCGGGGTTAATCCAATTGGCAGGTAGGGGTTGCGGGTTAGTCTATTATGCATTTTCGCAGGTAGGGGTAGTAGCATGGGTCCAAGACTTGTTTTATTGCAGAAAAGCTGTGTAAAAGTTCACCCGTGTGTTACCGGGGCCCGAAAGGGGAGCAAAGAATAGTAACACTGTCCCCTGCCAAGCATGTCGTAGAAAGCTACTAAGGAGGGTTGGGCATGGGGCCGGTTACCCCATCCTGTAAAAAATTGTAAACCACAAAAAACTTCAACAAATATGGACAAGTCAAATAAAGAAAATAAAACACAGCCATCCAAGACAGGGGAAGGTCCTCTCGCGGGGAGGCGTATGATGCAATACAGAGAAAGCCGAAAGGAGTCTGTGTTGCTGACTAACCTTCTTTCTTCTAGGAGAACTTCCAGATTTGACACCTGGAATGTTCGGACTTTAAACGAACAAGGGAAAGTGGCGCAAGTAGCAGCAGAAATGAGGGAATAAAAAATCGAGGTTCTGGGAATGTGTGAAACAAAGTGGAAGGGGGTAGTCAGGAAGAAACTCATCACAGGTGAATTGGTGCTGTCCTCAGGACATGAAGATGAAAGTTCACACCACAGTGAAGGGGTAGCTCTTATGTTATCTTAAGAAGCACAGAAAGCACTCATTGAATGGGAAGCTGTTGGACCCAGAATAATAACAGCTACTTTAAAAACAGCTAAAAAGAAAATTCATGTAAATTTCATCCAATGTTATGCACTAACTAATGACAAAGAAGAGTCTGTGAAAGAAGCATTTTATACTAAACTACAGGAAATTATGGATAAAGTAAAAAGAAGAGACATCACAAATTTGATGGGTGACATGAATGCAAAGATAGGTACAGTCAACACCGGATTTGAAGAAGTCATGGGAAAACATGGGCTAGGAGTAATGAATGAAAATGGAGAACTATTCGCAAACTTCTGTGCTTCAAATCAACTGGCTACAGGAGGAAGCATGTTTCCACATAAGAGAATACACAAGGCAACATGGATATTACCAGACCATAGAACAGAAAATCAGATCGATCATATATGCATAAAGAAGTTTAGATCATCATTGCAGGATGTAAAGGTATATAGAGGAGCAGATGTGGCATCAGATCACCATCTTCTGATAGCCAAAGTAAAAATGAAACTCAAGAAATATGCAATAATGCAAAATTATAGACAACAGTTTAATGTAGGACAGCTAAGAAATCAAGAGACAAATTTGCGGTCACAGTATCCAACAAATTCCAAGTGCTCCAACAGCTGGAAGATGTAGAGAATACAGAAGACTATTGGCAGCAGGTCAAAACGGTATGGAAGGAGACATGTGAAGAAATACTGGGGAAAAGGGAAAGACAACAAAAAGCATGGATAACAAGAGAAACCATCAATAAGATAAAAGACAGAAAAAACAAGAAAGCAGATTTAAACACAAGCAAAACCAGAAGTTCCAAAACCAAGGTTTAAGAAGTGTACACAGAAGCAAACAAAGAAGTATCAAAAGAGACAAGAGGAAGTATATAGAGGAGTTGGCAAGAGAGGCAGAAGATGCTGCAGCCAAAGGAAATATGAGAGAACTGTATAGCAGCACAAAGAAGCTAACAGGGAAATACAAGCAAACAAGTTGCCTCATAAAAGACAAGAATGGGAAACTGCTCAGCAATATACAAGAGCAAATGAAGAGGTGGACAGAATATTTTGGGGACCTTCTCAATAGACCAGCTCCACAAAACCCGCCGGACATCCAGCCAGCAGAAGAAGAGCTACAAATTAACGGTGAAAGACCAACGAAGGAAGAAATAAAGAAAGCCATAAAGCTTCTAAGAGATGGAAAAGCGGCTGGACCCGATGGCATTCCAGCAGAGGCCATCGAAGCAGATATCGACTCGGCTACAGAGATGTTATATAAATTACTTGGTAAAGTCTGGGAAAAGGAAGAGATACCAGCAGAATGGAAGGAAGGATATCTGGTTAAGTTGCCTAAGAAGGGAAATCTACAAGAATGCACAAATTATAGAGGAATAATGTTACTATCAGTGCCAGGAAAAGTATTAAACAGGATTATCCTTGAGAGATTAAAAGAGTCCATAGACAAGAAACTGAGAGATGAACAAGCAGGTTTTCGACAAAACAGATCATGTACAGACCAGATAGCCACTTTGAGAATAATAGTTGAACAAAGTCTGGAATGGAATTCACCACTATACATCGGATTTACACTAAGGAAACCTGTTGATAGCATTACAAGGCAGTCCTTGTTCTGGAACCCCCAGGGCAGGAGAGGCAGAGGAAGACCAAGAAGTATATGGAGAAGAGAGTTGGAAACAGAGGTGAAAATGATGAGGAGAACATGGAAAGAACTTGAGATGATGGCACGTGACAGGAAGACTTGGCATGTGTTTGTTGAAGGCCTATGCTCCCTTGGGAGTGGAGGGTTATGAATTGTGTAAAAGTGCTTTTGTCGCATCTGCCCAAGCGGACCACCTGGTATCTGACAGTCTTTTCACAAAGGGCAAATGAGTACCACAAGCACATAATGCAGTAGAAAGGAGACCCCACCGGTAGGTAGAAGCAGAAAAGAAGGTGTACAGATTTCAACAAATCCAAAGAAAAGGACTGCTTCTGTCCGCAAACAGTTAAGATAAAAGTAATAAAGAGTCACACTAAGTCACCCTGTTATGCTCTTTCTCTCACAATTTCGTGACATCAAATGAAAAGGAGCTAAAGATTGCATACATCACAAGATCATTGGTTTAACGCTTGTATTAGAAGATGACCAAAAAATTATGTACATATTTATTGGCGCCGGGCCCTAAAAGAAAGGGGCTCGTAGCATATGCTACTTTTGCTACTACGTTAATCCGGCTCTGATTAGGTAAATATTGACAAGGATCAGTGTATAGTGAGGGAGGGGACCAACTCCCCACCCAGCCCTCCACACCCAGCGGTGAAAACAAAAAAAGGCTTTCTTGCCAGGGTACAGTTTTGTTGGTTTTGGGGGCCCTAAACAGGACCGTGGTGCAGTTTTGTGGGCCCTGTAAAAAAACCGTGGTGGGTAAAGTTTTGTAGGCCCTGAATAGGACCGTGGTAGGTGCAGTTGTGTGGGCCCTGAAAAGGACCGTGGTGGGTATAGTTTTGTGGGCCCTGAATAGGACCGTAGTAGGTGCAGTTTTGTGGGCCCTGAAAAGGACCGTGGTGGGTATAGTTTTGTGGGCCCTGAAAAGGACCGTGAGGGGAACAGATTACCAAAGATCGCTGAAGCTTGGCACATATCAGGACATACACATGTTCGTTCGTAGCTACATAATTTACAGAGGAGGCCAAAATTCTGCAATGTCAAGCAGTATATTGTCGAACGGGTCTGACTGACGAACTTTATTCCGATGTCGCCACAAAAATTCACACATGTAGGAATCTAACATGTGTCTGTGTGTTCCGTTCTGACGTTTGTTGCGTTCTTTCGCAGATTTCCACAATCTCTCTATTCGTTGTGTATTTGCCCCTGTATTTGGGTCGACAAAATTTGCAGAATGATTCACCGTTTGGTGAGTTAAACCTGGCAAATTCTGAATGGTACTATATGCTCGCCATTGATCAGAAACAACTGTCGTACCAGGACGAATGTTGGCTATGATAAGGGGCATAAGTGTAGCCGCTGAGCGGTCCGGCACTGGAACCATGAAACACTCACTTGTTTCACGACATAGGCCACCAAATACCCACTGCTGTGGAAATACACGACCGACGTTATTTTTTCTGCGTGTGAAGACACTTTCGTCTATCTCTACCGTGGTATTGGGACCGCCAATTACAGCGGGATTTGCAATGAGTACATTTGCACAAACCTCACGGAGGTTGCTGTTCCATTTAATGACAGCGTGATTGGCAATTCCTAGCTGATTTACAGAAATCAATGCTAGTCCACTCTTTACTCCAACAGTAAATGAACAGAATAATCTGCCTGAAGGATAAACGTGCGCCCTGTAACCATGTGCCAGAACGAATAGGTATATCCTGTGTACATATGTGACATCTCTAACGATCTTGGCGAACTGTCAAGGACAAACTCATCTGGTGATTGTTAGCACACAGTCTGACGGTGTGTAGAATGCCCCGATTCTGTAAAAACTTCACACAGTTCTCTTTGTTACGTGTAAAATCTGACACCTCCAGGAAATTCATCTTCCACGTCTCTGGACACCGCTATCAAATGACAAATGGCACGATAAGATTTTCCACGTCTCTGGACCGCTATCAAATGACAAATGGCACGATAAGATTTGCCGCTCCAAAGCCGCGCCAAAACACATAATTTAAGAAAAAAAAAATTTTCTTTTGACTGAAAAAGTGTCATTTCACATTGTCCTCTCCCCCCCCCTCCCCCGTTGCTTAGAATTTTTTTAAAAACACGCCTGCCGTTTGTAAGGTTGTAGTCACGTAGCACATTCTGCCGTTGGGGAATGAAGTGTTATAGACTTCGATGTACTGGGTCCCAGCTTTATGAGGTGGGGTGGCCTGTTCCCTTCCTCGCTGCCGTTGCCTTCTCTAACGCAAGATCAGAGGCAGGTTGGAGCCGGAAAATGGGTTCATTTATTGGAAAGCACGAGAAAGGTTTAGCGTCTATGAAAATGCAAAACAACATTGATACTGTTTCAACAAATAGAAGGAAATGGAAATAAATATTTTAGAGAACAGGGGAAACATTGACGTGAAGCTTAAAGCTCAAATTGCAACAGGAAAACAAAGATGGCGAAATGTTCTCTACGGAATTCTCAAAAGCAGAATATGTAAAGCAACTCAGAATGTTGCATAGCGTGGCTACAGGGAATCACTTAAACAGGAAGAGGGAAACAATATTGGAAATTTCCTTGGGTTACTAAATTTGTTGGCAAACTTTGATCCTGTCATGAAAGAACATCTCAGTAATGTGGACAAGCACCGTGGATCAACCCCATAATTATCTCCTTTAGTGCAGAATGAATATATTCAGCTGATGGCTTCTAATGTTCGCCAGAAAAAGTTAGAGCATCCTTAAGGCCAAATACTTTGACCTCAAGTTTGATTCTGCTCTAGATCAGGCGCAACGAGAGCAATGAACGAGCAGTTCATTAGGTTGATACTGAGTTTCAGAAGAAAAAAAAAGATTTAGAGTAAAAGAGTCTTTCCTTGGATGTATCCAATTTTAACAAAAGGATGTTGAAAGCAATACGATGTGGTTTTGGAACAACTGAAAAAAAAAAATTATATATTTTTTTTTTAAACACAGGCTTTTAATGCACTAAAAAGCCACAAATCATTTGTCAAGGAGTTTTTAGCTTGCAGTCAAAAAATGTAACATCAAAATGACAAAAAGCGTGGGGAGCTTAAGCGCTTATCATATATTTTATCCATAAGTGTGTAATGAAGTATAAAGCAGAAGTTAATTTCATGTAGAATCAGCGCCCCAGGCTTTTTGTCAATTTGATGTTCCATTTTTTTACTGCAAGCTATAAACTCCTTGAAAAAATATTTGTGGCTTTTTAGTGCATTTAAAGCCGGTGTTTAAAATATTTATTTTTTTTAAATTATTTTTTATTGTCTTCTTTTTAGTTTTTTTTTTTTTTGTGTTCTTTTTAAATGTAAGTCAAATGTAATCGATCCGCTAATGACATTATCAGTTTGCGATAAACGAATCCAGAGCACAGGAGGCGGATTTCATCTCAGTATATTACACGGAAAGTTTGTATATGGCGGATTTCATCTCAGTATATTACACGGAAAGTTTATATATATATATATATATATATATATATATATATATATATATATATATATATATATATATATATATATATATATATATATATATATATATATATATTTATATATATATATATATATATATATATATATATATATATATATATTTTTTTTTTTTTTTTTTTTAAATTTTGATAAGAGTTGTAAATTACATTTTTTTTAAAATTTAGTTGTCAGTTGTGTGTATATCTGTGCACGCGCTCGCGATAGTGTGTGTGTGGAAGGGGGGGGGGGGGGGGAGAGAGAGAAGTTTCAATATTTCTCTTAAGAGAGACAATCTTGTTGGAAAAAATACACCTAGATTATTTGCAGTTATCGCCATTTCACTGATGATACAGTACAAACAAACAAAATTGATATTAATTTTAGTTTTATTCATTTTATCATTTTTTACGACTGATTATTGTATTGTCATGGGGAATACACAACTATGCCAAGTTTCAGAGCTATTGCTCATCTGGAAGTGATTGAAAAGTTGATTGCAGGATTTGAAGGTGACAAGAGAGTGACGTACGTTGCAAGTTAAAGAAAAGCCTGTAAAAATACAAAATGCCAAAATGGTTTCAGGGCTATGACAATGTTGAAGTTATGGCAGGTTATAAAAATGGTGCTCAACAGAGTGAAAAAGCAGCAAATCTATTTTTGTAAACTACAATAATCATTCTCTCAGCTATTTCGGAGAGCATGTTACTATCCATGATGCATTGGTGGTGACTTTTGAGTGTGCAGCTGAGTCACTTTATTCAATATTTTCTCATTCTACTCTCCGTTGGCAAAAGTGAAAGATGGCATATCAATGGTTGTCAAATCTGAGTCGACTGAGTTCTTGATGGAGTTCTAGAACAGGAGGTTGTGAAACCAGTTCATCAATACTTTATTATTGTAGGTGAAATCTTGGAAAGCATGATTGATGATCATAATGGTTATAAGAAGTGATGAAAAGCGAGTACTGAATCGAATTTTTACATTTGATTCTTTGGCTTTGCTTGAATTTTGGAATAATATTTTTATTCGGACTGATCGTGTTCCAAAACGACTGCTAGATCATACCATGAACTTTCATGGTGCTGCTCATGATTTAAAAGCCTTTCAAGATTACTTTTGAACAATTGAGAATCATAGGCGAGTAAATAACTTGAAGCAGGGCTGAAACTGTGTGATCAATAGAATATTCAAGTAGAAAGACACCCCAGAACGAAGATCAAATGCCCTCCAAAAACACGAACAATTTTAACACACTCTTTTTCAAAGGTTCAAGCACTAAGAAACTTATGAGAATGCAGTAGACCTGATATAGCAGAGGAGATATTTCTGGCTACTACGAGTACATACTTATATTCAGAGGATGTTCAGTCTTAATAGCTTGGATATCTTCACGTGTTGGTATAAAGGGAAATGAAAAGGCAGATAAAGAAGCCAAGAAATGAAGATCTGATAACAATCTAATCAATGTAGGAATGAGTAAATCAGAGGTTAAAATCTTTAGTAAGAAAATAATAACAGATGAATGGCTTGCAGAGTGGAATAAACATCTGAAAGAAAGACATACTGTCACAGCGTGATTAACACAGCTGTGGACTAACGGTGCTCCGCTGGGAGCAGGTACGTAATGTCAGTCGTGTATGAGAGGTAGTCAGTAGAGTGATCTTCTTCTTCTTCGTTCGTCCTGAAAAGGACGGTGGTTGCGTTGTGTCTGTTTACGCCTAAGCTGTGATATCTGCACCTTTCGGTCGACACATCCGACTTCTGCACGGCATTTTTTAGGACCGGGTTTGCCTTCCCATTGCGATCCACACTCGCTCAGCCAGACTGCACTGCTGCAGACTGTTTCCAGGACCCACATGGAGGTGGAGTGCGGTCTTGACCAGCTCTGGTTCGCTGGTCCTGACGCAGTCAGTCAAGCTATGAGTCGCTGACAGCGTTCTCTATTGCTGCGTCTTTCGGTCCCAGTAGAGTGGTATGAACTTAACAACACGAAACTGCGAGGTCAGCTGGTCAGGGGTGAATGCAAGGAAAGTTCTGATTGGGGCAGTGAAGAAACGGGGGTGAGGAGAGCGACGAGGTTTCTGGTGGTGATGGTGGACTTGAAGTGTCGAGTGCGAGAAGATATTTATTTGTGAGAATTTAATGCATTTTGTGATCTGTGATTTTCATGAATGTGATACACTTCGCTGACTATATATACTGTATTGTTGTAATTTTTTGGTGACAGTTATTTGGACAGAGTTGGGAATATGGCTAGTGTTGGTTATTACTTGAATGTGTTCCACTCGATCCCTCTCTTTCTTGTTTAGTATTTCGAGGACTAAGACATGTGTGTATTTAATATAAAATACTCCGTGTCAGGTTGGGGCTCGTATTTGGGTCCTCAAGTTTGGTTATGTTTTCATGCTCTGCTTGAAAATAGAAAGTGTAAATTTGCCACTGTGTTCCCTTCTCTTGGTATTAGTTTCGAGGAAGCGCCAGGTCAGAAATCTATTTTGAGTCACGTATACTGTAGGCCTGTTTTTCATTCACGCAGTTGTCAGGTATTTTTTTTTTTTTTTTTTTAATAATGAGTCACGGGTCACGGATTAGCGATACGCAGTGAAGTGTTGTATTTTTTGCCACGGGTGATTTTCAGTTCACGAATTAAATATGAACAGTGTTGCAAGATTAGAATTTTCAGTTCTCGAATTAAGCTTGAACAGTGTTGCAAGTTTGAAATTTTGGGGATGTGTTAGAGGAGGATAAAGGATTAGGACTTTCACTAATGGTGTAGTGAGAGCAGAATTACAAGGCGGTATTTATTATTTACAGTACTCTTACATTTTGCCTGTGCAATAGCGTATAAGGACATTTGTGGCTCTTTGCAAGTTGAAGGTAACTTCAGTTGATAGGCAAAAGTTGTCAGTTATAGGTGTGTAGCTTGTAATTTCCTGTTGACGATGAAGATATCTAGCCAGTTATGAAGAGTTGGTAGGGACCTAGTGTTACTTGGAGGTCCTGGTTGTATGAGAGTGCCAGATCTAACAAAACGTCAGTGCGACATTGTGCCACTCCTCTTGTTAAGAAAAACGACACCGTTGCCTGCCAACGTCTGCAGTGTGAACCAAATTGTAGCAGGTTCGTTGTCATTCATTGTCTGCCAAGCTGAGATGACGAAGATGTTGCTGTTAACACATGTTGTGCGAATATATTAATATAAAATACGCTGTGTCACATACATATAAGCTGTTCAAGGCTCCAACAAGAAAATGTCGTATCTAGGGATTGAAAATTCCCAGTAACAAGAAACTTCTTAGACTACAGCTGGGAAAAGACTATTTCAGAAAAGAAGAGCCTTACTGTGCAGGATGTTTTCACGACAGTAATATAGAACATTTCTTGTTAAAATGTAAGAGATATGAACAGAGAATCCTAATATTATATTATTTTCAAGCTACAAAATCATTCATAAATAAAGAACAGGTGTTACGAATAGATAGACCTAGGAAACTTACATAATATATTCAAACAGTATTTAACAAGAACAAAAGTTAATTTAAAGTTATTGGTGGATATATGGCAGGGAGGGTGAAGATCTGGTGATGTTCTTGTAAAACATATCAGTCAGTACCCTTTAGCTCCCCAAGGAGAATAGGCCTTCAACAAACACTTGCCAATGCCTCCTGACACGTGCCATCAGCTCAAGCTCTTTCCACATTTTCCTCATCATTTTCACTTATGTCTCCATTGCTCTTCTCCGTGTGTTTCTTGGTCAACCTCTGACCTCTCTAGCCCTGGGAGGTTCTAGAAAAAGGACTGCTTTGTAATGATATCCACAGGTTTCCTCAATGTGTGTCCATGGTCTTCTTCTCATCCCTTGCTCTAACGCCACCAGTCCACCCCCTGCCACCAGGCGCACACCAACAATCCCGTCACACCACTCCAATCCCTTCACTCCAGGCTAGCCTCCATCCACGAAAGTCTACAGCTTCCTGGCCATTGTCCCTGCTTCGCTCCATTCCGCAGAGCCACACAACAGGGCCGACCTGACATCCGACACGGACGCTCTTATTTTTGGTTGGACATATGACTCATGATGATAAATTAAAGTCTATTAAATATATATCTAAACACTCCAGGCCGTTACACTCCTGCCCCTGCTTATTATTATTATTTTTTTGTGTGTGGTGATTTTTGTTTGCCTTATTTTTTTTAATTTTTTTTTGTTTTTGACATGCACGCGAATTTGGTAATTTTGATGTGCCCTATTTGCATAGAATTGTACAGGAGATGTGCTGCTACTATCACGTATCGGCAACTATTCATATGCAACTATTCATATCATTTGGAATTGAAAACAATATACTGTTTTGTCCGGATAAGTAAAAGTCGCAAGGACCATATAAAATACATATACTTATCAGAAACTCGGCATCAAAAGTTTGCTCAAAGATGGACATTTTTCGGTCAGAATAAGACCGCTTCTTGCAACTTTTTCATTGTTTAAAAAAAAAAAAAAATTGTTGTATGTTTTCCACTTTTAAACAGCAAAAGCACGTGGCATTTTTATTAGCGGGTTGAAAGTGTCAAAACATTAAAAAGTCTGAACATCATAATTTACCAGTCTCAGATCCTATACTGTGTTGTGTGTATGCCTTGCGACTTCTACTTGTAATACCTAACATTGTTGATCACAATGTGACTGTAGTAAAATCTGCGAGATAATCGCTCATTTCAGTAAGATTTTAGTCCTATGATAATAAATAACCCAGCCCGTATGTGTCTGACTATAAGCGTCTCACACGCCAGCATCGCGCTGAATTTTGTGCCATGGTAATGCTTAGAAACGATCCCGCCGTATAAACATACTTGCTTTCCTTGTGACGTACAATAAACATTTTTTAACATTTTGCCCGATCTGATAGAGACTGCGGCAAGACTTATAATTAACAATCTGCCAGAAATGTGCCGCCAAACTACTGTCTGAATTAACGTAATACTTTAACTTTAATGCCTTTAATTGTAGTGATTCGGACATTTTTTGGTAGTGTAACACGAGATGGCAGAAATATTTAACGCAAATTCTAACACCCGCCGCGCAAAACCCCGCTTCACTTGACACGCTGTGGGTTGGCCCGATGATATATACACACAGACAGTTTAAATTCTCGCCGAGTAAATGTATTTCTGACGTCACTCAAACAAGTTAGTTATTTGAATAAAAATGCTAGAGAGAGATGAGGGTGGAAGATGGCCGACTTGTGTAAAGTTATATTTGACGATTGACAGTGACAAAACTGAAAATCTAAACCATAATGAAACTGACCATAAAAATCATATATTATTATAGCTTAGTATCTCCTGAGCCCAAATATGTTTTAAAATATATGGTAGTCCAATTATTAGCCAAGTTATTGAGATAATACTATATGTCTAATAACACTAAGACGAACAGACTGTGGTTCCTGCTTGTTTTTTTCATACCGTTAGTGGGGACGCCAGCTTAGAAAGAGGCATTGGAGTAAATTCAAATCCGATTGGGTAAAAAGAGTATAGGAGGAGAGGGGAGCGGTAGGTAAATGTTAACCAAAACTAAACATCTTTTTGTATTGGCATAACTAACGCAGACTGACCAATCGACTACCAGACACAGAGTTTGTTTGGAATTATGTTTTTGTTTTTCAAAAACTACATTTGAATTCTGGTAGTCGCAAGCTTTCCATTGGCCAGTACTAATAGATATTAGCAAAAAGCTTTCAATGCTCATCGCCAGTTGACAAAAACTTTTTCTATCAAATACGCTGAGATCAGCTGTGTTAATTTGTAAAATAAATACTTACTTCGCAGTCTGGGCAGGGCAGAGAAAAACTGTGGCCATTCTTTGCAAGTCAGCGTTATTTGTTACATATTTCTTTGAAATTGTGGTAAGAATGCTTTATGTATTAATATGTTTATTACAACTGCCAAAGTTAGATACTGCTATTGGGAAAAGTGAAGGACATGCCGGGAGCAGACATTATTGAGTCCTCACATTGAACTGTATTTAACTGTTGTATATTGTCATCATTTTGTTTTAATATTATTGTATTAGAATATGTTAGTAAGCCTCCGTGTTCCATGAACACTGTTCAACATGCCTGGAGCGTTTATAATTTTAAAAAAGAGAGCAAATCATACAAAAGGAAATGTGGTTACTCCACGTTATTGTATTGAGGAAAACTATGTAAAAGTACAGTGGCGTATCTGCCATAGGGACCTGAGGTGTGGTCACAGCAAGGTGTGAGTCATATAAAAATTAGGGGCGAGTGCACCTGTATGCACGCGAGGCTGACCCCATACTACCATATGTAAATAATAATAATAAAGTGTGATCAGATATAAAAAGACCAGGGTGTCTTTTTATTGCAGTGGTTTTATTTCCTGTTACCAGCCGGTGACAGGAAACCTGATGAGTGTGTGTAACGCCAACAAGTCTCCGGTAAACCGTTTACGCTGTCAGCAGATAGCTGGAGGAGTGTCACGAAGTGGTTTTAATTTTTAGAGAGTTTGCCTGAATGAAAGCAAGACCCTAGTATGAGAAAGTCTGAGGAAATAGAATTTAGATGGAAAATGACATGCCTGTGGACAGATGAGACTATTGGCACAAGGGGTAGAACCAGGTTTTGACTCTCCCTTGCCGCTTTGTGACTTCAGAATGGCTATAGTCTCGCCCTCCTCTGACTACCTTGACACACAAGGAGATAAGGTGTATAAATACGACCACAGACACCACTATACAGACAACATAGAGTAAGTATAGTACAGAGTAGAAGCTGATCCAGTGTACAGTAAATATATATATATATATTTATTTACAAAATAAGGCATAAAAATTCAGCATACATCAAAACGTATTAATGGCGTGCGCTGTTGCACGGCCTGAAAACAAAATAACAATTAAATTAAGAGACACTAGAGACAAAAAAAAACCCCAATCACATTCACTCTTTCTGTCACCCTGCTGAGGAGCAATAAAAATGGTTAATGATTAAAACCAACTCTAATTTGGTGGGGCTGTCACTTTAGCCTCCACTCTCTACCATTAATAAGCTTTCTACTGTCTCAGTCCTGGTGACTCTTCCTCAACGAACGGCTACACAGCTTTCTACTTGTTAGGCGATATGCGCCGATAACTACACCACAAGAAATGCTAAAATAATAGACTTGGTTTTTCGAACGCAGACTCAGTGTCTATCCGTCAAATGGATACTGAACAGACCCTACTGGTCCTGTCTATTGTCTCTCTCCTTCTCTAACTCTCTCTCTCTCTTGGTCTCAGTGTCTCTCCAACACTCGAGGACTGATGATGCGGCGTCTCCGCTACTCTCTTCTCTCGTTACTATCAGGACCCAGGGATGTTAACACTCTCCCCTGCTCCTGAATGCGGTGCTTGATTTACTGCCAAAATCTTCTCTGCCGTTGAATAACTTCCCTCTTTTAACCCGCTCCGGAGTTAGAGGAAAACAAGGCCTGGATTCCTGGCTGTACGAAATTGAAACCGGTCTCGCTGCCACGTGTCGTTGCTGGAGACTATAATAGCGATGAGCTCGGGCAGTATGATAAATAACCCCCGTTCCCGCTCCTCACTGGAAAAAGACCGTGGGTTAATTTTCTGTTGCTTCTGACGATAACTCGAGTCCACTGACTACTGAGGTATGTCCTTGCGCCGTGGGTAAATTGGTATTCCCAATTTACGCTCCCCCACTGATTCGCCGGGACTCGCTGAAATTAAAAGAAACAGCGTCTAATGTACACCCTCTCTAAAATCGCTTATCTCTAACATATACGATACATAAAATAATTCTATCCACGTGTCACTTCATTCTCACTCCTTCTCTCCCCTTCTCTCGTTCTGCATAACAATACATAAAATAATACTATCTCACGTGGCACTAAAATCACACTTATCCTCCCCTTCTCTCGTTCTGAACACCAATACATAAAATATTCCGACCCACGTGTCTCTTCACCCCCCCCCTCCTTCTCTAAATCTGACAGTTGGGTAAACAAGGTCTCCCGACCTCGTCTGAAGTGTTACGCATGACTACCCACGTGTTCAAAACATTACCACTAGGGAAATCCTTTGTCCTAAATTCCGTGGTCTCCTTTTAACATGTACACTTGAGGTGTCCTTACTTAAGCCAATTTAAATTAAACCTCGCTGTAGGAATGATTTATTTCCCCAAGCCGTATAATTCACTGATAACATAATCTCACTGCCTTCCTCACAAATTATATAACGTACACACAAAGGAGTTCCCAAATAAAATTACATTATAAATACACAGAAATAAATGGTGGTTTTACATAACATTCTACAAATCTGGGCACACGTGTAGCTTATAACTTCCCACGTTCCTATCTACTGCCAAAATCATAGAAAGAATAAGCACACTGTTGCATTTACGTCGTTCTTAAAAAATGATAATGGATGGCACTATCGTTTTTAAAACTAAAAAGTTAAACTTTACCTACGGGCGAATTTCTGAAAAACCCACTAATAAGTAAAATGATTAATAAAATAGCTACATACCGATTATCGCTTTTCTTCCCCGCAATGGAGACGATAATTACGAAGTCCTACGGCCAGGCAATTATTTCTTCAGAGACAATTGCCCGCAGTTTCCTCTCTCATTATATACAAGAGAAACCGCCCACGCGGATTCCCTTCCTACGCAAATCGCGGACCAATGGCAGCGCCAGAAAAAATCACTACTATCAATCTACGCAAATCCCGCGTGCCGAAAATTGCGTCACGTTACGCGATTGCCTCGTGTTTCTGACGTGTCATACAGGCGTGCCCGAAAATGTCGATTTTCGTAAACAATGAAATCTATGGGAATCGCGAAAAATCAGAAGAAAGTAAAACTGGCCGAGTGAAAAATAAACCTACCGACATAAAACGAACCCATTAAAATTACTACTCAAAAATACCAACCACGATATATTCACATGAGAAGAACCAAGGCAAACCCCATATAATTACAAAGAGAAGAGAAATGGTGAAACTCAAAACAGAATCGGGCCTGTTGAAATTCAGAATTACAGTGTAGCATCACAAGGAGCTTGTGTGTGCTGAGATATCTATATTTTCTGCAACGACATACTGAATTATCCTTCTACAAAGAATCCCAGGTGATGTGTTAGCATCTGGGTATATCTGACACTTCCATTATAATAAACTTTGGTATTTCCAATCATACCCAGGATTTTATGGGGGGTGATGAAACCACAGCCCCTCCTAACAAATGACAAACAC